>JAJLVV010000004.1:600000-1144512 GCA_030570455.1 Priceomyces medius | reverse complement strand
TCTTCTTCTTCTTCTTCTTCTTCTTCTTCTTCTTCTTCTTCTTCTTCTTCTTCTTCTTCTTCTTCTTCTTCTTCTTCTTCTCCCCCTCTAGAAATCCTCGTCCTTGACACTGGCTTTCTTGCACATCTTTCTGAAAATACCATCAGAATGATAGAGTGTCTTTGGTGTGCCTCTTTCTACAATCTGGCCCTCTTCCATTACAACAATTCTATCATAATGAACAATTGTTTTGAGTCTATGAGCAATGCATAATACAGTACAATGTTTGAATTCTCTTGTAATGGTTTCTTGGATCTTCATATCAGTTTCATAATCAACAGAAGATGTAGCTTCATCTAAAATCAAGATCTTGGAATTGCGTACCAAAGATCTCGCCAATGCTATTAATTGTCTTTCTCCAAGAGAGAAATTAACTCCATCATCTTGTACAAATTGGTCTAAATGAAACTTGTTAAGATTCTCATAGTTAATGTTGTTCTTAGGATCTAATTTGATTTGACGAATGTCATTCAATTTGTCTTCATCAATAAGTCTGGATCTTCTTAATGCATCCCATAAAAGATCATCGTTAGCCTCGTTAAATGGATCTAAATTCTTTCTAATGGAGCCTTGAAATAATACAGGATCCTGGGGAATGATTGAAAGACGTGATCTCAAATCATATAGCCCCATATCACCAATATTTAAACCATCAATGTGAATAGATCCTTCCTCCAACTCAGTCAATCGGTATAAAGCAGCCATTATTGATGATTTTCCTGCTCCTGTTCTTCCACATATACCAATCTTCTCTCCAGGGTAAACACTAAAGTTCAAATCCTTTAATACCGTCGGTAAGTTAGCTCTGTAGCGCAAAGAGACGTGGTTAAATTGAATATATCCTGAAGCTGGCCATTCTGGAGGTGGTGAAAATTCACTCTTCTTATACTCCTTCTCTTGCGGTAACTTAAAGGCATATTCATGTAATCTCTCTACAGAGTTCATCTCTGTTTCTACCTGTGTCATTGACCTTACCGTTAGCGATAATAATCCCACTATTTGAATCACATAGTTCAATAATAATCCCGTGGATGACCCACTAATATGAAACTGATCAGTAATACACAACATACAGATAATAAGGGCAAATGAACTGGCTATCATATCCAAATGAATACTCAACCATCTCTGGTTGGCTATAGAAAGATAATAAGCTTCATTCATCTTGTTAATATAGAAATCATTCTTTTTAACAAACTCATGCTCCACCTTAAATGACTGAATAGTGGCCATACCAGTCAAAGTCTCATTGAAGTTGTTGTATACTAAAGATCTCTGTGTGGCTTCAAGTCTTTTAATCTCTCTAGAGGATCCTTGGTAGATACTAGCAATTAGAACGAAAAAGAACCCTAAAAACGGTACAGATATGGCAAACCACGGTAAATAGCAGATACACAAGATAATAATACCGATGATGGTAGCCAAGGGAAAGATAAATAGACGCAATTGCTCTCCAATTTCGTTATCTAACGAGTCAGTATCCTTAGTGAAACGGTTCAAAACTCTTCCAATGGGAGAAACATCCATAAAGCTCATTGGAACATGTAAAATTCTAGCAACTGCTTCGATATTTAGTGCCTTAGCAGACCTATTATTCATATATGCCAACATAGTGAACTCAATGGCTGTGAATACTACCGTTAAAAAGGCAAAACCCACGTAAAAACCAATATAGAAGTGCTGAGAAACCTCACTAAATTTCCTTTCCATCCAGAAAGATAGCCAAGTATTAGTGAAAAGCTGACAAAATGTTGCTAGACATACTAAAAACACGAAAATTGGCCCTGCTGATAAGCCAAAGACTCCTGAACCCAAGTTGATATATTTCTTATAAATATCCCAGCCAATGGCGTTCGTTGCTCTCTCTTCATCCTCAATAAGCTTCCCTACCAATTCATCACGTTCATCACCTCGGTCAATACCATCATTTCTCGAGGAACCAGACTTAAAAGTATCGCTTTTATTATTGTCATTATAATCCTCGTCAAAAGTCTCCAGAGATTCTCTAGCTCCCTCCCTGTTGAAGTGGATAAGACGTCTAAATTGGTGACTTCTGACAGTTAAATCATCTAGAGTACCAAAGTCAATGGATCCGTCTCCATTGAGAAAGATGATTTTGTCTGCATTCTGAATCATAGACAATTGGTGGGTAGCCAAGATCCTTGTTTTGTCTTTAATGAACCCATTGAATAAGTTATCGATGATATGTCTGCCAACTCTAGAGTCAACAGCACTTAAAACGTCATCAAATAACATTATTGGAGAGTCTGAATATACTGCTCTGGCCAAATTTATTCTGGCCTTTTGACCACCAGACAACGTAATACCTCTCTCACCAATTTCTGTCAAGTCCCCAGCTGGTAAAAGCTTCAAGTCGTCTTCTAAACAGCAAGAGTGTATCACCATTTTGTACTTATTGGCATCGTAGGGCTTTCCAAATAAGATATTGCCCCTAACAGTAGTGTTTTGGATCCAAGGATTACCACACAACAACAAGTCTTCCTTAATGGTCATTTGGCCCTTTGTGAGCTTCATAAACCCTGATAAGGCACTAAGTAGTGACGATTTTCCAGACCCAATTACTCCTGTGACAATGACAAATTCACCTCTGCGAATGTCAAAACTTACATCAAATAATCCGGGGAAATGGTAGGTGGAGGCAATGACAGTCTTCTCAAAAATGGTTTCATTCGAAGAGACACTCGAAGACTTCAAGTGATGTGATGTCTCTAATTTAGTGTCCTTGTTGGTTCTTTTCTTGGTCTTTTTGGCCTTATTATCGAGGTCCCATAGTGAATTATTGTCCAAGCCTTCAACATTGAATGTCTCCCATTCAAAGCAACAATGTCTGACATCCACCACTGTGTCAGCACCAGATTTTCCTTTATGGTGAAGGGTAGAAGTGGAAGTGGAGGACTCAGTGGGGGAGAGATGATGGTGATGGGTGGAGGTGGTGGTGGAGGCTCTCGTAGTATTAATATCGTCCTGTATATAATACAGTCTTGGTTCTGTCAATTGTTGCTCTAATTCAGCCGTGTACTCTGAAGCATTCAAAAAGTCCTTGCAACGTCTAAAGCCAATCCAGGCGTCTGCTCCGGTAGCTAATGCTATTGGTAACAACATTATAGCTTGTGCTAATATGGAAAACAATGAAAGTGATGAAAATACTTCCCCAGGAGACTTCAATCTGCTGGTGGACCACATTGTCACAAACGAGACCATGGAACTCAAAGTTGGCAAAGTGACGGCGTAGGCTGTAATGAAATTTCTCAAAACCTTGATGGTGAACAAATATTTCATCTCAGAAGCTCTTACTTTGGTGATATTGGCTTTGTAGGCCATTTCCCAAGCATAAAACTTGATAACCTTTAAATTGCTCAATACTTCTCTCATCAAACTGATTCTCTCGTCGGTGAATTTAACTACAGTTTCTCTAGTCACAAACAATTTTCTAGTCAAAAGAACGCAAATGATTAAAGAAACAAGGAAAAGTCCAATTCCTGCTAATGAGCTAACTCCAAGGAATTTTAACAATAAGACCACTGCAATAATAACAGGGATAGGAAAACAAACCACTAATGGCTGGAATCCAATTGCTAAATCAATTCTTGATAAATCTGTAGTCATCAAAGAAGTTATACTTCCTAAGGGGAACTGGAATTTAGACTTTGAACTCAATTTGAACGATTTCAAAAGAAGCGATTTTGTAAGAATGGCCTTTGCCTGAGCTCCACAAACCATAGCACAGTGGAAGAAGTGATTCAAGAGCAACCCATTGATAAAGATCAATACAACGCAGCCAAGTGTATAACCTACACCCTTTCTCATGGGATAGTCTCCAAGACCGTAAAATCTGAATTCTACGAAATCAATCAATCTTCTTGTGAGTAGTGGTGATAAAGCCTGACAACAGAAAGACAACGCTAAACAAAGACAACTAAAAGAATACTGCCATTTGAATGTCATAAATAATGCCAATGGAATGCAATATTGTGGCCATGTAAATCCATCTAAATTCCCGTGAGTTTTGATGTATTTTTGTTTACTCTTAGCAAGATAACCTGAAAGATAACCATCAAAGATACTGTGCATTGTTTCGACCTTTAATTCTTCAGTTAAATAGTATAAATCATTAGGTTTGAGGGTTCTTTTGTATCCCTTTATGATAACTGGCCATAACCAGAAAAATACCATTCTCAGCACGTAACTTGCATGTTTCCATGGATAACGCTTCCTTTCTTCATCCAATGGCACTGGAGGCACATCATTACTGAATAGGAAAGAAAACAATCTTTTTTCATTCTTTAAAGGTTGCTGTAGCTCTAGTTTGTGCAAATCTTCGCTTCCAGCAAAGTCATTTGAACCACCGTATTTGATACTATTATCACTGCTGCTGCTGTTACTATTATCGTTGTATTTCTCTTCTTCTTGACCTCTTTGGGCAATTTGGCCAATATTCTTGTTAAAAACACCAGAATACGGTGCGGACCCTTGCGATGCGTATTTATCTCGCTTGCTGTTAAGGTTGTCGCGAATTTGCAGCCATTGATTCTCGCTAAAGCGATTTTCATAGTGATCTGAGTCGCTATTGTAGTTGCGATTGTTACTTCTAGCGTGCTCCTGTCCATTGTTGATGTGCTCTTGTCCTTCTTGACCGTAACCATGGTCCCTTGTTACTGAGGGAGGTAGTTGCCGTATTTTGGATACTTTATCATTATAACCTGTCCTTATTTGTTCTGTATTAGCTTGTATTTGCTTGGTTCTAGCTAGCTGTGGGTATCTAGGATGTTGGATCTTCATATTTTGCTGGGAATAATGATGGTCGTTTGCTGGAGAAGACGTATCTTCATATCGCAATCCCTCTGTTTGACTGCTTATACTAAACCTATCATAAGGAGAATCATTCCTCTTGTTGTATGACATGGTTGTTATGGTGTGATTTTATAGTTTGTATCTCCCTTTATTCTGTCGGAGTAGATAGTTGCTACCACCGGGGTATTCTGAAAAATTTAACTGGGAAGCAGTACACTGTTTTACATGCAAATGAATTACATATAACAGCTTAAATGTAATGCTAAGTATCTTTGAAACTGTTGCTTTAGTAGGCTACAATAGCACTGGATTAAACAATTGTAGCTGCTATGTTATTATTATTGCCCTTGGGATTAATTCAATAACTGTATCACCTTAAAGGAAGCTTCGGACCGTTTAATACTCAAAATATTAGCAAATAAAAACAAAAGACGAAACCCCAATATGTATTTATATCAGTTTACCTATTTGTTTGTCTAAGAACTAGACGATGTTTGCTATATATTTACCACTATTAAATAGCGTCAGCAATGTATGGAAATTAACAAATTAGTTCATTATTTCAGTAATTACATTGGATAGCTTCCTTTATAAACGGAACGGTACCAGTTATGGTGGGGATTGCAGCCTCCATCAACATGCTAATTAAGGAGATTCCTAATTAGGAATGGAAACTTTTAGCCATGGGCAATGGTAGTGGGAGCTTCTGTCTGATAGAAATAACAGACATCCCGAATGCAGCAAGAGATAAATACTAAATACAGGCAAGATCGGCAATGTGAGGTAAGAGTTTCCACAGGGTTGGGGAATACTGTCAGTTTTTTTTATGGTAATTAGAGACTGATGTAAGTCTGAGAAAGGCAATTTGTGAGAGACTATTAAACGTGTGAGTTTGCATTGCATTTTTTGGGTTTAGACATGGAGGCTTCTGTCTTAGCGGAGGAACGATCTTTTTTCCTCTCCTAGGAGTATAACGATTTTAGGTTAACGTCAGTGTATGAGACGATATGTGGGGATGAGTCCACAGACAAAGTCGCGCATAACAAAATCGTACAGGTTGCGTGCATCAAGGCAAGATTTGGTTGTTGTGGGAGCCTGGAATAGCCTACAATAGCTGCATGGACTAGAAGAATAATACCTACAATGCAATCATAACACTCAGTCAGCTAATTATATTTTTGAATATGAGCTGGATATGCTAACAAACTAGAGAACGAAAAGTGAAAAAAAAAAAGAAAACATAACAAATACAAGTTTGTATAAAAATCTAGAATATAGGCAGGCGCAGAGGGAAAGCGTGCTCACTATGTGCTGGTACACTAGTAAATTTTCTTGCCTAAGCCACTAAACTTTGAGGAGATGGATGGAAGGGACAATACATTTAAGAAGAATTGATTGAGGAGAATCAAGTTCTTTTTTCTATTTGATCATCTTTTTATGAAGGGCTAGAATGCACGGGCCGGTTCCATAGAATACAGTAAAATTGCAGCCGGATCCTGACGGAACCCATAAATTTTGGGGTCAGAGCGCAAATAATTACTACACATACCCTCATGGACGTAAAAATGGAAAGGCAACTCGGTGTGATAAAGCACAATAGGATACAAAATGAAGTACTTAGCAAGTGAAGGTCTTACACGGATATAAGAAAAATAAAGTGTAATTGGTAGGCGCATTTAATATTGAAGAGGGGAGAATTCAAATTGTAGGCGAGAAGGACAAGAATGGAAAGTTCTGAACATGCAGGATATCCTCTCTGAGACGAATGGTGTCATTATTGAGAAGTGAGAGAGGCATTTATGTCCCGCTCTCAATTTAGCGAGACGTTATATTGCATTCAACTTGTTAATCCTCGCTACGGCTATGTTGTGCATTTCATTTCAATTATTCTGGCCATATCACGCTCTATCAAGAATTCAGTCGCTCGTATTTAATTTTGTTCAAACAGTATAAAAGACAATTTTAATTTTATACAAGAGGGCTCTTAGATTATAAGTATATGTCCAAGTGTGGTTTCCGTAGCTCATTATTTAGTATGTAGATATTATGGTGACACTGAAAGTTATGTGGACTGACACAGACTTTATCTGTGTCTCCTACAATACACTGCTGCTGCTGCTGCTGCAGACAGTCGGTTAGTATTGTGTCATTGGGTTGTGAAAGCATTGCAAGTGATTTATTTTAGTTCCGATGGGATAGATATTCTCATTATCTATCTCTCTATTGATCTATCTCTCTATTGATCTATCTACCTATCTTACTTTCTCTGTGACATTGACCACGTCGTGCACCTTGGGGTCTCCTTATCAAGGAAATCGAAATTCTATAACTGCATCTAACAGCACCTGAATGTTTAAAGTCTATTCAAAACACTGATTGAAATGGATGCAAAAATAAAAAAACACTTGTCTCCTTATCTCATCCCTAAAAGTTACAACTTTGATAGTCTCTCCCTACTAGTACCAAATATCTTTCATATGTCCTGGTTACAATATATCACAAAAAAGAACTGAGTTGCAAAATATCAAAGCAACGTATATACACAAAAGCGAATACTATTTACTACTATACTAACATGAACCATGTGATATGGACGATTTGGAGATGAGATAATTCTCTTGTGTACACAAGAAATAGACTTTTTGATTCTGTAGGCATAACTTATGCCGATAGTGTTCGTATTCTCCCTCTTTACTATTGTTTCATCATAATGCTAAGGAAATATGTGTGTTTCGGTGAGGCGAATGAAAAGACAAGACTTCCGTGTTTACAGAATTCATCTCTCTGATTCGTCTCAGTTCTAGACCAATACACATGCAACTCCAATAAGTACCACCGTATACTCTGCACGAGAATAAGACTCTCTCCTATTGAATACATTGGCCAAGAAAACAGTCTCTATATAATATCATTTCAAATGAATCCAAACCCTCCAGAGCCTCCGGGTCCTCCAGGTCCTCCAAATCTATCAGAGCCAGGAAAATCTCTGCCAAATCTAGAGTTTCCTCCTCCAGGGAAGTTTCTCAGCATCGAGGGAAGACCTTGGCCAACGCTATCCAAATCGTCGTCTGCAAGAGGGTCGTCATATCGAGCACCTGGTGGTACTCCCAAACGAGAAGATGACCCTCCTTGTCCTTGTTGACGACCAAATATTGGGTGATCCATAGTAGGATACATTCCTCCATCGGAAGTGGATGACAATGGGTCCCTATCCCTGTCGCCAATTGAAGGGAAATAAGGATCAGCAATAATCCCTCCCCTTCCTTGAGGATTTCCTCTGATCTCGTACTCATCATCGAAATCAGGCATGTCTGATGGTCTCTGTCTTCCTGCTGGTTGAGAACCTTCAACGCCACCCACTAATATCGGCCTCTCTGCACCGTATATCTCTGATCTGTTTGAGGATTGATCCCTTGTATGTTCTCCCCTTCTTGCTTGCGTTGAGAACAACCTCTCAAGCTTCACGAATACTCTACTTTCAAGCTCCTTTGGAATATCTTTCTCCTGCAACGGGAAATTTATCTGCTCATCCAACCGTATCACTTCACTTTCTGCACTATCTGTACCTTTAATCACAGTTATGACTACAGAATCATCGCCAATATCATTAATGTTGACAACATATGCCTTTTCACCTTCAATTTCCACGTTAAGCTGGTTTGAGCGGCTGGTTGCAGTTATCGTTTTGATTTGATCCAGGCTTGATACAATATAGTCTGTAATGAATTTGTGAGCTAAATGTGCTGAAAGCACTAAAACACTGTCCAATGTCATTCTTATTTAGTATACTATTGGATTGGTAATTAATATGGTTTCCATGTGTTTGCAATTATATCCTGATGTAGATTCACCTGTCTAATAGTTAATTTTCTTTAAGTCATTAATAACTATATAACCTTGCTGACCTGCACTTAGCTGATTGAAAGATTAGGGTGGAGGGCTCGTTCCAAGGCATAGTAAAAAAATATTAGTAGAGAAAAAAAAAAATAAGAAGGGAATTGACCGCACCCCTTACACACGTAACATCATTTGCTAATAATCTATCTTTCTATTCCCTCCGCTACCTATTCTATTTAACAATTGACGACATTTGTAGTTCACTAGCCACACACCTGTCCCAATGACCATGTATTTCCGGCATCACCTTCCTATCCTCTAAGTCCTATAGATGGGGGCCCTTCGAACCTGGAGAGCAAGTTAGCAGCAGCCGTTGAGATCGAAATCAGATCACATGATCAGGCTTGCCCTCCAAAATTTTGATTCTTTCTTGATAATTCTTTCCCCTTCCTTACGGCCCCCATTGGCTTATATTAGGCATTTTACATTAGAACTTTCTTTCTAGAAAGAACTTATAAAGGCTTTTTGCAGAAATACTTGGTAGGCTTCGTTAGATTGAAGCGAAAGAACATATTATAACAAGTCACTTTCTAATTGATTTGAATATTAACTTTCGCTATAAGGGCACACTACGTTAAGGTTAATACATACCATCTAAATTTAAATCAAATTAAGCATTCTATTTAAAAGAAATAGAGGTATAAGCAACCTTATAGATACTGGAAATATTATCACAAGTACGGAAACCAAAGAAACCAGGACGCTTTAGGGTATATTAAGACACAAAGTAGAAACCTAGACCACCCAAATAACAGAATGACAACAACCGTTCCGTTAATATACTCATTCAATGAATGTGATAGCGTAGCGGAAGCTGTGGCAGACCATGTCATTACGGCGCAAAATATGGCGCTCTATAACACACTTGATAAGGAACAGATTCAGCAGATAAAGGAGGAGCTTTTAAAAAGGCCAGTACTCTCTAGCCAACCTAGCACAGTTTCAGTAAATGGGAAGATAAGGAAGGAGAAGAAAAGAAAAGAGGAAGCGAGATTTAAGATTGCCCTTTCAGGGGGGTCGTTACTTAAGGTCTTAAACCAGGGTCTTTTGAACAAGCAGCATCTTATTGATTGGGAAAGATGGGACATATACTTTGCTGATGAGAGATTGGTGCCTTTTGAGAGCCCAGATTCAAACTACGGCCAAGCTAGGAGAGAAATATTTGACTTGATTGAAGGCCCTAACAAACCAAATATTTACCCCATTGACGAAAGCTTAATATCGGATCCTACTGAATGTGCAGATGCGTACGAAAAGTTGTTGATTGGAAACTTCGCTAAGAAAGATTCAGTTAAATTGCCAATGTTTGATCTTTTGTTGCTAGGTTGTGCTCCGGATGGCCACATCGCATCATTATTTCCAAATCATGGCGAACAGTTGCGTGAGAAGTTGGCCTGGTGCTTACCTGTCACAAACGCTCCTTCTGGGCCTTCTGATAGAATCACTTTGTCTATTCCTGTCATTTGTCATGCTCACAGAGTCACTTTTGTGGTCGAAGGTCTCACCAAGGCCCCCGTTATTAGAACGATCATGGAAAGACCCGAAAAGGGATTGCCCAGCTCCATTGTTAACGAGGGTGCTGCTGGAAGAGTGGCATGGTTTGTGGATGAAGATGCGCTTAAGGACTGTTACGACATAACGAAGAAAAAGTACAAATTTATGTCCATCACCAACCCCATTGACTGAGAGTTTTCCCTCCATTTACTCTATCACTGTTCTTAGCTTCACTGATTATTTTAACATGTCTGATACACATCATGATTAGTTCCTAATTTTTTTTGTTCAACCCTTGCTTGGCTCGGTCTCCTTTCATAGCCGTTGAGCTCCTAGTCCCACTACCATCAAAGACCAACACCGGCACATCCCTCTCCCCCCTCTCCCCCCTCCCCCATCCAATCCCCCACTATGGGAGCAATCTTTTTTTTCATTAAGTTCCACCTTAAACCTGATGTGTACTGCAATGTTATATAAATGCTACTAATATACATTCTTGAGTATCTCCTTTCTGTATATGTAGATGCGATACGAAATTGTTTTCTTTATAAAGAGACATGGGATCATTTCGTTCTCTTGATATTTATCACAGTCTACATATTTCAATAATACTGGTTTTGGATATTGTCTACGGAAGATGGTGTTATACGATAACAGATCACTATGTGGCTAATACTGGACTTACTTATAACTAGGCATCTTGTGTTGCAATCAATGGCAATGCTCAGGCGCACATTGCCTTTGGAAAGATCGAGAATTTAAGCTTCTCTGTTCGTCATCATTCTCATTCTCTTATAGTTCCTACTACTAGAAACGACATTGTAGTTGTGACAAAAGCAACTTTTCTGTGTCAAGCATGCTCACATTGGCCTTTCAAGTTTTACTGTTCCTGCAGCATTCGTTGAGTGACTTTCTCTCGTAAATTTAGCCGTTTCAATTATACTTGAAGTTTTCACTTTACTGTACAGGTGACCAGGTAGGAAAGGATCCGAGTAACGTTTGTGTTTAGTAATAGTAAGATTAAAGTCAAAGCATTACAGGATCCAATCATGCTACTGTTTCGCAGCAGTCGATGTCATGGATATGAGATCAGCAATTTAGAAGTGCATATGACCAGCATATGATCAGCATAAATCTGCAGCATAAATGTCGACACAAATAAACAGAATGAATTAAGGAACGAAATGGCCCAAATATCAGTAGGGAAACTGGCTAATAACTTGTTTATAAAATGAGTATTTCCAAAAATGAAAGGAGAGTATCGATGAATTGATTGGATAGAACTTTTCACTGCTACGACAACAGGAAATGATATGCATTCGTGCCTATTTTGGGGCACCGTAAAGATCCATTGAAGAATTGTGAAATCTAGAGGCTATGCCTGATGTAAATCACAAAATGTGTGGCAATATGTCAGCAATATTCGTAAGAATGAACGTTGTCGTGATCATCATTTCTTCATCATAACTTTAAAGTCGTAAATGAATAACCAGTTCACAGCTGTTACAATTCAAATAAGAATTATATATGCGACAATCAGATCGAGCTTTCCGCATCATGTCGCAAACTAAGTCAAATCGAAACTGTACCTCAAATATAAAAAACCAACATAATTATCTAGGTAATCATTTAAAACCAAAGTAGGATTTAAGGGCTTTTCTTTAGTTGGATGTTGTAGTCAAATTACAAGTATTATGACCAACACACCAATATCAACTAACCAGAGTTGCCATCACCACTACTAAGATCATTCATTGGCTTTCCATCTTTAGCATTTGGTTGGACGGAATAAGCTATGTTGAATGTAACCACAACAGCATTGATATAGGATGAAAACTTCTTTTTTATTTGTGTAGCATCAGTTGCTGATTGGTTTTCCTTAATATGCCTGTGGGTGTTCAGATCAAGAGAACGGTAAGAACACACTTAAAAATAGAAGGATATCACATCCTTTATAGTTCTTTGGGTTGGTGTAGTATTTTTATCTTATCTAAAATTACTCTACAACATCGTCTAGTACAAATTACATTTGAGTTTAAGAACACTTTCTTTATCTCCTGCACAATTGCTGCAAAATACAGTTTCTGATTTATGGCCGTAAGTGAAGACAAAGTAGAGATACTTTCATGTCTCTTTGTTATTATTGTATAATTTCAAATTAGTTCTTTAACAATAGTCAACCTAACTTCACTATAACTATTACGAGATTCTTCTTTCCCCTAAATATCTTAATCAAACCTCTTTTAGTATGAATATGGTATTCGCACGACTATCGCTTTATTTGTTGAATGTCAAAGATTAGAGATTCATTCTCAAATTTCCGACACACATATTTTGACAATAGAGTAATTAAACAATAAGATTAGTTCTCAAATGACAATGATGGACTTAAAATTCATGACAGACTCTTCTGATCTTCTCAAGTTGCGTGAGCATTATACAGAAGAAGCATGGCCAAAAACTGAAAAGCAGAGAAATGACAGATTCAAGATAATCGTGGGATTCTTTTTCATATTTGCACTTGGTGTATTTTTGTTAATTAATTTGGTCCCCGTTGAGCAAAACTTGGACGCTAATGTGAGAAGAATTGTGGAAAGTGGAATTTCAAAAAATGAAACCTTCGAACATGGAATTTTGGTCACTTACCTAACAGAACAACAAAAATTCGATGACCCCCTGAACTTAAGTAGTACCGGTTCAAAGAAGATTAAGAAGCCTCTGATTATGAGAGCTATTCGTGATGGAACTGTTGATACGTTTGGTGGTGCGGTGACTGTAGCAACATATTTAAATGCAGTTGCTTGTTCAGGCACGTTTTTAGCTGCTAACGGAGTAAAAGTTCCAGGAGGTGCATTACTCTCATTAGGTCCATGTATTGTGGCTACAGGATGTACAACCGTGGCTAATTTTGTTTCTTTTACATTTAAGAGTCATTGTAAGGAAAGCAAATTGCCAGTAATAGTGGTACTGCTGAAATGAAGTTTCACTCAGTGCACAATATTAGCATATAATTCAGAATGGAATGAGGAGAAACCAAATCAAAGCTGTACTCATAGCACTGGCTGCTGTGTTGTAGGAGCACGGGGTGGTGGAGATGGTGGAGATGGTGGATCCGATAAAAAGTGATAACTTTATAACGTTCATTTCATATACATGTGCTATCAATCACCTTAAAATTACTATGTAAAATTACTATGTGCTCTCTTATCTGAGCCCATGCCTCATCAATGCAGGCTACATTTTGCGCAGAAATTGTTGCTTCCTGTCAACGCTCGCGGGGTCCTCGTGCTTAAAAAGACTAGATCTACTCTACAGTTGCGCCCAATTTGTTGCAGTTCCTTACTGTCCTCAGGCACATGTTACCTTTCGAACTGTACGAAAATTAGGCTATTTTATCCTATGCATTCTCTTCTTACTGTTGCTAGAAGCATCGCCCTAGCTGCGACAAAGACTCTTTCGTTTCTCAAAATGTAGTGAGATAGAGAGGCAGTGTGTTTTGTTGCTTCACGGAAATATGGAGGCTTGTAGTGAATATTGTAGTCCCCCTTTCAGGCGCGATGACTCTTTGCTCTTCACTAGTAAATCTAATCGTTTCAAGCACTTCTGGAATTTTCGCTTTATTCGATAAGCGATGAGGCAATTATCCGGGCAACAACTCCAGCCATTTACATACATTACTAGCGAGATTTGAGTCGAAGTCATTTGCAGAAACAAAGGTTCCATCTTACATATTAGCCGTTGGTTTCGAGCGACATCTAAAAAAGTGGTTCCGAGCATCGCTCTTTTCAATTAAGGACATGCATGGCATAGCGTCAAATTGCAGCAGATATATCAGCAATCATGTCGTCATAATATGGAAATTCCACTTACCATAGGATAATTAGCTAACGAGATGGTCTGAATGGTAAAAGGCATAGTGGGGGTTAATGCACTATATCTATAACACTCACCTTATAGGAAATGGCGGCTTAGCAATGATAGCATCAACAGATAGATTAGATGAAAATTTTCATTGCTGCGGGATCCATTAGATAACTAAGTACTGCGCTTCTGACACCATACAGATGCAGTGAAAGCAACTGCGGAGACTAAGAATGGTGTGATCACAAACAAGATTTCATCAAGACTATTGTAAAAGAAAAGGTTGTCACGATTGCCATTTTTCCATTGTAATATTGTAACTACAGAGTAGTAAGAGAGCTAATAAGAACAGATGTATTTCGAATAAATCTATAAAACCGAAACAATGACAAGCAGAGTTGACTTACTCCAGCATGTCACAAATAAATCAAAAATTTTGTGACCCAATTGGATATGAAATAAAATCAAGTAGAATAAAACAATAAGTTTATCGAACTAATACTACACAAACTTCTAAGCACATGCATTAGATGGAAGTGAAGTTAGAAGGTTTGTGCCATGGGAAAGTTCCGTTAAACTTTGGAATAGTATCGTTACATTTTGGAACACTTCCATTAAAGTGTGGAACGAAGAAATTTCTCTTTTCAACTGTAGTTTTGTTGTGAATTGGGTGGCTCCATGGGAAAGTTCCGTTAAACTTTGGTTCGGTTCCATTGAACTTTGGAACGGTTCCATTGAAATGGTGGTGTTCCTTGTGGTGGTGTTCCTTGTGGTGTGGTTCCTCGTGTGGAATGAAGAAATGTCTCTTTTCAACAGAGGTTTTGTTGTGAACTGGGTGGCTCCATGGGAAAGTTCCGTTAAACTTTGGAACAGTATCGTTACATTTTGGAACACTTCCATTGAAGTGTGGAACGAAGAAATTTCTCTTTTCAACAGCAGTTTTGTTGTGAATTGGGTGGCTCCATGGGAAAGTTCCGTTAAACTTTGGTTCGGTTCCATTGAACTTTGGAACGGTTCCATTGAAGTGGTGGTGTTCCTTATGGTGATGTTCCTTGTGGTGTGGTTCCTTGTGTGGAATGAAGAAATGTCTCTTTTCAACAGAAGTTTCGTTGTAGCTTCTCTTTTCAACAGAAGTTTCGTTGTAGCTTCTCTGCATTGGAGCAGCGTCAGCAACAGCGAAAACAGCGACAGTAGCAGCAATAACGGATGAAAACTTCATTTTATTTTAGTATGAGAAGTGGTTGTAAACTTTTGAGTTTATCTGTATATTCTGATAAGCAAGAATGTAAGGACGTCAAAAAATTGACGGATACTCACCTATCTTTATAGTGCCACAGGTTGCATCAAATGTGTGTTCCTATCATTTGATCTAACGTGCGTATAAAGAAATTTCGATAACAGTTTGAGCCAGGATAAGAATTTATGGCGAATATCGAAAGATACAGGCATGGAACATTCAAGTGAGACCTTTCGGAGTCCACTCGTAATTAACATTGGCTACAAGGAACCTTATCCCTTGTTGAGGTTTAATGAGCCTCGAGTAAGCATGCAGACATGAATTGATGGTCTCGAAGTCACATTGTAATGCAATTGAGCCCTTTCGATGGAACTGTTATATTGCGTTTGACGAGAAGACGACTGTTTATATACAGGATTTGTTGGAATATCTTCGGAGTGGTGTTATGAGACTAGCAATTCCAGAAGAGAAAAAGATCAGACCGTTTCGCTTATAGAACTGAAGGAGGTGATTCTTGCTTCTCGGAACAGCGAAACAATCTTGCGAAAGAAACCCACGCAACTAACCTACAATCCGTATTTTACTTAGTATCTGTAGCATGAACAGTACTATTGTCTCCGAAGTGCCACTGCTAAATGGCCAAATCATGAAGCCTAATCATGAAGTCTCCTCGCTTCGGTGACATGTAACTTGTATATTAACATCTGAGTGGCAGACCACATTTACAAGGTGGAATCCACTTCTCAGAACAAGCTGCATTGCAACATAGCCCAGATACAGAGGCACTCCTTTATGTTTTCTTCAATTCGTCGTCAAATTTTCTCCTATGTACTTCCTTCTCTATATTACTCTGTCGTATACGTTACCATCAAAATGACCCCCTCTCATAGATTCCTTGACCTTCCTTTCAAAAGAGCGTTTATCCTTAACAAGGTTATTAGCTGCATCTTTGTTCAAAGGATCGTTTGGGTTAGGTTCTAGGAACAAAAAATTTAATCCTATAAGGATAGAATTCAAGTTCAAAACAGGCGACCAATCCTCTCTTAAGATGTTCAAGCAAATATTGCCTTCTAAGTCAATGTTTGGATGATAAATCACATTGGCACATTTGATCTTTGGTGGATCCATAGGGAAGTTGTTGTTGATCTCTACTTTGAATTGGAAAGTACCGTGTTTGTAATAGCCTTGTTGGGGTATGATTATCAAATCAAAGTTGAAAAAGTCATTTGGATCCAGGAAGCTTAATTTGATGCTACTGGGCAAGTCTAACTCAGTTATATCCTTCTGTAGCCTAATTTGTGCTGCGTTAACCTTATTGTCTAATGCTGATGATCTGTTTTGCTTTTCAAACGATGCTTCACCTGAGCTAGTTGCTTTCTTCTCCTCTTGCGATTTCTTTTGTAATTGTCGAATTCTTAACTAAAAATAATGTTAGTCCTCAATCTCACAATCATTCTCAGTATCACACTAACCATTTTCTATATAATTAAGGTGTTGCAAGTGAATGCTACTCCTTGTTTTCTTGGGTGGCATATATCGAGAGGAGTGATCTAGCTCATTTTGGTTTTAGGTCCTTCGTTTGTGTTACATGCAGGTATAATGTTACCAACTTTTCATATATTATACTTTAAAGCATCAATGACAGAGTTATGTTTCTATATATGCAGCTGAATAAAGTTTTGAGAGGGAATTTAGTACTTCCAAGAATGTACTGCGAGACTCATACATGTAATTATTGGTATCCTTAAGTGATTGTAGCGAATCGGTCTCCTTTTGATAGTGTAATTGTAGCTGTCCGATAAGCTGTGACGCTAAGGACTTGTTTGATTGCAGACGTCGTGCAGCTTCAATTAGAATAATAAGTGGTGTCTTGTAGGGGCAACATATATTTAGTAACCATTCAAACTCGTGTTCGATTAGCAAGTCATGATCTTCTGAAACCGAAATTAGCACATTTATGCGTTGAAAAGTCCAGCTTTCCGCAATTCGATTATACTCGTTCACCGCAAATTCAGCTGCATTAGGATCATTAGCTACTAGCGTCCTCTGTAACAACCCCCACAATGATGCGTCCCTTAGAGTTTCATGGCATTTGCCTAAAACTTTATCTGCAATATAATGATTTATATCACCATATCCCAATACACAATTCAAATCGTAGAGCCATCGTAGGAAGCTAGTGGCATAATAGTTGGCGAAATGTAAGCTACAGCTCTTGATAACTCTGTCAATAAGTTTCTTGTATAATTCTTGCGAATCTTTTTGGTTGAATATAACCACCACAGTCAACTTTTTGATCCATAACCAAAGTGAAGAGCTTTTATTTATTCGCTTGAACATACTCGTAGAAAACGAAGTCACCACATTGAACTCTTCTAAGAGGAACTGTATTCCTTCCTTTTCAAAAATCTTTTTCGTCACTGCCTCGTGTATTTTGAAAATTGTATGGTTCTCGTTAGTACTGATAAGGTATCCCAACGTCATAAAGTATACATCCCAAATTTGATCAGAATGTAAATTTTCTATCTCTTTTGTATTTAAATCATGCCATTGTGTGTGTACTTCTTTGAATAATACCAAATATGTCTTTTTCGTGAGTCCTATATCAAGTGTATTTTCATCCGTTTGGTGTGCTTCTATTACCTGTGAGGTTTCTGGGGCTAGCTGTAAAATATTATATTTTGACAGAGAATTCTTTAAAATCTCGTAAAGATCCTTTATTATAGTACTCATTCCATATGTACTCAGTTCTTTTCTAATGCCTAAATATATTTATATCCATTCTCTAACTCTTTTTGTGGGAAAAGGCGCCATGAACAAATCTATCTGAGTTGTCTTCACTTTTTTCATTTATATAGGTAATTCGAAAATTTATAATTTTGAGTATATAACGGTTTGCTTTAACTTTTTATATATCATGCCATCATATAAGGATCTCTTTGACATACAAGGAGATGAAGAAGTGTTACCGCCTCCTGATACACTCAGTGAAGCTATGTATAATAGTGTTAAAGTAAATTATCTTTATCATGATAACATAGACGGTGATGAGCTTGATAATGATGTACTGGAAATAGCTCACAATAAAGTGACCATTGGCAATGACAAGTTACCAGAAACTGTTGTAGAGAAACAAATTAATTCAACTATTAATGAAACAACTGTTGAAAGTGCATCCAGAGATGAAAATAATCCCTATGTTAAATGGAAGTTATTGAGAGTAATAGCTGGAGCACACCAAGGTTGGGTGAGGTCTGTTTCTGTGGATCCAGTTACTAATAAGTGGTTTGCAACAGGATCTTCTGATTCCACTATCAAAGTTTGGGATTTGGCAACCCTGGCGTTAAAAGCAACAATTACTGGACATATAATGGGAGTGAGGTCTTTGGCTGTATCATCAAAATTTCCCTATTTATTTTCCGGCTCAGAAGACAAAACAGTAAAGTGTTGGGACTTGGAAAGGACCAACTCCCCTGCGGGTTCACAGATCCGAGAATATCATGGACATGTAGGTGGAATTTATGCAATGGCGCTTCATCCTGAATTAGACTTGTTGTTCACAGGTGGACGAGATTCTGTGATCAGGGTATGGGACATTAGGAGTAGAACAGAAGCCATGGTATTAACTGGACATAGAAGTGACATCAGCTCCATTATGAGTCAAATTGGAGACCCTCAAGTAATTTCAAGCTCTATGGATTCTACGATAAGATTATGGGATATTAGAAAACAAAATACTTCATTAACATTGACCCATCACTCCAAGAGTATTAGACTGATGGTGGCACATCCAACTGAGATGACTACGTGCTCTGGAGACTCTGCTGGAAATATCAAAGAGTGGCTCTTACCTGGAGGTCAGTTGTTAAATGCATTTGGCGAATATGGAGCAGGGAACATTATCAATACACTTGCCATTAACAGTACCTCCAATACACTCTTCTCGGGCTTTGATGATGGATCTATGAAATTTTACGATTACATTACTGGTGAGCTCTTGCAAACTGAGAAAACCACACCTACACCTGGCTCTTCTGAGTCAGCAATCTATGCATCTACATTTGACATGCTGGGTTTGAGATTGATTCTGTGTGAAGGGGACAAAAGTATAAAGGTGTGGGGAGAGCAATAATCTTGAACTGGAAGTATGAAGTTCGAATGTAATATAGAATTAAATTAATGTACAATATGTATTCTTAAACCGTCGCTTCGTTAACATTTCTTTCTACGCTTATGCCACTTAAATCGAAATGATAATAGGATAAAGATTGGTTGCTTACCAACCAAATCGTAATTGGTTTGCGGTGAAAGAGGGAGGAGTCCAACTTAATTTTCTTGGATCTAACTCATGCTTTTTCTTTTCTTTCACCTTCTTCACCAATTTATCATACATAGTCATAATTTGATCAGTAATGACTATAATGTGCTGACCTTTGTAATATCTTAATATTTGTAAAGTGGTTAATGTGTGTAAGATATCCGTAGTTGTCATGCATGTTATGGATGATATTTCATCAATTGTGATTTCGCTTAAAGACGAAGATCCATCTTCGTTGGCACTGTGGCGACCAGAGGGAGGGGGGCTAGACGAATCTTCTTTGTCTATTGATGGATGGATATTATTTTTTTTGAGCAAATGTGGGTTGTTTCTCTCTACCAAAAGCTTGACTAACGTGTCCGTCCAAAATGCTCTGTAAGACAATAATCCTAAATCAGATAAAGGTTTTTCAGGCGATCCAACCTTGTTCTCTACTGCAGATAACATATATGAAAATTGAATCAACAACTTGCCGTAACCCTTCTTTTGATAACAGGGTAATGTTAAAATACATGCAACGTTATATCCATCAGCGCTTTCTTTTTCCTTAGAGAAATATCCAACAGTATGATGGCCCAGAGAAGACTTAATAGTCATTACATAGAAAAGAAACGGATCCACGTCATAGTACAATGTTTTATGATCCAAAAAGAGCTTAGACAATAAACATAGGTTACGACACCAAGTTCTTTGTTTTCTTCCGTCAATTTCCCAAAAACTGACTTTCGAGTCTCGATAAATTTCATTTCCTGGAGGATGCGTCATAGAACATTTGGCTCTAAATCTTTCAAATTGCTTCTTCGATCCAAAATAAGATAAGGTAAAATCACATACGTATATTTCATCTTCTTCCGTCAATTCAATTGGATACGGTGAAAAATACCATGGTTCAATTATATGCTCTCCGAGAATGACTGTTGACAAGTTCCTAACTCTAGCGACCTCCAGATGATTCTGAGTCATAGATCCACTAGTTCTCAACTTTTTTATCTCTTCTTCTCTGGTTACTTCTTCACCTGGTCTCTTCAAACCTTGAACATTTAAGTTATCCAAATCCATCTCATCTTCATTCTTTACAGGAGTTTCCTCTTTCTTGTTATCTTCAATTGGAGTATCTCTTTCTGAAGTTGTTTCCAGTTTGCCGTTCTTTGACGTCTTCTTCTTCAGCTTCTTCAGCTTTCCATCTTTTTTGTCATCTTTCTTATCAGTTTTCACTTCAGGAAGAATCATTGCACGTGTGTAGTCTATTCTGTCTGGTGAAACCCATTCATCTAGACGCTTGTTGAACTCCTGGTAGTGAACATAGAAGACCTTTTTTCCTTTCTTCATATGCTCTTGCAAAATTTCCGCTAACCGATATTCACCATCCTTGGAAACAAAAACCTTGCACCCCGATACGATATCTTCGACTACAAACTTTTCTTCCGATCCTTCTCCATCATTTTGTGTTATGGATATCGGAGTCTCGCTAGATGCTCTAGATGCCTTTGTCTTATCCGCTGGCATATTCAGCTTTTTATGCCGTTTTATGTTTTTATATATTACAAATACTTTGTTTTGTATGACTACTAATAGTTGGAAAATTATCATCGGTTTTGTGACACAAAACTGAAAGTCTGCAAAAGAAAACTTCATGAGAGAAAACTATCCGTTTTATACATATATTAATGTTGATGCACTCATACACATGGAATAATGAAATTCATTTTATTTGCTGAGCAAATCCAAAGTAGGAAGTGCCTCCTTTGAATTCGAATGTAAGTGAGAAACACACAAGTAACCGATATCATAGGAATCGAAGTTTACAATGAATTGTATCAACTTCAATCTGAGGTTTTTGAAGTATGCTTCCTCTTTGACATGCTGTTCAGCTTCATCGCTAATAGAATTGTATGATTTAGTGTCGTTGTAAAGATTTTCAATGAGACCACGTTCAAGAGCAGCTCTAATTAGCTCTTGGTTAGAGAGATTCCACACATTACCTCCTCCATTAAGTCCTGTAAGATAGTAGTTGTCTACTCTCAAGTAATTACGGTATTCGTTTAGGAGGTTGCGCACATGAGATTCTGGGTAGAAACTATCTGGAACATATTTTGAAGTCAAACGTAAACTTCTGCCAAGCAAACGGACTTCTCGAATTGATAGACTGTAAGCATTCTTGCAGGCAATTTCATCCCAGGTTTCTGCTTTCAGGTCTACCAATTCACGAAGTTCTGAGAGAGGCTTCAGGCTCCAAATGCGAGGAAGTATCGAAGGTAGAACGCACGTCTGAGGTGTGATTTCTGGTATCATATAACAAAGTAATGGAGTGGTCTCGAAAAATATAGCTAAAACCACTGCGAATAATGGAAGCTTGTAGAAGTCTTCACCTGTCCGTTTTATAAGCTGAAGCTGTTTCCTTGTGAGATTGAACAAATTGGAATCATAACTCTTTTCTATTCTGTCCGATTTGATCACGTCTCCTCTAGTTAGCTCATTGTATGTCTTTAACTCTACCTGGTTCATGTACAATGCTAGCGACATCTCAGAAATTAATTTCTTGAAAGATGGGATTTTAATGTCTACTTCCTGGTCACTCGAGCTGTTCACTTGGTTTATTAGCTTGAAGTCTTGTTTCATGAGTTTTCTTGCTTTCATTTTCGACCGCCACACATTTTTCACACCTTCTTTGTAAAAGCCTATAATTGTTTTGCCATAAGTTGAAGTTTGCTTAAACTTCAAATAAAAACCTCTTTTATCGGGGTTTTTAACAGCCACCTCTCTATTTATATATCCTCTTGTCTTAATGTCTATTGGAAGAGTTGTTGGTGCATTTAGCTCGTCATTTGCCTTTTCCTGTAATGTTGGTTTGCTCCATAATGCTGAGAATAAATGTGAATCTTTTATCAGTTTTGCAATTTGGCTCTCATTCAAAGGAAGCTTAAACAATGAAGCCTTTACGGTACTCTGAAGAGCTTGGGAACTCATCCTTTCTCATTCCCTTCTATGCTACTAAACTCTGCAATGAAAAGTGCCTTATGGCTGAGAAGATCGAAATTTTTCATCATATGATTAAACCTGTATGTTGCAACCTTTTATTTTGTTCTTTAGACAATTTACATAGACGTTTTATTTGCTTGAAATTTCCAGTAATGGTGGAAGGTTATATAAGGCCAGTAGAACGTGTTTTGACAGTTCTGGATCTCGAAAAGTGGCTTGAATCTGATACTTTCAAATCAGTTTTAGGTTTTGTCGAGGATCTACAGGAGCTGGTTGTGGGGAAGGCAAATAATGATGCAGTTTCTGATTCAAAAGTAGGAACACAAATTTTAAAAGTACTTGATAGGGTGGAGAAAATTGTATATGAGAATCCAGTTGTGAAGGACAAGGATGTTTCTAGATTTGGGAAAGCAGAATTCAGGGACTTTTATGACCAAATTGAACAAGAGTCGCCAGATTTGCTTAGTCCATTATTACATGAGAGATATTCCAATGAGGGTCCACTTACAGAGCTTACCGTTTACTTCACAGAATCATGGGGAAGCAGATCCCGAATTGACTATGGTTCTGGTCACGAGCTAAACTTTATTTCGTTCATGCTTGCCTTGCAAAAGCTTGGAGTCGTCAACAATCAGGATTATTCGTTTTTGGTATTGAAAGTGTTTACTAGGTACATTTCGATTATGAGAATATTGCAGAAGAACTACTGGTTAGAACCAGCCGGTTCACATGGGGTTTGGGGTTTAGATGACTATCATTTCTTACCTTTCTTGTTTGGGGCCTCTCAGTTGTCTACTCATCCTCATTTGAAACCCAAGCTGATTCATAATGAAGAGATGGTTGAACATTTTTATCAGCAATACATGTACATGGAATGTATTCATTTCATCAATAACATTAAAGTAACACCAAAAAATCACACTCAAAAGTTGAGTTTAAGATGGCATTCACCCATGCTTGATGATATCCTGGGGGCAAAGTCTTGGCTTAAAATCAAAGACGGGATGGTCAAAATGTATAGAAATGAAGTGCTCTCTAAGCTCCCGATTGTTCAGCATTTCATGTTTGGCTATCTCATAAAATGTCCACCAGGTATCAGTGAATTGCATGAAAGAAATGATGAGCATGACTGCGGTCATGTTCACAACGAAAGCACCTTTAGCACTTGGGGTGATTGCTGTGGAATTAGAATCCCAAGTGCAGTTGCTGCGTCTGAAAGTATTCAAAGAGGGGGGCAGAGAATACCTTACGATTGAGATTGGAGAAATTTGTGCATTTTGTTGATATGTATATACATATATATACAAGTGGTGGATAAGTGTATTTTATTCATTCAGTGTATTTAATGTTTGTAGCAATTAATACATTTCTAGGGAAACCACCCGGGAAAGGTAACAAAACCTTCATCTTACGTTTTGCATCATCAACCTTGGAGATATGGGCGTAACCTAAAACAGAAGTATTAAGTAAATCTTTGTCCAGCTTGTTCGTCAGTGGGATTTGAGTAATTGCCGCAATCACATTATCTAAATTTGATGCTGAAGGCTCTGTCAACCGTGAGTAGTATTTGTCTAGCGAATTTTCATCTTTGGATTCGCCATCGTCCATATCTCTATCAGCAGGCGTAAACGAATCACCCGAAGGTAAGAATGCAAGAGTTGAGTTAAAGTCCAGAGAATCGACCCCTGTGTATATTATGTAATCTTGCGGGTCAACGTCAGTTTTGAAAGGTGATAAAGGTGTTTTGAAGTTACCATTAAAGTATTCCTTTATAGTTTCTTCTTGTAATTTTCTAATGAACGCATCATCAATTTCAACCACGCCTCCACTCTTTGGAACTTTGAGAACGTTCAACAGACCATTTAATATTCTATGCTTTAACTTTTTCTTAAGATCAATAGAGAGCCTTTCATTACCTATCACGACAATTATATTAACTTCAAAATCAGAAATAGTGCTTTCAATTATATTAAAGTCTTTGATGGATAAAGGAGGGGTATCAATGATGGTTCCACTACTCTTTATATTAATATCTTCTTCTACCCTTGACATGGTTGCCACACCCATTCTTGACAATTGGTATTTATAAAGTTCTTCATTGACCTTAATATCTGTGAAACCATAGTTTTTAACTAAAGGCTGTTTGGGATTATGGAGAGTAGATCCTGAAGTAGGTGAACCACCCCAACCATTAACACATTCGAGATCAAATGTATCACTTATAGGGGTTGCTGTGAGAGATCCTGGTAATGAAAAAACGCCATCTTGAGGATTCAAGTTCACCAAAATTGGTGTGTGGTCCATTTTCAAGGCATATGCTGATAGTATTTTGGCAAGTGATGTCTTTCCGCTTTGACGGTTACCTAAAATGAGAACATTGGGGCCAGATTTTGTGTTGTCTGGGTGCAAAAGATTGTGGTCAGATACTTCTTGTCTAATGGATTCTAACGCCAAATGCAAGTTTATGTAAGGGCTCATTGCTGTTTCTTCGCTGATATATTCTATAATCTCTTCGTCTTCGTTGGTGGAACCTAAGTTGTATTTATTGGGTGCAGTATAATATTGAACCTTACAGCCGTCATCTAGTGGTGCATAAATCGAGTATTTTACCCCTGTAAGCAGAATTTCTACGTTTAAAGGTAACTCTGTACCGAAAATTTCTGCTATTCCCTCCAAAACCTTCAACTTGAGAATAGTTTTGAAGGGCACTTCAAAACGCCATTCAGACTTTCCTGGGACATGCAAATCCACAAATGCATCAGGTTTAGTTCCTTCTAAGTTGGAAATGCCATGATTGGCCCCTAATCCAGGAATTATGGACATATCGTTGCTACTTTATTGGTGATCAAAGGTAGATAAGCTAAAACTTTGCTTCGTTAACGGTTTAAAAAAATGAAAAACCTCGACTTCATATTGATATACAATTTTTGGTTATATACAGGTGCTCTTGTATTCGGGTGAATTATATAAGGATTACTACTCGATTATCACACTAAAGCCAGAAAATTACTGTTAAAATGTAGTTTTATCACTTATAAATGCCAGTTTATGACTTGTGGAAGTTTTCAACTTCATTATTTTAACTTGCTTTTTGGTTATTTCAATAATTGCTAAACTATCCATTAGCATATATGACCTTCTATCTAAGCTTCACATTATCATAATGTGTTAACTTTTTCTTCAGTAGTGCCTTTTACCTTGTCTTTCAACCTTTATAGTGTTCAAACTGAGATTGTATCTAACATTTTCTAGCTTTCCACATGGTCTTCCCCATAGTATGTCTCGCACCTGAACAATATCAAGGCTCTTGTTCACTGAATTGTTCTAAATTTGTTCAAATACAGCCGTTCTATATCTCCTCCCCATTAATATCTCACAACATTATCTTCATGAGTATTAGGTAGCCTGTTCATTCATGTAACTAGAGAGAAACTATTTCCGATGGTCTTAACTGTTTCCCTTCGCTTATCACCATCAGTTTCCTAAAAACTAAGCCTGCCACATCGTGCACGTCAACGCAAAATGATATATTGTTGCATTACACTAATTGTAGCAACATAATGTGTAGCGACATGTTTGTTGCCCTTTCTGCTATTCTCTCAATAGGAACAACTCTTAAGAGACAATTTCCTCCCGTGTTAACGATGATGCGGTACGTACTAAAATCATCTGGTTAAAACCTCAGTTAGGTTGTAAGATCACCCTCAACGTGGTCAATCTGGGCTCAAACGCTAACGCCTGATAAATCTTTTGCATCATTTCTCTACCTAAGCCTTTACATATTCGTAATCTCCGTACTACTCTCTTCCGTTTACTGTCGTAGTCTTTCAGCCTGTATATCATGCCCTTATCTAGATGCAGTTCATTCTACCGTTCTATCACCAGTCTTGTAGTACATGAAAGTAAAAAATAAATAAAGGGATAGCAAATTAAGTATTTTTCACAAGGATATTGGATATAAAAAGGGTTGTTTTAAACAACAAGATGTATAATAAGGGACTCCAGAGGAACCTTGTGTTTGGTTTCATGGCAATATTTTCTCTCTTGGTCTTTGCCACATTGTTTAACACGCATAGAACCATGGAGGGGAAGGCTTCCTTAAACCTGACAAGTAGTAGCAGTCATTCAGCAGGAAAGGACACATTTGAGTCTGAGTTGAAGAAAATACCGACAAACAAAGTGGTTAACTCATTTTCTAGTAGGACATTCGAGGATAAAAAGTTTGATTTCAAAAAGATAGTATTTAAAAACAACAAGATACGTAAGGTTAAGAAAAGTCCAGAGGATTCTACTGGTGATGAAGATGATACTGTTATTATTTTGATGGCTATTGGTAACAAAAACTCGTATGGAAGGGACAAAACATTTGCTGATCTTTTCACCACTTTGAGCACGTTGATTTACAATAAAAACAAGATTTCGTATGGTATCTCAGTGGGTGATCCTGAGGAGTTTGAAGTGGTTAGACAGTTCTTTGAGAGCTATTTCAAGGAGCTCGATAAATCGGATAGCAGCGAAGATATTAATCTCTCAAATTTTATCTCGAAGGTCACCTTAATCTCTGCCCCATTTATAGATCGTGAATTTGATAACTTAAACCGTGAGGATAGAAAGAATGACAAAGTTCAGAGATTGAGAAGAAGAGCCATTGCAAGAGCTAGAAACTTTGTTTTGTTCAATTCTTTGGCAAATGAGCAATACACTTTCTTCATTGATGCAGATATCGTTCAGATTGATCATCCACAAATGCTTAAGACATTCATTAGTTCAGAAAAGGACATTGTAGTCCCAAGAATCACCAAACCTGGGATTGCAGACTATGATAGAAATTCTTGGCGTGGAGAAAGAACCAAGCCAAATGAAGAGCAGCTTGCGAAAATGGACAGAAATGAGTGGGACACTTGGGACTATACACCAATGCCAGTTCCTGAGAAGACTTATTTCTTTGATGATTTCGTCAAAGAGACCATGGACTTACCAGCTTCTGATCCAAAGAAAATTCTTTCACATGTCATTGAGCTTGATTCCGTTGGTGGCTGTATTTTGTTCGCCAAATCTATCATTTACAAACAAGGTGTCACATTTCCACCTAACTACATCATAGGAACAACATGGGACAGATTAGAAGGATATGATGGTATTGAAACAGAAGGTATATGCTACGTTGCCAAATCAATAGGTTATACTTGTTGGGGTATGCCAAACTTGATTGCTGTTCATTCCAATGATTAGATTTTTCAAAAATACGTACGTATATACAAGTTCATACACGGAAAATAAGTAGCTATAGAAACAATTCATCTTTCATTTCAATATTTCTTTGTGCTTTCAATAATCACTTAACAAACTTCAAAATGATACTCAAACGCAATTCTTTAGGTTTAAACAAGTGAGATAGACATTTTTCAAAAATGAATTTCTGATAACCATAACCATATGAAAAAAAAAAAAAAAAAAAGATTGAACTTGCCATGGTCCAGTTATCTCAAAGACTCGAGCTGATTTTACCGTATGGCTCCCAGTTTAAGCTCCTCAACCTTCAGTCAATTACTGTAGAGAATAAATCACCTATAAACTATCGTTCAAGTGAGAGACCTAAGAGATCATTGAAAATAAAACATTATTTGGCTTTGGTCAACAATGAGAATTTATTGCTAATAGGTAGCGAAGTTTACGTGTATTTGAACATCTACAAAGACCATGTTGACCAATTTATCTTTGTTTCCAAATGTGATAGTTCAGGACTCAGGGAGTCCCCAGTTAAGGTTAATAAATTCATGAAGGAATGTATTCAATGGTTACTTCAGATAAATATACAGAATTACTGTGATAAAGTCAAGCTAAGTGACCCAGAAAACAAGGAAGACGATCATATAGAGGGTGATAGTCCCTTATTAGTTCAATTGAACCAATTGATCAAGAAGTTACGAGATGATCCGTCGTACTATGGAACTATACCTTATTATAATTCAAAGGTTGATCAGAATCAGCCTACAGATTTGGTTCGTATTGAAGTTCCCCCTATTCGAAACATTAAATTTTCGCTATTCACGAGATCATCTGAACAATACTTGTTTCCAGAATCGTCTAAGAATCGCTTCAAACACGTTCTAGACGGGAAACAGTTGTTGACGTGGTGGATAAAGGTAATAGATGAATCTTTAGATTCTCAGTGGAGTTGCAAGTTGACCATTCCTGGCTCAGATCCTTCATCAATTGCAAGATTCATTGAGGGTAAAGCCAAGTGGAGCACAGGAAACATATACACTGACACAGACAATAAAGCCTTAGACGAGGATTCAGCAGTGTGGAAAATCCCTGTGTTCCCAGACGATCCAAAAGGAAGGTTTTTGGAAAATCTTATTATTGAAAATAGAGCAAAATCCGTGAAAGCCAGCCAATTCTGGACTGAACTTGGTTTTAGGCAAGAGTTTCGTCTAGGAATCTTAGTGGGGATTATTGGATGTGAATTGAATGGTCAAAATATAGGTGCATCTGAGCCTCATTATTCAGATACTTTAATACTGAAAAAATACAGAAGGGCCATAGCCCTTATGAAGGGACAGGACTACAGTTCAGAAACAGAAGTTATTGCTCTCGTAGATAAGAAAATTCCAGGTCTTCTAGGACTGAATTGTTACAAGACTCTTGTAGGCACTGCCCCAGCTCTTCAACAGGGTGAACGTTCCCACAAACACAAACCTGTCGAAAATGTCATCTTACCCTTACGCAAGAAGACTAAAGTGCAAGGGAATGACTTAACAGGGCTCATTAGGAGAAAAAAATAGTTCTGTGGCATAAATTCTGTTGTCGTGCTGATAAGAGAAACGTGATAAGAGAAACCAATTTTCACAAATATTCCTAATCGTCACAAATACGATACCTGCTCTTTGTGATTTCCGACTCAGAAACGGTATCGAATTATTCAATCTATGGGTGATAGCCCAACTGATGACTCCACTTTGTTGCTAATACAAACTAATGTTAAAGAACAGTAATTCCTTAGTCTTACAAAATGGGTCTGGGCAGTCTTATTAATGTGATGTGAACTCCTCGAGACACGTCCAGCCAGGAGCAATGCTGTGAGTTCACACTGCCCCCGTCGCGGTAGCTTCCCCAACTCTCGATAATAGCCTTTTGTGCTAGTAGCACAAGGTTCCGGTGTCAATAACGAGGGACAGGCATGCTCTATCGCCGTAAGGGTGCGCAGCTTCGCCAGTGGAAATTACGAACAGTTGCTACGTAGAATAAAAGTTTCCCCCTTTGGATTGTGACAGTATTTCACACACACCTCTAGGTGAAACGTATAAAAGGTCCAGATTTTCGTACTTAAGAGCAGCTATTAGCATAGATAAGACATCTGTTTCAGTATAGTATAGGAAAATCAACAAAACACACATTCAATACAAACTACCGACTACAAATGTACAATTCAAGGGGAGATGGTCCCAGCAGTAGCAGCAGCAATAGTAACAGCAATAGCTCGTCCCTATGGCGAAATAATTCAATACGCGAGACACCAGCAGCTAACAATGACCTGAGATTGGGACATTATTCACCGTCTTATATCTCTTCATCAATAAATGGCAGAAATAGCAGATCGCCAAACTATAATAAGAGGCGATCTTCTGTGAATGATCAGGAAACAACGGAAGTACCAGAGAAGCTTAGTAAGCTTGATAACGAACAGATTATAGACATAATGGAGAGGGAACAAGACGCTATCGTATTGAAGCTCATGAAGGAAATATCCACCTTGAGAGAGGAGAATTTGGCGTTGCGCTCTAACATCCAAAACTCCTCTGTTCCATCAAGAAGACGATCGTCATCTGTAGCATCAGCTATAGCTATAAGCCCAACCAATTCTCCTGTTTCATGCTCTAGCACCCCGGTGGCGCCCTCTAGCATGAGTAGAAGTGGAAGTTTCTCTGGTAAAGTCGTCTCTACAGCAGCAACATCTACGAGGAATTACAACAATGACTCTTCCCAGATCACAGATACAAGCTTTGTAAACACTCTGGCCTTAGCTGGAGAGCGTTCTTATGCTGGTTTATATGGTCCTGACTCCAGAAGACGTAAGCAGCCACGACTGGTCGATGCTGTTTTACCTCTGTCAGGTCTCGGTCCTCCAAATAGGAATACGGATGAAAACTTGCTTTTGAGGCGAGAAAATGAGCTGCTTAGGAGTCATATTGATCAGCTGCGCAAATAGAAGCTATTTACTTGTAAGTTATCGATATAGATTATCACCTGACTTTATATGTATGCGTTGCTTCATAGGTTAAATAAAAGTGCAAATTTATAAAATTTCGCAGCCATTTTGTAAACTTTTGCCACAATTAAGACATTTATAAGGTACCGATTCGCTGCGACGATTCTTGAGAGCTGAAGGAAGTCAAGTTAACTCCTGACAATAAATAACGGAAGCTTGAATCCCTAAGGTCCTTCAATTTAGCAGATGTATCCTTTTCAGAAACTTTTAACTTTGCTTTTAATTTTTGTCTTTGGTACTACTATCGACGCAACAAGTTTTGCAAAAACTCTGCATGGTCAAGCATTAGGCAGTGACGAGGTGAGGATGAATAGTCCTTCACTACCTTTTCCCAGTTGGCTTACTGGCTTTACGGGTTTAACCGAGTGGCCAGGAAATGAACCACCATATATTCCCTTAGATTTTATTGACTTTAGCAAAGTCCCCAACTATATCCCTATTCATTCCCAAGGAGAATGCAACTTGGACCGCTCAGCTTGTTCTTTTGACTGTCATAACTGTGTATCCTTTGACGATGTCTATTCATGCCCTAAGCTCTCCCAAACATTTGATGACGGTCCTTCTCCATCCACCCTCAAGCTTTTGGACAAATTGCAGGCAAAGTCTACTTTCTTCTCTTTGGGGGTTAATGTGGTCAGATATCCAGAAATTTATAAACAAACTCTGTCTAGAGGTCATATTATGGGCTCACATACTTGGTCACATAAATTTTTACCCTCTTTGAGCAATGAAGAAATCGTTGCACAGATTGAGTGGTCTATATGGGCTGTGAATGCAACTGCGGGCCACCTTCCAAAATGGTTCCGCCCTCCTTATGGAGGAACTGACGACAGAGTCAGATCCATCCTTAGACAGTTTGGTTTGCAATGTGTTCTCTGGGATTTTGACACTTTTGATTGGAAATTGGTTGATCCAGTCCATAGCAGAACCGAGTCTCAGATTTATGCAGAAGTGGCCGACTTCAAACGCAGTCACAACCAGCAGGGGTTAATATTGGAGCATGATGGGGTTGAAAAGACAGTAAATGTAGGTATTGAAGTCAGCAAGATCATTGGAAGCAATCAGTTAACTGTTCCTGAGTGTGTTGGAGGTATTGACTATATCAAGCAGTTCCGTATTTAGGAATTTACCTTCTACGATTTACGATGTAAAGATGTTTTTTTTTTCATGATTTATTTTCAAAATATCAGAAAGTTAGTTGCACCCACTTCTATTCTAGTACTAGTTCATTAACAGAAAAATACCAATTCATATATTTGAAACTTATGTAACACCAGCCGACATTTTAGGGGATGTAGGAGAGGAAAGGGTGATGTCATCAGATACTGGAACATCATACTAATAAATAAATTAAATTAGAATAAAACAAACAAAATATTCCGATAAAATACTGATCAGCGACAGACCAAAGACCTCTTGCTTCGTGTCGCTGTTAGCATTTTTGTGGCTTAGGTCTATCTTCTCAATCATGCTGAAGCACTGACAACAGGAACAGAGGCGTTAGATGAAGCGTTTGCATGGCCATTAAGGCTAACAGCGTTCAACTTTGGGCTAATTTGTTGCTTGGCTTCAGAAAGAAGTGAATCAGCCTTGTTCTTGGTACTTGATGCAACCTCAGCTACATAATCTTGAGTTTGTATCTTCAATGGCTTGATGTAGTCATTGTTCAAGTTCTTCAAAGCTTTGTAGCCTGTGTTATAGGATGCAATAACGTTTTTGGAGATACCATTGCCGGTTTCACTTAAAGAGTCGACCTCATTATTGTAGCTGGAAACCAAGTTGGAAGATAATTCACTGGACCTGGTGGAGACAAATAATCTTGCTCTTCTGAAGAATTCGTTAACAATGTAGAAGAATTTACTAACTTCAGAAGATTCCTTCAAGTCCTCTAATTTAAAAGCAGCCTTGTTGTCACTGACAGTTGCAGGCAAGTACTTGTTATAGGTATTGTAGACAGCATTGTTAAGTGGCAGCAAGTATCCCTCATTGACCTTCTTTTTTAAGTTATTATAAATTGTGAATGGGCTGAGAGAGGATAAGTCTGGCAATTTGGATGTCACCGCGTGTAATATCTTATCAAAGTTGATAAGAACTAAAGCATCAAAGGTTTCATCAATGACGCTAAGGTTTTTACTAATGATAGAGTACTTGGAAATAACATTCTCGTCAATGATGTTCCATATAGCAAAAACTTGTTGATACACGTAATTTATAAGGCCGAAAGACAACAAATAATCCTTTGTTGCCTTAACTTGTTTATAAGACAAAATGTGTTCAATGGACTTAGACTTGTAGGACTTGCTAGTGATTTTGTTGATAGTTTCGGACATGGTTTCTGTTGTTGTAGACTAGGACTAAAAACTAATGTTAGTAAAATTTGACCTTGGGGAATCCCTTTTTAATGAGGTGCGTATTGTGTCATTTGGAGCAAACATGCGAACTTTTTTGTTTTCACCCTTGATAGTACCAATAAGGAAACGCCTCCAGTCCTACTCCACAAAAAGCAGATAAGAGCCCCATGATATGCGTTACAGCGTGGTAGTTATTTGCATTCAACACTACCCACTAGATCTTGCGCCCCTTTCCTTCTATGGTAGAACCTGCTACTGTTGTAAGACAGTTATCAATCCGCGTTAAATTGCCATACAAAACACATCTCTTCTCGCATAAAAGTGGCTCCAAGCATAACACAACAATGATCAAAACTTCGCAATAGGGTCAGGATAGTTCTTTAATATCTTTTACATACCCAAATGTACCAATCAACTCTGTTACTGGTAATATTTTTATCCAAATTAATTAATGTGGTAGTTATTGCGGTTACAAACTGCTTATATAGCTGCGACCAAAAGAAACAATATTTGGCAGCCACGCATGTGAAATTTTCCTTTCTTGCGAGCGCAGCAAAAATTCCAAGCAACGGATGAAGAATGCAAAGGGCCGAAATCCGATATAATCCTATACGGTGTTGTGGTTTGACATTATTACCACACAAATTGTGTTACCTACACATTGGGATTTACCTAGTTACGTAATAGATTTTTGTTTACAGTGCATTAGTTGCCATGAAAAAGTGTTATCGAAAGTGTCAGAAACTCTTAAGCTAAGCTAGATCCACTAAGCTAGATCTACAATTCGACCAACAGCCGAGTCACCATCGCTGAGTGGTAGTTTTGCAGAGGTTTTTGAAGAGGCTTTTGAAGAGGCTTTTGAAGAGGCTAGAAACTGTTTTACTTGAGACTGTTGCTTTAAGAAAAGCTACATCAGAATGAGGGCACCACAAAACAACTCCGGCCACGGTTAAATGCTGTTAACTCTTTCATTCCTCAAGCAATGAGCCTTTCTGTGAACCTTCAGGGACATAAGATGGCATTACGGCAGCTAGTTACTCACTAGAACAATAGTACGGCGAAGTACTTACTGCATTCCGGAACAAGGCGGATCAGAGGCGTTCGCGCATACTATTTGAGGGTACTCTCCAAGCCATTACGGGCCCATATTAACCCAGACGGGTAGTTTGAGAAGAAAACGAAAACTATAAAGTAAAACAGTCTAGAGACTATGGATCTGAAGTACCTAAATTATGCATTTTGAGGTATCTACCATCTGGCGTAACCTAGCATATACGTAGATACATTTTAGGTAACTTCATGTATCAACTTCAGTGTGGGGCAGGTACAATACTACATGAAGAGATTTATACCTTATACACAGGTGCGAATAAAAATATTTTGGTTTGTTCTGCATGAAGTTTCCTTGGTTTGAGGCGCGTTGTACTTCAGGAGGTAGTAGTTTACGAGGTAAGATAAAGTGATGCCGAGGAACAGAGAAGTAAAGTAGAAATTACGGATCAAAACTTAATTTGCATATACAGGTCCTAGGCATTAGAAGGTGCAAACAGATTCGCTCGGGTACAGCAGCATTATATCTGACATCCCGAGGATCACAAACTGACCTAGCAACAGGGCATTTGTGACAGTCGCTTTGTCTCCCGAGGACGCTTTCCCGATGTGTAGCACTAAATATTGCCAGATCTGAACACCTCCTTATCTCTGGCTTTTCTTCATAGAGTATAAAAAGAGTCTGCGAGACTGATGCAGTTATGAAACTGAGGGATTGATATAAAAATCTGCATATCATTGATTTTATGTCTAAAGGAACAAAACTATCTTTATTAAAAGCATGTAATTATATAATGGCTACTTAGTGATTTCAGTGCATGTAAGGATTGCTGAAAAGACATCAAATATATTAGATGAGACGATTCCAGATGTCACATGGGCCTGAATAGAAGGCGATATATTAATAAACTAGATTACATCAGAGTGTTTGCCTATTGCTGCTTACATTCTGGTGGATTCTCCTTAGGAGTTTCATCGTCACTTCCATCTTCCTCGCTATCTTCTTCTTCGAGACCATCTTCCTCGTCGTCATCGAAACCTTCTGGGAAGCCATACTCGACGGCATCTCCAGTGAACCAGTCGATAGCTCTTGGGATTAACCTGTCCTTGATTTCTTCACCTAATTGATAGTCAAGTTCAAGTCTTGCTTCTAAGTCGTCCTCATCTTCTTCTTCATCCTCATCCTCATCCTCCTTGTCTTCCTCATCTTCAGGTGCAGGTGGCTTTGGAGGATCAAAGAAATTGAAAAAGGATTCAGTAGGAGTCAATTTTTCGATTGTCCTGGTTTGTTTGGTAGTCTTATTTCTTTGCTTTCTTCTTTCGATGTTAATGGTGACATTCAGCTCCTTAGATTTCCAATTGATTTCGCATCCATCAGCATGGTCATACACAAAATCACCAGAATAACCCAACTCAGCTTGGTAGTGGTAGGTTTTAGTCAAAATTTGATTGGAAAAGAAGGGGTTCTCGGAGAATTCAAAGATCAACTCAAAACCTGGTGTTTCCAAGTATTCCATTCTTATGTCCTTCAAGTGCTGCAAGACTTCGCTATCTCTATCTGTGATAGTCTCAGCCACGGTTTGCAAGTTTTCCAAGGAAGTGAGCCAGAATCCTGGAACTCCTTTTTCATCATCACCCTCCTCCTCCTCTTCTTCTTCTTCTTCCTTCTTTTCATCACTGTTGAGCTCTTGAACCTTCTGTTCTTCGTCGTCATCCTCTTCATCTAACTGTTCGCCTTCTTCAATTTCATCAGCAGTTGGCTCCTCTTCACCATTCACGATCTTCTTTCTTCTCTCGTATAACGGCTCGTATTTCTTAAAGTACTTCTTCTCCAAGCCCAACAACTCCTTTTGGAACTCTGCTTCCAATTTCATCTGTTGTTGTTGGATTGCCTTCAAACCATATACTCTTTGCTTGACAGGCTTTGAAAGTGTGTCGACATAACCGCTCTGTTGTCCAATCAATGAACCCAACTTTCCTTGGATCATTGACAAGATAGCAGGATTGTTTGCTAGCTGTTCATTAATTTGATTTGCACCGTCTTCTTCATTTATAGTCGAAACTGTAGGCTTTGATCTCAAATATGAATTTGAAACAGAGGATGGAGTATTTTGCGGTGTAGGTGCCTTTGAAATATCTCCATTTTTGCTTCTTATTGGACCCGACATGTTTCTGATGAACCTTCAACTGGCTTAGGGCTGTATTTGCTTTATAACAAATTTGATCAGGATGTTTCTAAAGCTCCTGGGCTAATTTCGTTTTTCGGTTTTTTTCTAAATTAGTAGATGATATCGACTACGCGTAGGAAAAAAAAAAGAAATGGTACAAAGAAGCCATACTCTCATTATTCATAAACTACTAGAAACTTATTTAAAATAAAAAGATTTTTAAAACCCAAGAATTCAGATTCATAGATATTCAGAAAGAAAACTTAGGATTTTCCTTTTCTTTGATGTTGTCATTCTTGCCATCCAAATACAATTCAATCTCTTGTTTTCTAGACTCCCATTCTTCAACTTTCGACAATTTATCTTCAATTTCTTTGATTTCATTATCAATACTCTTCATATTCTCTTCTGATGTCAAATCGTAGAATTCCCATTTTTCAGCATCACCATTGTCATTTTTGAGTTCCAAAATGAAATCATGATACTTCATCAACAAAGGTCTGTGAGACAAAGTTATAAATGTGATCTTCTTTCTCTGTAACAACTCAAATAAATAGTCTTCTACATCGGTAGAGACCGCATTTGTAGATTCATCCAAAACAACGAATTTGGGGTTTTTAAATAAAACTCTAGCAATACTGACCCTCTGCTTTTCACCACCACTGAAGACATCTTTCCAGTCTTTCTTCACGTTGAAGTTTCCTTCTCTAGTTAACAAGTACTCAAGCTTGACTTCTCTCAATATGTGGTAAAGATGGTCATCATTGAATCCCATTTCAAGCATATCGTCATAGCTGTAGGGGTATATTATTTGGTCTCTCAAGTTACCATTAGTGAAATAAGACTTCTGAGGCAAGAAGAAAATGTCATCGTCATCCGGCTTAGACAACAACCCAGAATATAAGGGCCAAAGTTGAGCAAGGACTCTGGCAATAGATGTCTTTCCAGAACCGTTTGATCCCAAAATCAACACATTCTTCTTTTCGTGCATTTGTACGTTGAGCTTATCAATTAACCTGTCACCCTCAGATCCTTCAGAGGATGGAATAACGATTGGAATATTCTCAAATCTAATACCAGCATGGTACCTGTGTTGAATAGTCCCATGCACGTCATCACTTCCCAATTTAGATCCATAGTCAAATCTTGGAGAGTGAACCTTGTGCAAATTGAGTAACAAATTAAACACTCTATCAGTGTAACCGGTTAATTCGGAGACGTCTTTGATAGAATACATTAATCTTGAGCCAGCATCAGCTAAAGACAACATAAGTCTTTTGTTGATGATAAACTGCCTCATATTTTGCTTTTCGTTTGCAGAATTGCTAGTTTGAGTCGGACCTCCTTTTTCTGATTTCTCCTTGGGCCAAATTTCATCTAAGAATACAGGTAATCCTGCAAATATATATCCCCATGCTGACCATGTATACTTCAAGATGTAATCTTCCAATATTGCGTAAGAGAATGTAACATTAATTTCTGTGTTGATATGATTGAGCAAATTTGAGAAAACTTCATTCAACTTTGACTTCTCAATCACAGAGCCTTTATAGAAACCAATCTCTTCAGCATTGGTACTCAAATTCAAGTGCTGGTTGTAGTATTCGCCTTCTAAGTGAGTTCCTCTCGCCATCAATTTACCAAATGAAGGCGTGTTCATCTTCAAGATGGCAGCAGTCAAAAAATAATTGGCAAAGATACCTGCAATTGCACCAGTACCTAAATTATCTCTTAAGTAAACAGAAAAGAAAACAAGATCTATAAATGGTTTTCCCATACTAGAAAATAACCCACAAATAGAATCACAGAATTTGGCAACATCATTTGTAATGTATTGGTCAATATTTTGAATCTGGTCGCTATTGAAGGAAATTTTGTAATATGTCATCACATTATCTAAGTACATGTCATGAATGTATCTTATTAAATTTGTTCTGAAACTTAAAGATAAGCGACTAGTAAGATATTTTATAGCAGCGTTTGTATATGACGCTGGGAAAGCTATTAAAATCCAGTAGATAAGATCCCTCGCAAACTTTTTACCATTTGCTCCTATCAAGTTTTTAACGATCTGACCATCTAGTTTTGCAATAAGTAATGACAACCAAGTCCTTAAGATTAGGAAGAAACATTGAGACAAAAGTAATGATGTATTCTTTGAGTAAAATTTTGGTATCAAAATTCTCCAGATAATGATTATTTGATTTAAGAATTTAGAGTTCAAAATCCCCTTTTGATAACCAAATTTCTGATCAATCTTAAAGTTCTTGTATAAATATTTATCGGCGGCATACATGTCATTGTTAGGTTTAGGAATTATAATACGCGTATGCTTATTACCACCCTTGGGAACAAAAATCTCTCTGGATCCATTCTTCAATATTGTCGAAGACTGTCTTATGAGATGAGGTCTATTAAGTCTTTTATTTAGCTGATACTCATTCCAATGATGAATCAAACTTCTTATCATGAAAACTACACCAAACCCAGCTGTTGAAATCAAAGTACCCAAAAATAACATAACAGGCCTAGATTTATAATTTATCCGTACCTTTTTGTTTTCATAAGTGATCACAAATTCTTGTAAGAGTAACAAGAGGCTCTTAAGATCCTCTCGTTTATACCCCATTAATCTTGACACAGCATGCATTTTGAATTAAAATAATCAAAACGATAAAGGAAAATGATATCAAAATGATTTTCTCAAAAGCCAAAGCAAACCACCTGCGTTCAACAAACTTTTGTGTACCTCTTTAATTATTTAAATCTCCTATGGCTAATTGATCAAAGACAACATTGACTGCTTTGATAAATTAGCTGACCACTGTTTGGCAGAGTAGTGTATATTACGTAATGCGGTTGTAAGTTTAATGTCCATTTACCCGAGGTAAAAGTTTATACTACGATCATTTACGGTGAGTTATAAATTTAACGTATCTCTGCATCAACGGTGTGATATATTTTGAAACTTTCGTTAAGATGTAGATTGTAATTCATTTCGTTTTACTTTCAGCTTTTTTTTTTTTCATTTTCATTCCAACGAGTAGCTGACGGATGATTACACACAAGAAATTAGCAATTACCGACCATTGTGAAGGTATATATTATACATATATTACTTATATACAAGAAGATTAGGTTGATAGGTGACCATAAAATGCTGATAATGTCGGCAGATAGTGGTAGCTTGTACCTTGTACCTTCATATAGCAGCCATTGTGTTAACGAAATCGTCACTTACCAGATTAAGCGAACCATCAGAATTGAATGCTCTCAATAGTTTCAAATATAAGCATTGCGAATCAAGAGTTAAAGCTTTTGGACTTTTTTTTTATGTTATCCAAAGGATGAAAACTTGGACTATTAAAAATGCGTAGAACATATAGTACTGATCTTTTTGGGAAAGGGGATTCATTATTTGTTTCATCCTTGTGGTAGGGTACTTTCTTGTTTGGATCTTAGCTTGCATCTAAGCAACTAACTTGATATATTCATTATACAAACAAAATTTCATTCACGAATCAACACAAAGAGATGAGGCTCAAGACTCCGTAGTACATAACATAAGGCAAATACTCAAATTTAACACTAAGATTACCATTTTCTGCCCGTTACTTTTACCATGCAATCTTTGAATCTTAAAAATTCAGACTTGCAAGAGTCCTTTCCTATAGTAGTATAGCAAGACAAAATACACTGGCCATATGCATAGCCTTCTTGTGAGCACTTGCTACTAGATTGAATGAATTTCTTAACCGGTCTTTGTTTCATTGCAACTGTACTACTTCAAATGCTGAAAATTAGCTAAGGATTCCAAATTTGAGTTAAAAGGATAAAGAAGTATCACAAAATCGAAAATCACTTAATGAGGGCTCTCCATAGTCACTTATTTCACTTTAATTTCATTGAAGTAAATTAAGTTATTGTCTTCCCTAAGGCACATTGTAGACTAGTGTTTGAAAGAGCATCTGCACGTCTTTCCTCAATCTAAAACAGATAAACTATTAAACCATGGGAGTCTTCTCTACACTGTAATCACATTAAAGAAAAGACTCAAAAAGAAAAAGGTCCTTACAAGCATTTTATCTATGAAAATAACCCATTCAGGGACAATTCCAGTGGATGAAAGGTTAGGTCTTTCCTTATAATGATATGATAACTAAACAAAGAATCATTGCAACATTATAGAAATAAAAGTAAATTGATCATAATACTTAAATGTTACAAGATATAAAACCAAATATATTTATTAAGTAATCAGTTACAGTGGCCGAGTGGTTAAGGCGACGCCCTGCTATCATTAGTTGTTAGGCGTTGGGTTCTGCCTGCGCAGGTTCGAATCCTGTCTGTAACGAACATTCGATTAATTTTTTTTCCATCATATGATTGTGGCAAGCTTTTCCGAAATCGAAAATTCAGCACTATTTGGCTCTATTAGTCATAGCCAAGAGATCTTTATATTGCTCACGGTCTCTAGACTGGTTTGCCACTAGCCGTTTTTTTTGTAAAGTTTCCGTCTAGTTTTTAGGCAACTGTCTCTTGCGCGATATCACAAGGAAGGATATTCGGTGATAGACGGTCAAGATCAAGGACACATAGAAATCGGAGACAGTGAAAAAATATAAGAATCGAATATTCGGAGTACTTATAGAAGTATAATTTGGAATAATAGAAATACTTTAGTGACAATGGATCCAACAAACGATCCTAACTTCACACCTCCTTCTTTGAAAAGGGACTTTGAGCCAACTGCACCATCATCTAAGATACCTAACAATTTACCAATTCAACCTTATGTTTTGGCGGACCTAGGTAACGCCGTTGATGCGCCACCACCTCATCCTTCGAAAGGATCAGCTCGCTTGGAGTCTAAATCGTCAGCTGACAATTTCCATTCTAAAATTCCAAGAAAGCACACAGAGTTAGTTGATTCATCGTCAGATGAAGAACATACTGAAATTAGAACTGCAGAAATTCCCACGATTTTACCTCCTAAAATTCAAGTTATGTCCTCGCAAATAGCTGATTTAGAAGAAGTTCCTCATGGAATTCAGAGACAAGCCACAACTTTGACTGATTACAAGTTTCCTACTCACAGATTGGCCACAACTCTTTTGGATGATTCCAAATATCCATTAGTAGTTGTAGCGTGTGGTTCATTCTCTCCAATTACATATTTACATTTGCGTATGTTTGAAATGGCGTTGGATACAATAACGGAGCAGACTAGATTTGAAGTTATTGGGGGATTCTACTCACCAGTTTCTTCGAACTATAATAAACCTGGCTTGGCACCAGCCCACCATAGAGTTAGGATGTGTGAATTGGCATGTGAGCGTACTTCTTCTTGGTTGATGGTTGATTCCTGGGAATCTCTTCAGCCAAAGTATACTAGAACAGCACTTGTCCTTGATCATTTCAATGAGGAAATTAATATCAAGAGAGGAGGTATTAAGACGAAGAATGGCGAGATGAGAGGCGTTAAGATAATGTTACTTGCAGGTGGAGATTTGATAGAGTCTATGGGTGAACCAAACGTTTGGGCAGATCAAGACTTGCATCATATATTGGGTAGATATGGTTGCCTTATCGTTGAAAGAACCGGTTCTGATGTCAGAAGCTTTTTACTCAGTCATGATATAATGTATGAACATAGAAGGAATGTCCTAGTTATAAAGCAGCTTATCTATAATGATATTTCATCTACGAAGATCAGACTATTCATAAGAAGAGGAATGTCTGTTCAGTATTTATTACCAAATTCTGTGATAAGGTACATCCAACAGCATAAATTGTATTATGACTCAGAGCCCGTACAACTGGTCTTGTCCGAAAAGGAAGATTAGTATCGAAGTTTTTGGCTTGTGCATTCGTTCTAATTATATTAACTGCAATGTGTGATCGTGAAACGTCATTAAATAATTTATTTCTACGTTGTAACTTACAAATATTATTTTATGACAAAATTTTTATTTTTTCTTATTACTATGCTATGGATTGGCAAGATATTTCACCATTCTTGAGCTCTAACACCATATATAGACTTTTTAGCTCCTTTAACAGGTTTAATCAACTTTGATCCACCCTCTAAAAATGAAAACTTGTCTCTTCTTTTTTCTTCATACTTAGTGATGAACTCTTCCTTTTCCAAAGTCAAACCGATATCATCCAAACCATTGACTAAACAGTGTTTTCTAAATGGTTCAACATCGAAGTGGTCAATAATAACTTCACCAGTTTCCCCGTTCAAAATCTTTTGATTTGGTAAATCAACCGTCAAAACTCTACCAGCAACAGCAAGTGGAGAAAGCTTCTCTTTAATAACATCTTCGGGAAGTCTTATAGGGAGTAATCCATTCTTGAATGAATTATTGTAGAAGATATCACCGAAAGATGGAGCGATCATGGTTTTAATTCCGAAATCTTTCAATGCCCAAGGAGCGTGTTCCCTAGAAGAACCACAACCAAAGTTATCACCACTGATAACTAAAATATTGGATTTATTGTATGGAGCAACATTCAAAACAAAATCAGTTTCAACATCCTTCTTGGTAATAGGATCTTTAGTAAATCTCCATTCATAGAACAAACCCTTCTTCAAACCAGTACGCTTAATCGTTTTCAAGAACTGCTTTGGAATAATTGCATCAGTATCCACGTTAGCTCTATCTAATGGTGCTGCTACAGAAGTAACCAAAGTAAACTTTTCCATTCCAGCGGGTGTTGGCTTGACTGTTTTGGCCTTCTTAGTTTCAGGCTCTTTAGGAATATCATTCACTCTCTCTTCCTCATCTGAAGGACCTTGATCAAGAGGTTGCTTCTCATGCTCGTAGACAGCATCTTGTAAGGCCTTATCTTCTTCTTCAGTTCCAATCGTGATTGCAGGCTCGTCAGATTCGTCATAGTCGAATTCACGAATATCAGTAAAATGACCTTTGATAGCTGCTGCTGCTGCCATAGCTGGAGACATTAAGTGTGTTCTTGAAAGAGCACCTTGACGACCTTCAAAGTTTCTGTTGGAAGTGGATGCACATCTTTCTTCTGGATCCAAAATATCAGGGTTCATACCTAAACACATAGAACAACCGGCTTCTCTCCAAGAAAATCCAGCACGTTCAAAAATTTTGTCAAGGCCCTCTTTTTCGGCTTGTTGCTTGATTAATCCAGAGCCTGGGACAACTAAAACCAATTTAACATTGTCAGCTTTCTTATGGCCCTTAGCAACTTTAGCAGCTGCTCTTAAATCCTCAATACGCGAGTTGGTACATGATCCAATGAATGCTTTGTCGACCTTTAATTCAGTAAGAGGGGTGTTTGCTTTCAAACCTTGGTACTTCAATGCTCTCTCTATTGCAGCTTTCTTTTTAGGATTATCAACCTTGGATGGATCCGGAACTGCAGCAGTAATAGGCAAAGCATCTTCGGGAGAGTTACCCCAAGTAATAGTTGGAGCAATGTCTTTGGCCTCGATGTTAACCTCAATGTCAAAATGAGAACCTTCATCTGAGTGTAAAGTTTTCCAGTATGAAATAGCCTTCTCCCATTGTTCACCCTTAGGTGCCAACGGTCTACCCTTGATATAGTTGAAGGTGATTTCATCTGGTTGGATCATACCTGCACGGGCACCAGCTTCAATGGCCATATTACAGATTGACATTCTAGCTTCCATAGATAAGGATTCTATAGCTTTTCCAGCAAATTCAATCACACTGCCAGTTCCACCTGCTGTACCTATAACACCAATAGTATGCAAAATAAGATCCTTAGAAGTAATCCCAGGTGCTAAATCACCATTTATATTAACTCTCATATTTTTAGACTTTGTTTGAATAATGGTCTGCGTAGCCAAAACATGTTCTACTTCGGAAGTTCCAATACCAAAAGCTAAAGAACCGAAAGCACCATGAGTTGATGTGTGTGAGTCACCACAAACCACGGTAGTACCAGGTAACGTAAAACCCTGTTCTGGGCCAACAATATGAACAATTCCTTGTCTGCTATCGGTCATTCCGAAGTATGTAACACCAAAATCCTTGACATTCTGTTCCAAAGTTTTAACTTGAGATTTTGAGTCTTCCTGCTCAATGAACGAATCAATATCCTTAAAGTTGATTCTAGATTCTGTGGGTATATTATGATCAACAGTGGCTAAAGTACAGTCAGATCTTCTTACTTTTCTCCCAGCATCTTTCAAACCCTCAAAAGCTTGAGGAGAAGTAACTTCGTGTACTAAATGTCTGTCAATGTATAACAAGTAAGAACCAGACTCATCCTTGTGCACAATATGGTCGTCAAAGACCTTGTCGTAAAGTGTTCTCGGTTGTCCTGTCATGGCCAACTTTATTGAAATTTCAGTATTCTGTTAAGGAATACTGGGAGTACTTTTTTCAAGATTATCTAAATCCCCATCTTTTATATGAGTTGCGATAACTTTTCAGAAAATGTGTCACCGGCACCGGTTTCGCTCCGCTACCGGTGAGCCCCTCACTGTTACTCGAGCCAATAAACTTTCAATAATTTGTCACTCCGGAATATAGTCGTCAGCAAAGATAAGTTATCACGTGTGCGCAGGTAAACTGTAAATTTGTGAGTTTTGCATGTTATGCGGTTTTGGATCAGTTGATAGTGCACCGTATACATAATCTTTTTGTTATGAGAATATAAGTATAGAAATTGAATTAGAAGACATGCTCCCAGCTGGTGTTAGGAGATCTAAAATCCGACCCCCTAGAAAATCTCTAATCACATCATCAGTAAGTGGGTCGGGAGCTGATGCGCATTTAGAATATGATAAATCATGGCTGGTGTTGTCTAATTCCATCACGCAGATACAAAATAAAAATGTTTCAAATCTTTCGTACGAACAGTTGTATAGAAAGGCTTATGTGCTAGTATTGCGAAAATACGGCTCTAGACTTTATGAGAACGTTTCTTCCTTGATTACCGAGCACTTGTTGCTGAGGAGAATCGATTTGTTACACAGTAGTGATAACAATGAAGAATTTATGAAAAAAGTTATAGTAGAGTGGGAAGAACATATGCAATCTATGAAGTTTATCAGCGATATACTTATGTATCTCAATAGAGTATATGTAAAGGAACATAAAAAACTACTTATTTATGATTTGGGAATTGAACTTTTCAAGGACAATGTTTTGAAGTATAATGATAATGAAGTGGGGAACAAGTTAATAGAGATAGTGATTGAGGAAATCACACGGAATAGGAAAGGAGAAGTTATTACAACGAAGATCTACATTACGAAAATTATTAGCATGTTTGAGTTGTTGACCGAATCGGGACCAATAGATGTTCAGATTGGTGAAAACTATTATCAAAGGTTTTTTGAACCTTCATTTCTTTCGAGTTCGGAGACATTTTTTTACAGACTCGCTCAAGAATACATCAATTATGGAATTGCCACAAGATATTTGCAAGATGCATATCAGTTCATTAATGACGAAGAAAAAAGAGTCAATTTCTACTTACCTTCCTCCACGTATCCAAAACTCATTGATTTAATGAATAACATTTTAATCAAAGAGAAAATTGATCAATTGATATGTTTTCCTTATGAACAGCAAGGTTTATCTTTTTGGTTGGAGCCTGTGATTTCAAATATTTTTGACACGAAACACAATGAACCTCATTTGCATGAATTGCGAATATTGTATGAATTTATAGGAAGGGTAGATGTTGACTATAAACTACTTAAAATGAGATTAAGGGAACACATTTTGAACCAAGGTTTGAAGCTAGCCACTTTGGTAAAAGAGGATTTATCTAAAGCAGACACCAATACCACCACTAAGAAAGCATCTGCAAACGTTTCGGCTTTTGCAACTAAGTGGATCGAAAGTGTCTTAGAGTATCAAAATCAGTTTAATTTAATATTGAAAGAGTCTTTCAATAAGAATTTCGAGCTACAAAGATGCATTTCTGTCGCAATTAAGGACTTTATTTCAGGTGTCCCTGGTGGACGTAAGATGAGCAATAACCCTAATTCACCTGAGTTGCTATCTATTTACTTGGACAACTCAATTAAACAACAGCTCAAGTCTTCTTCGAATGACGTTACGGGAGGTAGAAGTTCTAAGGGAGATTTCTTGGATAAAGCTATCTCCTTTTTAAAGTTTGTTGGTGACAAGGATGCTTTTGAGGCGCACTACGCTAATCATTTTGCAAAGAGATTCCTTAATTCTAAAGGAGGGCTGTCTAAATTAGAAAGTAGTAAAATGGGAGAAGATATTGAAGAACTCGTCATATCTAAGTTAAGTGACGAACTAGGTAGCTCATCTTTAGATAAAGTAATCAAAATGAACAAAGATATCAACCTGTCTAATGATATCACAAGAGAGTGGAAGAGGTTAAGCACTGAAAAGAAGAACTCCTCGGTAGACTTGGAATTGAAAATCTGTAACGTTTCGGATTGGCCAAAGTCTATGACAAGAGATTACAAAAACTTTTCTGACGAGGGTGATAATGCAGGCTTTCTTTGGCCAAGGAATCTCCGTCCACTTATGAAAGAATTCTCTGAATTCTGGTACTCGGGGAAGAAAAACGACAACAAGTCATTGTACTGGTCACCGAAGTTTGGTTCGATGGAGTTGAAAATTACTTACCCTTCAAGAACATATGATATAAACATGTCTACATACGCAGGAGTTATAATGTTACTTTTTGCTCCTCAATCTACAAACTCAGATGGTACTGCTGTTCTGGCATTTGATGAAATGCGGGAGCTTTCCTTTACTGAAATCAAGGAGTTAACAAGGATTCCAGACATTGATCTCAGACGTCAACTTCAATCTATTGCTGTTGCCCCAAGACTGAGGCTCTTGGTTAAAACGCCAATGTCGAAAGAAGTAAATGATAACGATATCTTCAAATTGAATGCTAGTTTCAAATCTCCTTCACCAAAAGTTAAAGTTTTGACTGTATCTGCTTCTTCGGCACCTTCAAGTTCTTCTAAGTTGTCAGCTCAACTGCAGCTGGCAGGAGATGAAATTGAAGAAGTTCAATTTGTAATTAATGAAGGACGTAAAATTGAAGTCAATGCAGCTATTGTTCGTATAATGAAGTCAAGACAAAGCGTCTCTCATAACGAACTTATTGGCGAACTTGTTAAACAACTCAGTAGTAGATTCCGACCTCAGATTACTTTAATTAAACAAAGGATCGAAGACCTTATAGAAAAAGAATACCTCAAAAGAGATGATAATGATAAGAGTATTTATCATTATGTTGCTTGAAGATAAATAATACATGTAATAAATATCTAACTAACCTGTTTCTTGGGTTTGTAACACAAACTGTAAATTTTATCGAGATCTCAAAATTGTTATAGTGAAAATTAAATGATTGTATATAAAAACAAGCCAAACGAAGGGTGAATAAACATATCACTTGAAGTATGTCAGCGAATGATATCTTGGATGTTTTGAATGTCCAAAGGGACAATCAAAATCAGCCTCCAAAAAAGAAGAAAAAGGGAAATGATCAACCTACTGCTAGACAAGCAGGTATGGCGAGAGAGCTATATAATTTGATAGGACCTAATACACCACCAATACATATCAATAATCAATTTCAAGGATCTGCAATTAAGGATAAGTTTAATTCCCAACCAACTCCTTGGTCAAAAGTTGAATTTACACCAAATTCTAATGGCTCAGAATCTCAGGTTAAATTCAAACATTGGGTAAAGGGTTCAAAGCAGTTGGTAGAGCAAGAATTACAAGGCAAACCTTACTTCTTCGATAAATTCAATATCAAACTTGACTTACCTGAACTAGTTGATAAAGAAACTTACGATAAGTACATGGAAGAATTCGAAGAAGCAGACAAAACTCAGAAGCAAGTGGAGAAGGAAAGAGAGGAAAAAGATCGTCTCGAAGCAGTTGCAAAGAAAGAAGTTCAGAAAAAACTGGAGAAAACTTCTGGGAAAACTGATCTAAGTGTTAAAGATGGCGAATCAAGTGTCGATAAGAGCAAAAATGACCTGGTAAGTAACGGTCAGGATAAAGACAATTTGGCAAACTCAGAAGATGATAATGATGATTATGATGTATGGTCTTATGATGAAACGAAGCACTTATTTGATTTGTGTAAAGCTTATGATCTCAAATGGCCCATAATATATGATAGGTTCAAGTCTCCGGCTCCTCGAACTGTTGAAGACTTGAAGGGCCAATATTATAGACTTTCTGCTAAAATACTTGAATCACGACCTAATCACAACGCAAATTTGGTTGAATCGTTAAGGAGTTACTCTAAAAATAAGGAGATAGAAAGGAAAAATTATTTGGAAGGGCTTCTTAAAAGAACCCCGGCAGAAATTGCAGAAGAAGAATCATTAGTTATAGAAGCCCGTCGTTTCGAGCTTGCGGCAAAGAAGATGCTTATTGAACGGTCACATTTATTATCTCTTCTTGATTCACCACAAACTTCCCAGTCTGTTCATCAGTACCAGTCCTCTCAAGGTTTGACAAACTTGTATAATAATTTGATGATTATGGACAAACACCAAAAGAAGAGGCAGTTACAACAATTCCAAAAATCTTCCGTCAATGACCCTGTTCCTCCTCCTATACCTATAGCTGCATCTTCCTCATTCAAAAAGGAAAGAGCCTTCCATACTCCTCTTCAACAACATTTGGCTGGAGTCCTCAAAAATTCACAATCGCCAGGTGTTAAGATGGAACCGAATGCAATTCAACAGATGTTAACGAAGAGGCTTACAGTCAAGGAAGAAGAAGCTTATGGATTGCATTATCATGCAAACGAAAAACTTACACCAGGTGTTGTTTTGAGATCAACCCAAAAGCTTCCTGCTTTGCAGCAACGTCTGTCTGTTCTCAAATCTTTGAATAATGTTTTGCAAGAACTTGAAATACCCAAGGCTGGTGGCAATTCTTGGAGGCCTGTGGTACCTACAAGGAAAACTATGGCTAAGTATGATGAATTGTTAAGATCAGTTGTGACATTGTTAGATATAAAGAGAGGAAAAGATAGACTTGAATCGGAGATTAGACTAATTAAAAGTCAGAGGGGGTTACAATGATTTAAATGTTTATTTTAACATATATGCAAGTTTAATGATTCATTTAGTAATGCAGAATAAATATTTACAAATCGAAATCTAGACATCCTGTAGAGATGTCTCTTTCATCATTAGAGAAAGATCTTAATCTTTCGTATGCTTGGGTGACGGTATCTGACATATGCTTTAAATCAAAATGAGCTTCGTTCGAAGGTATATGACCCTGGAACTCCATCCCTGGTTTTATAACATCAAAAACTCTATAAGGTGAGAAATCTTCCACATCTGAACGCGTTCTCAAGCCAAGCTCATTGTCAAGAACCTTCTTCATAATTGAAGTAATGTAGACTTGATCCTTGTAGCCATCATACTTATGATATACTTCCGTATAAATCTCAAAAACAAGATTTATTGCCGAAAGTCTGTGAAACTCAAAATCATCGGAGTCATTTTGTATTAACGGTACCTTGATCGTCAGCCAAAGAAACCTTTTGAAACATGGCTCAGTGACTAAAATTTGGAAGTTTTGTAAAGTTGCTAACAAATATTTCAATAAAATTGTTAAAAACACCCACTTATCTGCTTGACCAATTTCAATGGTCTTGCTGTAAATACTAATGAGATGATATATCATTGAAACATTTTCAGGTGTTACAAATTTATCAAAACATTTCTTAATATCCTTCTTATGAAGAATAACAGAAAGCACTTCTTGGTGCAAATGGGACAACCTTTCTTTCAAAGATTTCTGAAGCCATTTTGAATGATTTGACTCTTCAACCTGAACTCCTAGCTTATTGCAAAGATTTCTAAACAAAGTATTGGATGTAACAAAGGCAGTGAAATACTTCTGCACTTCTTCCACCAGGGATTTACAAAACTCAGTATACCATGCACTTGAATAATGTATATCAAAGTCTGAATTGAGTTTCTGGATAAACTCCGAAATATAAATTTGTTTCGAGCTTGAGGATATGACTTTTGTCTCCGCTAGACTGATGATAATGTCATTGACTAATCTCAGTTTGAAATCATTGATCTGAAAAATATTCAAATTATTCGAAAAAGTTAGCTTCAGAGAGCTCAAAAGTTTCAAATCTACACGTTTGAGTTCTGTTAACAACAGTGGAAGGTATTTGGAAGTCAAGTATGACGCTAAATTCTTCATGAGACAGCCAATCACATTATCCATACAATTTTCTAGAGTCGTGAACTCTAATATTTCAGCAAAAAGAAAGGGTACAAATCGTTCTCTCAGGTATAGATTACCAAAATAAGGGAATTTTTGAAGAATCAAAATATTCCAATTTTGCTCGGTCGACAAGGCAGTAGATCTGACCCATATTCGAATATTGTTCTCTACTACTGATTCCGCTCTCGCCTCTTTTAATCGATCGTTAATTGGAAATCTCCCCATGTAAGCATGCAAAACCTTTAAAACCTCCTCTTCTATTCTGATGAGCTTCGTGTATATGTCGTTTGGTAACAGTGCCTTCTCGAGAATGATTCTATTAAAGGTTTGTAACATCAAAAAACTGGTATCACTTATCATCTTTTCCGGAATATCTTTAAGGTCTAGATGGCATAATACAGTAAGGAAGCTATAAGTAGCCTTAATATTCGATCCATGTACAAGTCTCTTGTCCAAAATTTGAACAAACTTAATCCAAACTTTTAAGATCCCAGGAATTAACATGAACAGAGATGCACAGCATTTCATGAAGCACAGAAAAGCTTCAGTAGGTATTGAAAGACACTTTTCGGATGCTAGTTGAGTATAAATATTTAAGCCATTTAAAGATATTTCAAGTAACTCAACATCACTAGAGTGTGACACTTGTGATACAAGGTCATTAAGCTGGTTTCTAAGGTCCACAGTTGATAGTTGTAGTAATAACAAAATAAAGTTCATTCGATTGATGAACATGGTTAAATGTTTTTTATCATTCTTATAATAGTAATGGCTTGATATGAAAAGCTTGGTGATTAACCTTTTCGAACTTGAGTCAGGTGGTAAGTTCGATACATACGAATACAACAAGTTCATAAATCTCTCGAAAAAAGATGACTCGGGTAGACTATATCTTGTTTGGATCTTTCCAATAAGGTCAGGAATAGTCCACTCATCATCAAAGTTTGCAAACTTCCTTGAAGTTATGGTAGAATAGATTAGGATAATGAGCTTTTCTTCTATTCTCCAATTAAAATTTTGAGCAAGTGAGTAAACAATATCTAAAAAGCGGTTATGGATACTTGAGTTATCCTCAAATTTACAACCTTCATAGATTTTGTAAAACGAAGTCCAATTGGATTCATTAGGACTAAGAGAGGCCAAAAAAAAAATGCATTCTAGCTTTTGGTTACTGTCTGCAGCTGTCTTTACCAAAGCTTCATCTATCAGTTTCCACCAAGTAAGGGATTCGTCTCTGAGAATCGAGTAAAGAACATGCAATGAGGAATATTGCTTGGTGTCTTCATTACTAAAGTCATTTGGATTGAAAGTAATAATAAACAAATTCCAAAATTTGACCGTATACTTGTGAAGATCACTTTTAAAATTTAAGCTGCCAGACCGTCTTCCAAGATTTCTTGCATCTAATATATTGAATACCTGGAAAAGCATCAAAAAGTAAGGGATCGTCTGCATTTTGCAAGCTCGTTCTTGTAACATCTCGTTGATTATATTTTTCAAAATCATAACAGACTTTAAACTTGGGGCTTCCTGGAGAACTAAATACCAATCAGTAAGGACCTTTGCAGCCGCAATCAATTCATCACATCTGGAATTAAAGCCTGCTTTTTTGTCATGCCTCATACATTTCAAAATATGAGACAAAGATTTTTCACTGTTGTTATTAGATGACATCTTATCAACAAGAGTAAAACTATACGATGATCCTCCGATTGAGAATGAGACATAATCTTTGCTTAAATGGACATTCTCACCAGAATTCAACTTTCGAATCAAATCAAGTTGTGCGTCATTTGTCATTTGACTAAGCTGGCGAAAGGAAAGCGATAAAGATGGGAGGTTAAATTTCAGTGAAGTTACCAAGTTATGCCGATCTTTGACATACTTTTGAGTACTTTCTGCTTCTACGATAACCGTTGCTCTGTTGGGATCTCTCAGGAAGTCATAGGTGCTATTGAGTAATTCTTTAGGATTTCTCTGCTTTCTAAGATCTTGTTCACTGTTTGTAGAGCGATTCTTCTTCGTTTTCGAATTTTTATGACTTAGCTTTTTCTTCTTTAATTTTGCAACTGGCGTAACATCAAGGGTTTTCGATATCCTCTTTTTTCGCAAACGTCTATTCAGTACCAAGTGACCCGAATTACTTCTGTTTGCTGCATTACCATTAACTCTTCTATTGTTTTTGATTTTAATGGCTGGTCTTGACCAAGAGTTGTTTGATATACTTTCAAACTTTCTTTTACTCAGTTTTCTAGGCGTTCTGTATATCAACGGATTGATTACATCCCACTCTCTTATAGAATCCGAGTTATCACTTCCAATTTCTATAACGTTGTCGTATGTTTCAGCTTCTGTTTCTTCATCGAAAACTGTGATGTGTGAAGAATTCGTAGGTTCCAGCTGATTACTAAACGAACCTCGATGCAGATCAGAAGTTATACTGGTAGAGTCATCTGCATCTGTATCATCTGATAGAAGTCTTATATCTTCTTGGTCGAAGGAATTATTAGTAATATTTAAGTAATAATCGTCTTGATTGTAATATGTGTCATCATCCACAAAATAGCCATCGATCTCTTCTTTGGGTATTGTGCTTTTCATCTTATTGGACTTTTTTATGGCTAATCCTTTTCTATGATTTAATTCTTTTTTCTTTTTAGACATCCTATAACTCTTTTTTTGATAAATATCAAGCCTCTTCGCTGATTCTGGTAAAACACCTCTCAATATATTTTTTTCTTTTCGAATCTTCCCGCCCACACGGACCACGGTTTCATCGTCACTCTGTTCACTTGATTCTTCAGTGTCAAGTATATGGTTTTGTATCTTCTCATTTGAATTGTCGCCGTCAGACTCTTCCTCTTCTAATATTCTTCCAGCATGGTGATGTCTGCCAGGCATATGAAATATTTCATCTTCCAGATCACTTTGTGGTCTACCTGCATCTGAGCTATTGATTTCATCTTCCAGATATTTACTAGACTGACTCAGAACATCAGTCTTTATTGGTTCTTCAATACTTTCGGGTTCTTTGATGTTGGTTCGTTTTCCTAGAAAACTATAGAAGTTTTTGGCCTTGTACTTATCTTCATGTGAATATGAGGCTTTTTTATTCAAGTAAAGTCTGTTCAAATACTTCAATATGGATTCAAGGTCTTCGTTTTCTTGGTATAGATCATTTAAACGTTCGATACTTAAAAGCCCTAACCAGTCTGCCTGGTCTGCCAAATACGGATGAGTACTAGAGAACTTTCGTTTCCTTAAGCCTCTCCGTGAGCTATGAACTATAGGAATCTGTTCTTTTAAGGGAGTTTGTATCTCTACTATCACTCCTTCCGTGCTTTCAACCTGAGCTGAGGTAGTGACAATATGCGTGTCTTTCAATACGTCTGAGAACCTTGACTCTTTAAGGCGCTCTGTGGCAAAACTCCTCTCATTATCACTTAGAATTGATAACTGACGTTTTACCTTTTCCGTTGATACAAAGGATGGAGGTAGAAGAAGATTTTCTTCATCCTCTGAATCTGGAATATAGTCTTTCATGTTATTATCACCATTAACGCGTTTTGTTTATTATAATACACTTATGACTTTCAATGCAAACGTGATTTGAGTAGTCGTTTCTGTTCAATATACAACCTGGTCTCAATAGATAACAGCCAAGTTCTAATGTAGCCCTTAACTTTTTTTTTTCAATTTAGTGTTATGTTTATATATCAAAATAAATCTGTTGATCTTGATATCTTAAGCACGACCAAATTCTTTATCTATGATCTCGGCTATTTTTGAAATATTATACATTCTACAAGAACGTCAAAGCTACAAATGCCCTATCCCCTAAAGGTGCAATTGCGATTAACTGGATTATTTCAGTTGGTCGTTAGGGGAATGTCATTCCCGTAATACTTCACAGCTTTAACTTTAAGTACTTTTTCAATATTCTTCTATTTTCTGTTTACTCAATTTCCGTAGGATAAAGTCTTGAGCGAGCTTCCTTAGGGTTCCTTGCGGTTCCTTCTTTTACGTTGTTTGTGAAGTAATTTCACCTATAACCTTTAGTCTAAGCATGATTGTCTAGACATAGTAGAAAATGTAACCGACATTTTATTTTTTTCCAGTCTAATATATAGGATCGGTCATACGACAAGCATCAACTCATATTTCAAATAATTATATCACCAGCCTACTTATACATAACAAAAATAAGCTTTTAATTGTAACTTAATGGACAGTAGACGAGTCTTGAAGTCTTATAGGGACAAAGTAAGAGAAAAGGCGGTACCATATGGGAAGCCTGGGTTGTTCTCTAAGGTGAAGAAGTTTTTCAACTCTCAATGGTCCCAAGGAAACAGCAAACAGGAAGAACAAGAAATCTTTCAAACACCAAAAGCAACTAATATCAAACCCTTCACCTACCCGGAGCCTATCGGTGCATTTAGTACCCCATTCAATGGAAAAAGTGCTGATGAACATCTGACAACACCGAACCAAGCTTTGTCGAAATTCTTCAAAGAGAAAGGAGATAAACCATTGTCTGAAAAAGAGTATGATGAGGTTGTGAATTTAATTTCGAGGTCTCGTAGTGGTACTCCGTTGGATTCTTCTCGGAAAAGACCTAGGAACAACAACAGTTCGTTTGAAAATAAATCCCTAAGGGAAAATTCGTTCGCTGTTACTCCTTCGAATCAAAGAATCATTAAAAGCTCAAACGCTCCACCTACAGTGTTTTCTACTCCCGAATATCGACCAGTTTATCATACAATAAACCAAGAGCCACACTCGAGAAATATTCCCTCAGTTAAACGTGTATATCAATTTTCTGGCCTTCCATCTCCGTATAGAACAAGAATTAGGGTTCCGCAGACTATCAAAAAAGAAAAAAAGGAAGATAAACAAGATAATTTCATTCTTTCCGAGTCTTTCAATCTGCCATCAGAAGACAGACCTAAGAGTGATACTGCAAATAATTTATTATCTATTTTGGATGGTGAAAAGAAAGGCACATCAGAGGCACAACCATTAAAGAGTCCAATACGACACCACACTGAGGCCATTAAGGCATTTTCTAACCCATATGCTTCTTCACACTCTTTGAAAAAGTCCAAAATCAAGCCATCTCAAACAACTGCACCACTATTGACTGCAAATGACATTAATAAAAGTATATCATACAGCAAATCGGAGGATTTGGCTTCTAGTAATAGTTCTGCCAAGGGATCGACGTTTTTCATCTCAGAGACAAAAGAGGATTTAGAAGTTGACTCTAAGAAGTCAGAGGTTGCTGAATCTAATAAGGATTCACAGAATGGCTCTATTGATCTTGAAAAAAAGAAATCTCTGGCTATTGTCCCTGCTATTGAAGAGAAAAAAGTGCCTACGACAAAGTTTAACTTTACATCAAATAACACAAATGCTTATTCCATTCCAAAAACGTTCATTAATAACAATCATACAGATACTACAAATATTGGTGGTTCAGAATTCAACACTGGCATTGCCTCAAACAAATACGGTAGCCAATTCATATTCCCAGATGTTAGCTCTGTGGTCGCTTCCTTAGATGAAGAAAAAGTTCGTAAATATAAATCTCTTTATGAGTTTTAAATAGACATAATATATGGAGTGTATATGGTACATTCATTTCGAAATCTATACGAGAAGGAAATTCCTGTAAATACGAATAAGAACAGTAGTAAAGTAATTGGAAAATGGCAGTGAGTTTAAACTCGGTTCTCTTAGTTGGGGGGTCTGGATTCCTCGGGCTCCATTTGATAGAACAGTTTTATAAAAATTCACCAAACACTAAAATATATGTCTTTGACGTTCGTCCTTTACCTGAAGAATTATCGAAGTATTTTACTTTCTCTAAAGATGAAATTGAGTTCTTTAGTGGAGATTTAACTTCAGAAGAGGATGTTTCGGAAGCTATAAGGAAGTCTAAGTGTGATGTTATAGTTCATTCTGCCTCACCTATGCATGGCCTTCCTCAAGAAATTTACGAAAAAGTTAACGTGAAAGGAACGAAAAATTTAATCAATATCGCTAAAAGGTTAAGAGTCAAGGCTTTGGTCTATACATCATCAGCAGGTGTTATTTTCAATGGACAAGATGTCAGAAATGCAGATGAATCTTGGCCATATCCAGATGTTCACATGGATGGTTATAATGAAACAAAAGCCATAGCTGAAACTGCTGTTATGGAAAGTAATGATCCGAATGGGCTCCTCACTGTTTGCCTTAGACCTGCTGGTATATTTGGACCTGGTGATAGACAGTTGGTGCCTGGATTGAGAACAGCTGCACAATTAGGACAGTCTAAATTTCAACTTGGCGACAACAACAATCTTTTTGATTTAACATACGCTGGTAATGTTGCAGACGCGCATGTTCTCGCTGCCCAGAAGATATTAGACCCTTCTCAATCAGGTCAACTATGTGGGGAGACGTTTTTTATTACGAATGATGCTCCAACTTATTTCTGGACTTTAGCTCGTACCGTGTGGAAGGCTGATGGGCATATTGATAATTATAATATTGTATTAAAGAGACCGATTGCAATTGTTGCGGGTTACTTATCGGAGTTTTTCTCTAAGCTAGTTAATAAAAAGCCTGGCTTAACTCCCTTTAGAGTTCGCGTGGTTTGCGCAACACGTTATCATGATATTTCAAAAGCAAAGGAACTTTTAGGCTATAAGCCTGCTGTTGATCTTGAAAGTGGCATAAAGTACACATTAGAATGGATGAATGAAACTGAATCTAGTTAGGTAGTCTAAATCTAAAGTACTTTGATCTAATTCAATTGGTATTCTGGTCTGTATATTTAGCTCAACTATAACTCTTTGTATATAGTTTCTAAAAGATTGCTAATCAAAATATCCCACTCATCATGACTGTAACAAGTATTAACACAAACATTTTTGGAAGAAAGTTGTGCATTATCTGATTTGAACCTGATGTCTCGTCGTCGCAGTCTGATACGTTGTTGTAAGTCGTATTAAGGAATGTTTTGTTGTAGGTAGACCCCTCGGGAATGCTGTCATTATTAAATAAATCGGTCATCACAGTTGAGTCCATATTTTCATCATCACTGACTAGTAAGCTTATCCTTTCTACAGCCGAGTCCTCTTCGTCTCCGTCTCCGGTACGCACCTTTGATTTTATAGTCACTGAACTCTTAGCTTGTTTCAGTGGGTCCTTGTTTTTAGAGTTTTTGGAATAGCCCTTATCACCTTGTCTATGGTTTCCGTCCAAAACAGCATCCTCTTTTTTGAAAGGAAGGTTACAGGCGTTGACATCCTGTAAGGTTGCGCAGTCCTCAAATAAAACTGTAAGGAAGTTAGCTGAAGGATTACCAGGACATAAGTCATAACATTCCTTTCTCATACTTTGAAGAGCGCAACACTCACAAGCAAGATCGTCAGACTTACAATCATCCAACCTAGTAAGCACATAGTTGCAACATTTTGATAATTCGATTAAGTCATTTGCTTTACACTTATCGTAATTTCTAGGATTGGGATTAGTATAGGTTCCATATTCTGAATATTTTGCAGAAACTGGTCCTAAAAGTGAAAAAATGACTAGTAACAAAAATGCTTTAAGCTTCATCGCTTCTTTGTTTAATAATTGATGTATGTTCCAAGCGTTCTAAATGATGTTTACTTTCTTCTCTACTACTCTACATGGGTGCAAACAGCCTTGCAATATGGCCGCAAAGTCCTCAAGATCTTTGTGGCAACTCCAAAATGGTCCCAAATTGCGCGTGAGGGTAGACTCGTAAGAGAGGAACGGCGTGTACACAGCTTTGGTAACCTAACACGACCACTATATTCGTTATAAAGATATTTTCCTAAGACGATATAATTCTTACATGAAAATACTTTGAAAGTGTATGGGGTACAGCTTCTGAAGCATTGTAGAAACCGCTTTTAAAGACATAGCCTCATATATAACCAGTAACTTATTACAAGATCCAGGCTATCGTATTAAAGTCCCGACTATTAGCCGACTGTTCTAGCGCATACCACCTACCGCGCAGTTCAGAAAAAACTGGGGTCCAAAACCTATTTTAGGTATATACAGTCGATGAGTCGTTTCACCAGTAATATGCGTCAAAGTACCCTACTAATAATATATCATTCCTGTAAATCGCTTTGCTTGATGAACACTGCCTCTAGTACCTGCAGAAACAGTTAAAATGCACACGCCGGCATACCGAACAGGGTTTACCCTTTTAGTGGAAATAATTCGTGTTTCGCATGGCTAATAGTTAATAACACTGATAAAAATACCAAGGATCGCAATTAATATGGGAAAACATAAGATTGGGCTCCAAATAAGATAAATATTTATTGTTGGTATGTGTTTTCATTGGATGGTGCTGGTTAATTGGAGGAGTAGGCAGTGACAGCTTCGGACCGTGTTTCGTGAACATGGGCAAACATTGTCAGCATGAAATATTTACAGTATAAATATATTTCATTTATCCAGATTCTTAACTTCAGGTAAAATCTCTCGTAATTGTTGCCCATCTAACTAAATACACTCTTTTGAAGAATGTTTAGACAATTGATCACATTAGTCATTGGTGCTATTTTTGCACAGGTTGCACTTGCTGCCAGTGACTCTAAGTCTAACACACCAGCTGTTGAAGTAGTTGGAAACAAGTTTTTCTTCAGCAACAATGGTTCTCAATTTTACATCAGAGGTGTCGCTTATCAAGAGAGCACTGAAGACACTAATTCATTCAAAGATCCCTTACTTGATAATGGCGGATGCGAAAGAGACATCAAATATCTTAAAGAATTGGACACAAATGTTGTTAGAATCTATGCACTTAATGCGTCTTTAAATCATGACAAATGTATGAATGCTTTGTCTGATGCAGGTATCTATGTCATTGCTGATTTATCTGAACCATCTGAATCTATTAACAGAGATGACCCAGAATGGAACTTAGACTTATACAAGAGATATACTGACGTCGTTGATACCTTGGCAAAGTATGACAACACTTTAGGATTCTTTGCAGGTAACGAAGTTACCAACAACAAGTCAAACACTGACGCTTCCCCATTTGTTAAGGCTGCTGTGCGTGATATGAAGAAATACATCAAACAAAAGAAATACAGAACAATTCCAGTTGGTTATTCTTCATCTGATGATGCAACTATCAGAGAAGCTCTTCCTGAATATTTCGCTTGTGGTGACCTTGATGAAAGAGCAGATTTTTTCGGTCTTAACAACTATGAATGGTGCGGAGACAGTAGTTTCTCCCTGTCTGGTTATGAAGACCGTACCAAAGAGTATAAAAGCTTACCAATTCCAGTTTTCTTCTCAGAATATGGCTGTAACGCACAAAAGCCGAGAAAGTTTACCGATGTCCCTGTAATTTATGGTGATAAGATGACTGATGTGTGGTCTGGTGGTATCGTTTACATGTACTTCGAGGAAGCAAATGACTATGGTTTAGTTTCTACTAAGGGTAACTCAGTCAGCACGTTAGCTGACTTCAAATACTTATCTTCTCAAATGGCTTCCATTTCCCCATCATCTGCTAAGTCATCCTCCCAAAAGTCAACTTCTACTCTTACCTGTCCTTCGACAGGATCTTCTTGGCAAGCTGCTACTAGTCTTCCACCAACCCCAGATGATGACACTTGTTCTTGTATCGCAAATTCATTGGAGTGTGTTGTTTCAGATGATGTTGATGAGGATGACTACGGCAAGTTGTTCGGTTCTGTTTGTGGTGATGTTAATTGCGATGACATCAATGTTGATGGTAAAAAGGGTAAGTATGGTAAGTTTTCCTTCTGCTCTACTAAGGATAAGTTATCGTATGTGATGAATTCTTACTACGAAAAGAACAACAAGGCTCTGTCAGCTTGTAGCTTTAAAGGATCTGCTTCCATTAACAAGAAAGCTTCTAAAGCTGGATCTTGTTCTAAAAAGACTTCCGGAGGTTCATCAGGTAGCTCGGGTTCAGGTTCAGGTTCAGGTAGCGAATCCTCTGGAAGCTCTGATTCTGGCTCTAGTTCAGGATCATCAGGATCTGCAAAGAAGTCATTCGCTAACACTAATGCTAGAAAGATTTCCGTTAGTGAATTAGTTGCACTTGTTACAGTGGTTACAAGCTTTGCTTGTGGATTTTCATTTGTCATGTTTTAAATAGCTATTTAAAAATGAATTAACATTTTAACTTACACATCTACTTTGTAATCATAAATATTTCATTCAATGCTTTAGGGTCCATCACGGAAGCTCTTTTCTGCTTGATCCATTTAGATCTCGCCGATAATCTGCTCGCTACTGGAACATTAGCAGATACATGCACGATACGTCCTAATGAATTTCGTCTCGAAGGAATATCTTTCTGGACTCCTTTAAATGATTCGTTTTCACCATTATCTATTTGAAAATTAGTCTTGCTGCTCCTATGCCGATTGTCTTGGGTTTTACCTTCAAGCGTCACTCCATTACTGGTTTTTGATTTGATGCCTTTAAGCTTGGACTCATGATTGTCATGAATTTCATCTTCGTTCTTACTATCTGTAATTCTATGTTCATGCTTCTCCTTCTTCTCCTTCTTCTCCTTCTTCTCCTTCTTTTCTTTCTTCTCTTTCTTCTCTTTCTTCTCCTTCTTCTCCTTTTTCTCCTTTTTCTCCTTCTTCTCTTTCTTCTCTTTCTTCTCTTTCTTCTCTTTCTTCTCTTTCTTCTCCTCCTTCTCCTCCTTCTTCTCCTTCTTCTCCTTCTTCTCTTTCTTCTCCTTCTTCTCCTTCTTCTCTTTCTTCTCTTTCTTCTCTTTCTTCTCTTTCTTCTCTTTCTTCTCTTTCTTCTCTTTCTTCTCTTTCTTATTAGACTTCTTTTCAACTAGATCATCTTGAATCACCAGAGTTGTTCTTCGTTTCTTCGAAGAGGATTCCTCAGATGTTGCTGATCTTTTGCGGGACTCTTCTGGGTTCCAAGTACTTTCTAGGCTTCCACCTTTTACAAAGGCCATCCCCCATTTTCCTTGTATGAACTTCTCTTTGTTCTTTCTATCCAATTCCTTATTAACCTGGTCTTCTTTTCCGTTAAGTCTGCCTAATATTCTCTGAAATACGTCTAAACTGGCACTGTCTTCCGGATCATGCCCATTAATACCTTTACCAGCTATTTTAGCACCAAGTCCCAAGTTATCATCTTTAATTGCAACCTTTATATTTGATCGAACAGCATGATCAACCATGCCAAGTCCTTTACCAGGAGTCCAGCCTAATTTTTCAAGATATACACGTCCAAATCGAGATGTATCATTAGACCATTTGGTATTTCTAGGATCAGTTCCAAACCTCTGCTTTACCTTGGTACCTGCTAAACCCATTACTTTGGTGTTGTTAAGATATTCTTAATTTTATATACATACGTATAAATTTTTCCCTTCTTACAATTACGAGATGTCATAACCTGCATATAATATAAAATATTGACTTTAACTACCTAAGATAGAATACCAACACAGTGTAACCCAAAGGCCACCTTCTGGACCTCTAGTAACACAGTTACTTTCGGTCAACCAATGGATCACAGATTTAAAATCAGAATTACCTAATACAGCTTGAAGTTTCCATTGTATCACATTGCTAGGCACGCCAGGTCTAAAATTGATATAATATAGCACTGTAACTATAATTTTGATCCACATTTGGCTATTAATTTTACCATTAAGGTCCAACCAAATATGGGAGCAAGATTTACCAGTTGGAACGGGCACCTTTCTTAGCAATCTTTCAGTCAAATGTAAACCCGTAACAATAATGTCACAAGAAAGCTTTTCTTTGTCAATAAGTCTGGATTCATAGCCTTTGAAAGTATATGATCTATCCACTCTCATCAAATTAACTGAATAATCAGACACCATTTGAAGCAATGAAGCCATTTGGCCATTCGAAACACCCTGAGAAATAATCAAACCTTTAGAGGCATTCAACAAATTATCAATACTTTCTTTAATTGCATCTGCTTGATAGAAAAAATTCGGGTAGAGAACCTTCAGGACGAAAGTATTGTGGAATCTATCAGTAGCAATAAATCTGGTACTAGAGTCTTCCAACAGATAATAGGATATCTCCTTATCTTTTATGAGAGATGAAGAAGCCTCCTGAATATCCTCTTCCTTATAACTTGATAACAATCGAGTTACTTGGTCACTTGAGAAGTCTTCTTCAGAAGTAGTGAAAATTGCTTTTAAAAGAGTCCTAAGACCATCATGCTTTTTAGCAGGTAACTCAATATCAATGTGTTGGAAAAAACTGATTCCGGACAAAATCGCCTCTTTCTGTCTCATAGAATGGTCTTCTAGCTGCTCATATACGTCTAAGAAATGATCTACTGCTTCAACACGGTTGTACTCTGCATAATTATCTTCAAGGGTAAAGTATAATGGGTTCTTATCTATAATATCCAAGACTGAATTATCTGCATCCTTCCACAAGTCTAAAAAAAGTTCAAAATTAACGCTTTCTAAATCATATACAGAGACAAGACCTTCATCAATGCCTTTCATTACAATGTATTCAAAAGCTTCAATTCCCTTTGTCACAGCTGACAAGCCGCCAACTTGTCTCCTAACAACTGTCCACTTCTGTTTTATTTCTCGGGCGCTTATTCCCTTAAACAAAATTGCAATTTGATCAAAATCAATATAATTCTTCTTAAACGTCTTAGATATGACAACAGCTCGAAATAACGTTGTTGCATCAACATTGTCAAACCTTATAGCCATTCGATATCTCCTGTTTACGGATTTATGTTTGTCAACAGAATCCTTTTTCTTAACATTTTTCCTTTTCCTTCTCTGTCTCTGTGAAATTAGAGATGACAACGGATCCTTTGAGTCAACGGATTTAGTTTCCACATCACTATAAATAACCAGATTGTTTTGAATATGTGGGATTTGCTCTACAAGACTGCCTGAATCATTATTAGCGACAGATGCTTTAAGTTCCGGACGTCTAGGTTTAGTAGCAACAGCAGGCACTCGATAAAGTGTGACTTCTCCTTCAATAACCCGCCTATTGATAGAGAATGTTAATTTTGTACCATTATCTTCAACACATTGAGACTTCATCAACTCAATTTGCTCCTCAGAAGGGCTCCATTCTGGATCATTCAAAATGAGGAGCTTCCTTGATACCGATTGACCGGATCTTATAAAAGATATATTCCTAGCTTCTAGTTCACCGTTAGAAATCAAGACTGAAACATCTCTAGCGAGGGTTTTCTTATCAGTTATAGTAAAATTGCCTAGCTTCTCGTCAATCAAACGGCATAGCTTAGTTGTTGTATAAGTAACACCACCCAACTCTTTTATAATATCAATTAACACAGTTCTTCTCCTTTTAGCTTTAAGAGACAAGGAGGAGTTTGCCTTCAATGATGCAGTATTCGATCTCTTTCTATGGCTAGACGCAACCTTATTCTTGGGAACAATAGGTTCTAATTCTTGTATACTCGAAGGCGTTACTGAAGATTCTGAAATATTAATATCGGTTATTTGCTGCATCAGAGATAATGCAGCGTGTGAAAAATCCTCAACCTGTGGAACCTGTGTTTCAGTCGTTTTATAATTTCTTTCAGTTTTAGCTTTCTTTTGTTTTGCACCTCCTTCAGTCATCCCCGACTTTCTCTTTTTTACATTAATTAATTGACCTTTTGGAGTATTGGAAAGAGGTGTGAATAACTTACTATTAAGGGCTTTCAAAGGGACATGTGAATACTTTTCTGGCTTTCTTTGAATTTCTTTCACTTGCCTCAAATGATTAGCAATTCCAAAATACCTGTAGAATTTGAATTTACCCTCAAAATCATAAGCACGGCCAATAGCTAAGCTATTAAATAAATCCAGATCTGCTTTTAGGGATGTGAGCTTGTCACCATCCATATTATAGGTAGTCACAGCATCAAATAACTTTACAAAAGGTCTATAGTCAGATGTTCCAGTTAAATTACGAGTCAACTCCATAGATGTTATACCGAAACTTTCACTAGTACTAATATTTTGGAACATTTGATTGGTAATTGGGAAAAACTTGTTAATCGAAGGTATCTCTATCTTATCATTATCATAATCTTCGAGACTTTGATCATCTATTGGCCCACTTGTAAAATCAACATAGTCAGATATCTCATCAGAATCTTTTGGAATATCCTTCACGTACTTAATGCAGTAAACCATATGATCATTAGAATCCTTTACCATTAATCTTTCTACAAATCCATGAGTATGCAAGAATTCGACAATGCCTCTGAAAAACTTACTAGATGACTGACTTTTATCCAAATTCAATTCACATTTAAGATCTTTAAATCCTCTTAATTTGTTTGGAGCAAGATTTACAGCATTTACAATAAATTGCTTTAACTTATGAACATTCCTTGATGCATCAAAGTCAGAGTCCAGGTCGGCAGAGATTGGAAATATATCTTCATTCGCAAACTTGAAATGGATACATAAACTCGTGTGCTGACTGGTCTTCTCATTATAGACATTTTTTCTTGTTATAAGACCTAGTTCTTCAAGTTTTTTCAATCGTAAAGGTAAAGACCTAGGATCCTGTCCTGTAGCCCTACAAAGGTCTGGTGAATGTATACCGTTTGATCCGTACTTTGAGATCTCACACAAAAGTTGGAATGGATACTCCCCTAGCTGCTGCTTGAGCTTCTTAGAATTTCCGAGTCCCGTTAGGTACTTCCATTGGGTATCTGGGGTAGGTATAATTCTAAGATTCTTCTCTGAACCAAACCTGCCTAAAATATCCTCATAGTTGGGTAATATCATTACTGGCTCTCCTTCTTTCACAATAATCAGATCCAAAGGGTCGTCCTTGCCTTTATAGAAAAATAACCACTGCCAAACCACCTGTTTTTGAAAACTATCTACTGTTGTCAGTTGAAGTTTTTTTGACACGATTTCCCACATCTCTTGTAAACTAACACCATCATTACCAGAAAAAGATGTTACTTCTAAGACATGAGAGACCAACTCCTTCGGAGTACAAGCAAACAGCATGCTTAGATGAGATGTTTGATTAATATTTCTAATTGTTTTAATTGTAATTTTAAACCTAGATAAACAATTCACTTCCGCGACATTTTCCCGGAAAAGTCGAATTGAATCTATTTATTAAATAAAACAAATACATTTAATGAAGTACGTTTAAGAAAAGGAACTAGACCCCCAGATGGAGTCAGATGACTGTCCCCTTAGTATTTCTGTCCAGAATTGACTATTTTGTCAGACTTTAAAAGAGAAGAAATGGAAACGTCAACAGCTAGAAGCAGTATTCGTAGGGACAGATGACAAATTTCAAAATAGAAAAATGCCACAATTAATACTTTTCAAGAAGATTGGCAGTTCTCACAGTCATGGTACAGTAATTATACAGAATACACCATTACAAATGCTAGTTTGGAATATACTGATAGTGATACTGTGATTGCAATCGTGAGACCTCCTTCAGAGTAGGTTGTCATCAATAAGTTCACACCAGAAGCCCTACCAACGAAGCATATACATAATCTGATAGAAGTTTATGATAACAGAAAGCAAGATGACCTTCTGGAAGACATCCATTGTATATATATCACCAACTTATCTTCGATCCTCCATTTTTAGAATATGTTTTCCAGACACAACAATAAAGGTTGCTTATGGCTAACTTGTGAAAGATAAATCAGTTTTCGCAGGTCTCAGCTAATATAAAATTTAGGTTCATTTCTTCAACCAGTGAAAGGATAAAACATGCTATTGAAGAATTTATTCGATCGTAGCTATAACCAACTTTCACCCTGAACATAAATCCAGGTTATGTAAGGAGTTTAGGTGTTATTAAAAATTTAAATGCAGTCGCAGATTGAAAAATACCTCATTGCAAAATTAAAACTCACTTAACAGTTTTATTGTATGCTTTTTCACAGCTTAGTTTTTCTTCAATAGAAGTGTAAATTCATATTATGGTCAGATGAAATCGCTGACTCTCACTAAAATGCAGCATCTATTGCAGCCAAAAAGTTGTACTATTACCCGCACTAAGTACTGGTATCAAGTTAACCTTGGAAAGTTAGTAAGCGTAAATTTGGGACCTAACATTTCTCGATCTCACGTTGCCCCTTCTCACCTAATAAAAAATTTTCCAACCTTTCATTATATTAAGAATCATATAATATAATTCCAAAATTAACTTTAAATAATATGTCATTCTCCGATTTCACTAAAGCTGATACACTCAAGTCATTGAATGAGTTTTTGGCTGACAAGTCATACATTGAAGGGTATGTGATAATTTTTTAATTGTAGTTAGGAAGTGAATTTTATATATTTCATGGGTTTTCTGAATATAACAACTATAACAGAATTATATGATGATCATTATCTTTGGTCCGTGTTTATGAGGTGGATTCAAGACCCACCGCATGAGTGACAAAGAAGATTTAAATAAATTGGACTGATTATAACCCTGGTAAAATAAACTTTCCATATGACGGTTTAGAACATCTTACTAACAATATTTAGTGTTTCTGCTACCCAAGCCGATGTTGAAGTTTACAAGACTTTCCAAAAGGAATACCCTCAATTGACCAGATGGTTAAACCACATTTACTCATTTACCGAAGAATTCGATTCATTGCCAGCAGGTAAGGCTCCAGCTGCTTCAGCTGCTGAAGAAGATGACGATGACGTTGATTTATTCGGTTCTGATGATGAGGTAGACGAAGAGGCTGAAAAGTTGAAGGAACAAAGATTGGCCGAATACGCTGCTAAGAAAGCTGCTAAGGGTCCAAAGCCAGCAGCTAAATCTATTGTCACCTTGGAAGTTAAGCCATGGGATGACGAAACTGATTTGGAAGAATTATTGGCTAATGTCAAGAGCATTGAAAAGGACGGTTTGACCTGGGGTGCTCACCAATGGATTCCAGTTGGTTTTGGTATCAAGAAGTTGCAAATCAACTTGGTTGTCGAGGACGCTAAGGTTTCCACTGACGAATTGCAGCAAGAAATCGAAGAGGACGAAGACCATGTTCAATCTACCGATGTTGCTGCTATGCAAAAGTTGTAAGTTAATCGGCTCTTGATTATGGTCGAATACTGATTAAATAATGAATATACAACAAATATTTATAGTGTCTTTTCCTTTATGTATTTGAGTCTAACAGAGAACTATAAAGGTAAGTAATCTACACCTTCCTCAAGCCACTGTGATAAGACTTCTTCTTGTGTCAGTCCCAGTGTCCAAACTTTTTGAACTATTATTTTCAATGAATGTAATGTGCCCATTTGCGCTGATTGGTACAAGGTATCCATAAACTTAAGTAACGCTTTTCTTTGAAAAGTCGTCTTACTCTCGCAGCCTATAGCATAAACCGGCCAAACCATTTGTGTCACAACAGGAGATTTAGAGTCCATTGACTTATAGATATCTATAAATTCTTCCACAATTTTCTGCATTTCCTTCATCCAGTTACCAATTTTAATAATTCTTGTGAGTGTAGCATAAACTGCCAATGCCCAGCATTGGGCTCCCTTTAATCGAAGAGGATAATTTTCTCCTTCGAAACTGACATAGTCCCGATACCGCAAAAGTTCACGTTTAATATCTTCATACTCTTTAATTAGGTTTTCATCTAAGACTCTAATCTTTTTCTTCAAATCATGCCGCACAAAGCACACTTTGGACATTGCCTTGAAAATCTCTCCTGGACAACCCATCATTTTTGAAGTAGAAATACTTTGATCCAATGACCCGTACCATGACGGAGAACAGTACGGAAGCCTACAATCCGGAGATACCACAGCACTGACCGTATCATACCAAGATAAGACTACCACTAGGGATGCTTTCTTATCATTTTCCATGAGGATATTGTAAAGAAACTCATCCTGACATATTGAAGCAAAGATTTGGAAAAAAAACCTCGAGCATGCACTTTTACCTTTTTCAAGGACAGCAAAAAGAATATGGACATTCACTAAAACTAATATAACAAATGCACTTACCTTTTTCTTCTCATTACTAGAAACATCATTACTGTTATTGAACATACTCAATATTCCATTGTTACTAGATCCAATGAATTGAATTAAGTAGTCCATAGTCTTATCTATGTGAGTCATACCTCTCGAATAATATTCCTTTCCTCCTTCTCCAGACTCGTAAATATGGATACATGCAAGAGATATAAAGCAACTGCGGGCAATATTAAAGTCACAATACTTCAAAGCTAGATCTGGCCATGGCGATTTAGGATGGGCATCTAAAAGAGGGAGCAATTTTTGAAAGAAATGTTTTAGTAACATATTTTCTTCGGCCCGAGAAAATGTAGATTCTCCCTTAGGTGAGTCTTTAAACGAGTTATTACTATCGTGTGAATGCTTATTTTTCTCCAGACTAGTGTAAGTAAACTTGCCATCTTCTAAGCAATCATTTAGGTTCAAACTCGGTACGGTTGGAGACCGGCCTATACCCTGGCCCTCAAACATCACTTCGTTGGGTGTGTCAATAGAAAAAGCAGTTTCCAGCAGCTGATCCAGACCATCTTTCTCTGAACTATCTATAGAATCAAATAGTGCTCCCAATTCTTCGAAAAATTCAGAGTCTATAAAATCAAAATTATTACCACTAGCTTTGATCCCAAAATTCAGAAATGGCTTTGGAGAGAGCAATCTATTCTCTTTCGCCGTAATTTCAAGTTTCACAGACTCTCCAAGAGGTTCAGCTGAAGGTGCGTGGGCATTGGCTCCAATATTACGAGTGACATTAGTTGAGTCTGTTTTCCAAGCTGATGGGGGAGTTGTATATATTTGCCCGGTTTCTCCACCAATAGTATGATCAGTATTGTTTTTACTAAGCCTAGATCTACTACGCCCATCGTCAATATCAAATGACAAACGTAGTTGATATCCTTCACATTGCCTCTTAGTTTTCAAGCAGTTATTGCAAAAAGGCTTCGCCTCATCACATTTTCTATGCCTTAAAAAAGTCAGTAAACGGATAAGCAATTCATGTGAACTATACTCACCTTCGCTTGCAAGTCCAACAACCAGTACGAACACGGGTTATCTTTCCCATAGTTGTCAATTGGTGAAATAAAAATTCGTTTACATAGAATAAGAATATATAATATTTCGGCTTATCATGTTGAAGAGAAATATACTGCACATAAAAACCTAAAAAAAGTAGTAATTCACCCCAACCTCAATTAAATGAACAAATATAAATTCATGAAAAATAAAAGAAATTAAGACAAGGAGAAATAAAGTAAGAAAAAAAAAGACAAACGAATAAACAAGAAACTGTAAATAAAATAATATCAGTAGATAAAAAATTATTGTAGATATAACGATACAAACTGCAAAAATTTGAAACAGTAGAGAAAAATTGAAAATCGATATGTAATTAGATATATAATACTTGCATCTGATTGGCTTTCAAAGTAGATAAGCCAAAATATTTTCGCAGGAAGTCGAGAACGTTTCAAAATAGAAAAATAGATCTGAGATAAGAACCGGCAGACCGACCGTAAGCATCGCAGGAAGTCGAGAACGCTTCCAAATAGAAAAATGGATCTTAGATAAGAACCGGCAGACCGTAAGCATATATGTGAGATTTCCAGAAATGGCTACCGGGCCGACTGGAGGTTAACACCGGCACGGAGCTGGATCATTAGCCTCTCAAGTATAAAACCACATCAAAATTCAATCAAAATTTATTTGTAGTCTCTAAATTAGTTACTGAACAATGCCATCTACAAAAGGAAACAACTACATTGAAAGAGAGATCCCTAGGATTAGTCTCAAAAATTGTGATAAACGTAGGGAAGAAATCAAACAGCAGTTATTTGATGCTGCAAAAAATGCTGGATTCTTTTCATTATGCGACCAAGACTTTCCATCTAAAAGTGATATAGAGGAAATGTTTGCATTATCAAAACAATTTTTTGATTTGCCCTTAGAAACCAAAATGAAAACTCCACATCAAAAGCTTTTGAATACAGGGTATGAATCAGTTTCACAAATTAGACCATCTACTGGTACAGCTGATCAAAAAGAATCAAATCAACTTCAATATCATAGATGTGATGAAAACTGGCCTGATGTGGCTGATGTAGGTGAAGAATGGAAAATCAAAACTAAAGAATTCTTTGTGAAATGTCATAATCTTGGACTTTTCCTTATGGAATTATTTGCAGAAGCCCTAAATTACCCAAATGATTATTTTACAAAGGCTCATGACATTACTTTGCCAACTGCTCAGTCAACTTTAAGGTTATTACATTATTTTGATTCTACAGGTAAAGAATATAAAGGGAATTATTGGAGGGCTGGTCCTCATACAGACTTTGACTGTTTAACATTGTTGTTTCAAAGAACAGGAGATCATGGTTTAGAAGTTTGCCCAGGTAGAGATGCTCATACAGACTTTGGATATTCTGATCAATGGACCCCAGTTCCATCAATAACTGGAGATATCGTGGTTAACATAGGTGATATGTTAATGTCATGGTCAGATGACATACTTAAATCAAATTTTCATAGAGTTAGATTACCAACTGTTGATGAGAATCAAGGTGATAGATATACTATTGCATTTTTCAATCAAGCTAACACCGACGTTATTATTCAAGGTAAGGATAAAAAGTACCCTGCAGTTACTGGAAAGCAATTTATCGAAAATGCTATGAAAAGAAACTTCGAACAATTAAAAAAAAACCAATCTGTTTAACAATTTTGATAGTGATGCTTTACATAGAATTAGTAAAAGAAATATCAAATTTTTTTTATCTGAAACCTTAAAACAGCGATTTTTTATATAGCCGTATATGTATTAATATTAAAAATTAAAAAGACCAAATTATGATTCTTTCCAACTAGAATCATAAATAAACAATAAAATACTATTAGAATATACAAACTAATGAAAGAAAATAAATGTTGTAGCACCCTAACTAATATTATAAGCCGTAAAATTCCAAACTTATCAGGTCCTCGAAAAACTAAAAAAAGTAAATATAAAATAAAGTTTAAGAAACATCTGCAACGCATATATAACTAAAATATAATTGTACCATAAAACTGTAACTAAACAAACTACAATTTGTAAACCTGGAAACCACTAACCTCATTCAGGAATTAGCTAAGTGATAATCAAAATAATCCAAATATAATCATAAGATATATATTAAAAATATACCAACCGCATTCAGGAATTAGCTAAGTGATATAATCAAAATGCTCAAAATATAATTATAAGTTATACATTAAATATATATATATATATATAGTACCTATTTCAATAGCAATGTTGCAGCAGACACAAAGATTTAACTACTACCTTAAAACCAAAATGTAAATTATATTTCAAATTGCTCTATATTGACTGTAAGAGGTCAGAGAAAATTAGGACTATGTTATTATGATATTTAAATCATAGAATATTCAAAAGCATATTGCGGAACAATCGAAAGAAAGGTTATTTTAGAAAAAGATCTATTTCCTATAAAGTAGTTAAATTTGAACAAGGGAAATAAATGTAATTGTTTAGAAAGTAATACTCTATTATGATGGTGATAATTTGATTTAAAGTATATACTAGTTGGGACTATTGGGTCATTAATTGTATTCTGGGTTCAACTAATACCTCAAATTTTTAATTTTATCGAAGTTATTTCAAGTTTTACAATTTTAAATATTGATATAATGTTTCAATGTGAATTTTATAATCACAATAAAAAGAAAGGATTTTTTTCACAGGGAAGAGTATTAGGGGTTTCTGTTTGGATTGTTCTCGTTATTTGTATTTTTGTCGAGATGTAGAATTGTTCTAACTATTATTCTCTAATCTTTGATATGAATTTGTAGTTATTGATGGACATTAATTATTACAAATGGAGACATAAGATTTCATATGTTACAAAGATGTCAGTTAGTTATGGAAGGGATATAAAAAACAACGTTTTTCGGTGCAATAATAGAAGTTTGTACCACTTTGGTATTATACTGTTTTTAGTTGGTTTGTTTTATGTATGTGTTTTACTTACTTTTTCTTAATTATGTTTAGATAATTATTGCTGAGGTGATTTGTTGATATATATTTTGATGTAGTGAATCTATGAATGTTTGTTATTTCTCATTTGCTGTGGTTGTGTTACGTTGTTTATGTAGTTGTAAATGATGATATTCTAATATAATAATTTTTTGTTATTTTATTCATGTGACGTAGTTAATTATATATGTTCAAGATTTTTTTTGTTGTTTTGTTCTCAATTTTGAGGTGTTTAAGTGTTGATTGTGTTGTTAAAGAGTTTTATTTGTATTTTGACTATTTATTGTTTCAACTTGAGAGGCTTAATTGGTTTTTTTAAATTTATAAGTAACTGAATATTATATGTGTGTATCTTCACTTAATCTTATTTTTTGAATAGATGTTATAGTTTTGTTTGATAATAATATTTGTATATTAATTTGACTTTTCTATTTTTCTAAATATTTAGAATTAGTCTTTGTTGTTATTCAATTTTTAATAATTTTGTTTATTATATTTAAGGTTGCTCAAGATTCTATGTTTATCATATTTTATTTTATTGAAGGATACTTGTGCAGTTTGTATATGTTTTATTTTTGTGATTAATTTTTTGTATAATTTATATAGGCCTTGAAGTTAGCGATTTTTTGCATGTATTATATTTTATAATATTATGTTGTTTTAAAGTACATATTTACCAATCTAGGTCGTCATTTCTTTTTCTATATGCCCTACGTTTTGAGGGTCCAAAATCATCTACTTCTCTTTTCATATTTTCTCGTTTTAGTCTTCTTATATTTCTCTCTCTTTCTATTTCTCTTTTTTCAATTTCCCATGGTGTTAATATTTCTACAACAGGTTCCCACTGATCATTACCATTATGTACACTGCCTTCAGTTGTTATTCTAATGCCACTTTCGAATATGAGTCCGCCTAGTTGTTGATACTTGTGCATCTCAACATTATAGACTCCTTCCGAAATCTCTTTCTTCAATCTAAGAATAACTTCATGTAAAGAATGCGCAATAGCAGGTTTGAATTCTAATGATAATCCCATATCAGAAACCACAATATGTGCAAAATCCTCGGGCGTTATCTTATTTTGAACTAAATCCCATTCAAATCTGTCTTCGTAAAGTTTTTTGTTCAAGTTTACTGCAATGTCAATGATTACATGGAATTCAGTATGAGCAGGTAGTTGGACAGATGAAATATAATTGTAATCATCTATTTGTTTGATTATTGACTCCGTTATTTCAGGTTGTAATGAAGATGGTAATTCTAAATCATTGCAAAGAATAGCTGAAAATTGATTTGGTGTGATTAAGGAATCATTCATGTTCCACATAAAAAAATCTACCAACTTTGAGTTGCCACCGTTATATTCGATGTTTAATTTGATTGGGATTAAAACATCTTCCTTGTGGGCTGTTTCGGTGAGTTTGAGTTCATCCGTTAAGTTTCTAAGTTGAGGAGTAGTACGCGCAGGTTTCAATAAAAGCTTTTGAATATTAGTTGTTAATGAATTATTCAACGAGCCAGTTATATTCTTGTTTGTGGCTGGTGTCTCCTCAAGTTCAAAGTCATCATTATAATTATCAAATTCAGCATAATTAATTTGTTGTGCATTTCTTTTTGCTGATCGTCCTGTTGGGGCAGAGCTAAGTAGCAAACTGTTGTCTTGATCCTTTGATATCCTAGTCAGTAAGCTAGATGATAAGGCTTGAGGATAAAATGCTCCGTTTCCTGATGTTAAAGACATTTGCCTATTGCTTCAAGGGTAATCTATTGTAACAAATGCTAGGATTTGAAACTTTAAGTTGTTGAGTTTCTGATAGGCGCACGATTAGTTGACACGAAAATATATATAAATATATTTAGTTAGTGATGAAATCAATGTGCAGATTATAGCCCGATGGGGAGATGGAGTCGTCTGAGGTTTTGATTAAATACTTATTTGGTAGGTCCTCGTTGGAGGATATAATTTCAATCGACCAATTCAAGAAACTCTTTCCTAAAGATTTCCTGGAAAGCTCAATTGAAGCTATTTATGAGGAGTTAAAGAGAGACAGAGATAGTAATCGTATTTCTGTTGGAAAGACCAGAATAAAATCAGAATTCAATGTTCCATTAAAGGATTTGATAGAATCGGAAGCCAATGAATCGATAGTTGGTGTTAATAGATTTTCTATGGAAAGTTTAATTACAAAACTAAAGGAAGTTAAAGATTTATATACCACTCAAATTAAAATCCTAGATGATGAAACTTTACCAAAAGTCAATGAATTCGATTCGTTAATAAATAAAATTGAACAGATTAATCTGGAAAGCCTCTTTGATAGGGATGCAAACATAAAAGATATAACTGAAGACGCATTGATGACTATTCAACGTTGTGAGAAGATTTTAGAAGAAAAACTACACCCTAAACATTGACTTTTGTTTCACCTGATGATACTAAATTGTCTAACATTTTCAATTCCTCTTCATTAATCCATTTCCATATTTCAAATTTCCAATTTAGTCCATTTCTTTCGCCGAGATAATAACTTGAATCGAGGCCACCAGTAACTGGGGAGTTCTTCATATATACTATTCTCCCAATTCTAGAATGGACTAATGCCATACAGCACATTACGCATGGTTCATGTGTTGTAAATATAGATAGATTATGGCATAAGTATGCATTTTGTTTAGTTTCTTTCAAGTTTTGTCCTTCATTTTTCTCCAAGTTAGATATTTTTTCAATTGCATGCATTATACTATGTTTCAAAGGGTGTGTTACTCTTTCATCGTAGGAGGTGGTTAGAATTTCATATTTATAATTGGTTCTCTTTGCAATAATAGTAACAAATTGCTTTGATTTAGTAGAAATTTTTGAGATTTCATATAGAAGCGTTTCTATCATCCTCCTTTCTTCATGGATATCCAAATCTATCTCTTTGAGCATTTGATGATTTGGATTTCCTTTCCAAGACATGGGCCAATACTTATTAGACCACGCTTGAGCTATTTCCTTAGTTTCTGGAATTTCGCTAGGAATTGCAGTCTGGTAGAGATCGATGATTGGAAAGTCACTTTCTTGCCCCACATATTCTTTCATCTCTTGCCTCAATTCGATACTATTGAATAAGTTAACAGAACAAACAACGGTTTTCAAGAGACCCTCGTAGTTTCCTTCTCTTATTTTCTCTAATCGCTTGATGTGAATAAACGACTGTTTCTCATAGGGTGTGATCTTTAGCCTTATAAAGTTGAGGAGTTGTTTAGTATCTTTAGGATGTATTTTACAGCACCATACATTTATCAATGGAGGTGCATCCAGGTTTAAGGTTTTAGGTTTGTATTTTATTTGTTTTAGTACACCACAAACTATACCATGTTTCAAGTCGATATCTTGAGGACTTAAAAACTTCTTTTTGTTTTTTGTCATGAAGCCTCTCTGTTCTTCAGGATTATCAGTTTATTTTCTTGAGAATCTCAAATGGTTACAGTTCTTGAATTTTGATTTTCTTAAAAATATGTGCAAGAATTCTACATTACTAGATCATTTGCTAGACAATTATGAACTAACAGAGCACCAACTTAGATTAAGTGATGGGTTTGATAGTAGGAGTGGTTTTGAGTCATTTTTGAAAAATATTCTTGTTATAAGTGAGTCACAGTACACAATCAATCAGAATGTATGTTCTCAATTTAAAGACGCAGACTCATACTTAGAATTCATTGATTTGTATATATCTTATTTGTTATCCATCAAGTCTTCAGATGTCTTAGTTCATGGGTATAGAGATCCAACTGTTAACGCGTCATGGGGATCTAAGTCTCTTAACCCGTTTGTCAGCTTTCAAGCTAACCAATTGAAGAACCATTATTGGAGACGAATTTATGCATTCTTAGGGAAGGATAACTTTACCAGGCTTTTGTTATCCACTCGTTGCTATTCTGGGATAGGAAGCGGAAAATACATTCAGGTTTATGGCCCTCCCTGTGTGTTCAATAAGGTGAGTACTCACTGTATTTCAAAAGTAAGCATGCTCTACTACCGAAAGGGAAGGAATAGGGTGAGATTACTTCCCTCGAAATCTCTTTCTCTCCTCAGATTGATTTTCCCTGGCGAAATTAATGGTCAGAATGTGCCTCGAAAGTTAAGGAAGTTCAATTTTCTATGTCAGAAAATGGTAAATAATGAAACCCGTTGCGATTATCATGCCATATATTCAAATGTGTTTCCGGTAAACTCTGTGGTTACTAAAAGCAATAACTTTGACAATGCAATTCCAGTTAAGACTGTGCTACTGTTTGTATTACTTATTGCTGCAAAGATCATTCCTATGAGTATTTGGGGAAATAAGAAAAATAAAGCAGTGGTTATGAAAAAAGTTTCTAACTTTGTTAAATCTGCTCCTGGCATTAAAATCAGTATAAATGACATGACATCAAATATCAAACTTAACGAAATATCCTGGTTAGGTTCTTCTTGTGGTAATACTTCCAAGCAAGACTTTTTGGCCAAATCGAAACGATTTCAGAGGTTTATGACTTGGTTTTTGGGGAAATTTATTTGTAAACTAGTCAGAGCTTTTTTTTATGTTACTGATTCCTCTAATTATTTTGAACTGACTCTATCCTCTGGTGGTTTATTTTATTTTTCTCAGACGGATTGGAAACTGATGTCAAAGCAGTGGCTCGAGAGTTATATTCAAGAACACCTCAAGTATGTTGATGAACATCGGTTGTTTCAGCTTACACATGGAGAGAAATTTAGTATAGGAAAGTTAAGGTTAGTTCCAAAGCCACATGGATTTCGAGTTCTCTGTGTACCATACAAATATGATGTATTAAGAGAGAGGTTAACGGGTCAAAATAATTCTAGGTTTGAGTACGTGGCATATATGCAAAACATTATCAGACCCTTGAGGTCATTGATAGCCTCAAAAATGAAAGAGAAGTTCGTATCCCACTTAAAGCAACCTGTCTGCTACTCGGTGATGGACGTGGCTAGACAGTTGAAAATATTTAAGGACCGTTTAACTGATTTGAATAATGGATTAGTTCCAGGGATTTACATGCTCAAGTTTGATATGAAAAACTGCTATGATTTGCTAGACCAGCTGAGCATTTTGGAATGTGCTGAGAAGCTTTTCATGTATGACGATGAAAATAAAACGTATTATTTTAGGGAATATGTCGAAGTTGACATATTTAGTAAGAAGCTAAAACGATTAAGGAGTTTGATTAAACAATCTAGTAACATTGATGAGTTTGCACTTGAATCGTTGAATGAAGATGATTTTAAAAATTCCAACTATCTAGTTGATAAGACTCGCACAGTTGAGTTGAAAAAGTCAGAAATACTTCAAATTATACGGAAACAAATTTTCGAATCGTATATCTTGTCTGAGGAATCACCTATAGTCGCATATAGTAGAAGAGTGGGAATTTTTCAAGGATTTCCTTTACTGGCTACATTATGTGACTTAGTCTATAACTCTATGATTACTGAACACTTTGAGTTCTTGAATGTAAATGAAAATTCAACGATGCTTAGATTAGCAGATGACTTTCTAGTCATTTCGACTAGTAAAGAGATATGCCAGAGAGCTTTGACAGTTATGTGCAGCGATGATATAAAAAAATATGGGGCTTTCATCAATCAAGAGAAAACAAAGTGGGTAGAGCCCACTGATGAGTTCGTTACATTTATTGGACTCCAAATTAATTTAAAAACTTTGAATATTGCTCGTGATTTTGGAACGATAGGATCAACTATCACATTATTATCTTCGCAGGCTTCTTTCAAACAAGCATTTTCTTATCTAAAATCTTGTTATTTTTCTAAGCTATCAGACTTCCTTTTAGATTTAAATTTCACTTCATTCGCCACAGTTTTGAAAAATATCGGAGGCGTCTTGGGTCTAGTTTTAGATACATTTGCGAGAAATCATAATATCATTTTGAAAAATGAAAAACAATTCGATGAAACTGTTCTTAAGGATTTTTTATTATGTCTTTTATATGGAACTCTCGTTAAATTCAATTCTTTGAATCCTGTCTTCAATGGATTTGATGATATATATTTGGTTTATAAAAGTCAGATTACTATGTCGTTGTCCCCGAAGTTTCGTGAGACAGTAACATGGTTTATAGGCATAATACATACTTAAACTATTCCAAGAGAACTTTTCAAGTTTTCGCTATCCTTTAACAGTCTTAATTTCTCTAATTCTTCTATACCTCCAGAATTCTTAAGTTTATTATCTTCTACGAAGTCTCCCAATTCTTCTTGAAATTTTGTAATCAGCAAGAGTTCTCTTTCTTTATTCCTCAACTTCTCAGCTTTAGCAATCGCCTCGACTCGTTTTTCATGATCCGGCACCAAGGTACCTACTTCATTTAATACAGCATGCTTCATATCATGAATACTCTCACCTGGTTCAGGAATATGAAGCTGAGCGACAAATTTGTTTCGTTTATTAGTGCTTCGCTTGTTTTGTTCAAGCGAGCACTGCTCAATTAAATCAAAAGTTTCCTCAATTTTTTTAATATCTTCATTTAAGTCTTCAGTTAAATCACCTTGCAAGTTGAAAAACTGTTGCTCTTCGCATACTTTATCCAATTCCGCTTCCCAAATTTTCTTCCAAACGGATTTCTCCTTCGCTATATAATCAAACATACTTTGCAAAGCAAGTTTTGCTTCCTCGATTTCTTTGAATGTGAACTTAAGCTGCTTCTCTCCTATTCTCACACCTCTTTGCGCGACATCTTTACGTAATGCTTCCATTATATCTTGCAAATCATCCACTTTAGTTAAAAGCGAATCAGATTCTTCAGATAACCTTAAGTGGCAGTTTTCCATATATTGCCTGTTAGATGATTTTGAAACATCGACATTAGTCTCTTGAATGCTTCTAATCTGCTGTACTATCTCCTTAACTGATGACTTCATTTTATCTCTATTGAATGATTGAAGTTTTTTAATAGATTTTAGTTCATTTTGGATACTGTCTAGTTCTCTAATATGATATTCGTCAATTCGTACTTCTGTAGTGTTTTGTTGAACAGCAGCTGGTACAGGTACTGAAGGGATCTCGATAGATTCAATGGCTTTCCTCATTTCACTGGAAATCAGTGTATAATTTTGTTCAAACTTGTCAGCTAAATTCGAAATTTTTGAATCCAAGTCTTTTTTCCATTGCGCATCGATGTGATCTCCCTCTATTTCATTTAATGATAACAATGTACCTAGCTTCACGTCTTCTAAGTTTTGTTCTTCAAGTTCGTATGATATTCCAGTTATTGCATCTTTAATATAGATGTCGGGAAAGGTACTAGTACCCGGTGAGTATGCAAATTTTTCGACAAAAAGTAACCTCACTGACGCAAGTGACACGGGGAATTTAATATCGACTTTTCTTGTTCTTTCGCCTATTCGAAGAAAGATATAAGATTTTTCAGGTAAAGGAGGTTTAGAGATGACATCAGATACTGTAGTGTTATTTAATTTCTCAATTGTGGTTTCAATATTACTGCTACTGCTACCATTTGGGGGTGGGATTGAGGGTATGGCATGTGACAGAGCAGTTGTGTTTGGTGATATGTTGGTCAACTTAGCATACTGGTAAGCACTGAACCTTTTTGATGCACGACGCAGAATGAAATTTCCTTTCTGTAATTGTGCTAAAGCATCGCTCAGATGTTGCTGCTTCGGTTGCTGCTGCTGCTTCTGCTGCTGCTGCTGCTGCTGCCTATTTGGCAGCTTGTTATTTAAATCATCGTTTAGTCGGTCACTCTCGATTTTGTTTGACCTATCAGAAGGAACTTTGGGTTTTTCTTTCTCTTCACTCGATTCCTGAGACAAAGACTTAGCCGTCACTTGTTTGGATTTGAGATTCTGAAGTAGTGTGACTATAATATTTCTTATGTTTGGGAGGAATCTATCCAAATTCTCTTGGCTTGGCGCTTCGCTTAATGCAGCTTCAAGTATGATTCTCAAAGCGTGAGGAACGTCACCAATATCAGAAATATCCACACCAGCACTTGAGAATGCTCTCGTGGCCGCCCTGAAGTCATTTCCTAATTTCACGTATGCATCAGACACAAACTTGTCGTCAGCCTCTTGTCTAGCCCACTGAGTTAAACTTTCCAATAAGTGCTTGGTTGAGACTAACAATCTTGTTACGCTTGATTCTATAGTGCTCAAAGATTGTCTTTTACCATTTGACTTTGAAGACAACACTGATGATCTTGCCGATGAATCCATAGTATTCAGGTGTTGTACTTTTCTCAACTTTCATCGCTTGATCTACTTTAAAAATAAATAATATTTGACATTTAAAAATACTGCATATAAACGGGGTTTTGTTCTGAAATCCTAATGATCGCGATTGCAAAAAAAGACTACTCTATTTATTAAATAAGATATACATACATATAGTCAGGAACTTAGCATAGCTACTCAATATAGCCCTATGAAAACCATTTCTGAATTACGCTTATTTCTGAAGGATGCTTTTGCAACAACGCCATAGCCTCATTATGTGGTAAGGTATCAAGAAGACGTCTAGTAGAATTTGCCACCCTTTCAGCTACATTTCCACCAATAGAAGCATGAGCTAAAGCTTGGATAACTGAATCAGTAACTTTGGGGATTTGACTTGTTACAGCTGGATGATTATTGTTGATCAACTCGCTCAAAAATGTATAAGCATAAGGTGCAGCTTCTTCATCTTGCACGACAGGTAAAAGATTTATCCATTGTTGAATTACATTATTTAAGTTTGGAATAGATGATCCAAAGCTATGGCAGACTTTTGCGATAGCACTAACAGTATTTTCAGTTGAATGGACATTTTCATCAGCTCTTGCATCTGGAACTGACGCCATCTTAAACATGGGCTCTAAGCATGCAATGCAGAAATCAGTATAGCTATTACCTCCAAATTGAGCGGCTACACCGACTGAATATGATGCAGCTTGACAAATTCCGGCGTGTGATGATGTGAGTGATTTACCAATAACGTTGAGGAACATATCTTTATAAACAACAGAATCTGGGCCCGTATGCTCAATTATATCACACACGATGCATAAGCCGCATAATTTGACGTTAGTGTTTTCATCGTTGATAAACGTCGAAACAGTCGATGCTAATAATTGGAATGCGGGTAAGAAGTTAGATTTGGAATTTTTGAAAATTGCAGAAATAGCCTTGTTAATTTCATCAAGGAGCTCTTCGTCAGTATACTCATCTTCATCCTCTTCCACATCTTCCGTGTATTCGTCATCATCATTATCACGAACTTTTATACGGCCAAATATTTCAGTTAAGTTGGAGTTAATCGACTTTGCCAAAAGTTCTAATTGGTTTGATGATAAGGAATTCAATCCTAAGGAACTAATTGATTCAACCAATGCAGTATAATACGCAACAAGTAATTCTGGAACAGGTTCGTTGGTTAATGCATCTACTAGCTTATTAGATATTTGAGACCATAATTGTAATGTTTCATTTGAGTTGCTTCCTGTTGCATAAATAGAACATTTCAAAAGTGATGCCAATGTTAATGCAGCTGACGCCCTCACACCGTCATGTAAGTAAAAGTCAAGCGCTGGAATTCCTATTTCTCTAACAATTTCCTTCACCCACGGAAAGAAGTCACCTTTCAATTGAATTGCGTAAGTTCTCAATAAATCCATAGCGGAAACCTTGTCATCCAACGCTGCAGTATGAACTGCTATTAGCTTACCTGATAAATTAATGACATCCCATTCCTCATTGGAATTAAATTCTTCTGCTTCTTCCTCTTCAAGCAACGATATATCCTGGGTAGCTTTTGCAGCCTTTAATAAAGGTGGTAAAACTGCAGGTAGATAAGGAAGAAAATCTTTCCCGATGATTCTACAGAGTCTTCCCCAACCCTGTTCTAAGTACGGCTTGACAGGATCATCATCTTGTGTTGCAGTTTCCTGTATATGTCCAAATAATAGAATCAAATCTTGGCAATGTGGTGCGAACTTTTCCTTACCAACAGCTAATGCAATTAATGTTGAACATTCAATACACTTAGCCTTAAGCAATCTATTCTCATCACCCATATCAGTTTTCAATACGTCGGTTAAAAGAGGCATCAAGGTGTCATAATATTTGATGAACTTTTTCTCCGCAGCATCAGCAATAATTGCAATTGTTGTTAAAACTTGTTCTTGAACATATCTCTTAGGTGATTGTAATAAGCCTAATAGGTTATTAAGTAAATTATCTAAGTATGGCTCTAAAATTTCCTTGGAAGCAGCCTCAGAGAAGTTTACTAATGCTGCTGCTGCATGGGCTTGAACTCTTGGAACTGATTTATTTGTAAGCATGGAGATTAATGCAGGTAGTATTCTGTCTCCAGCCGTCTTTTGAATTGCATCAGCAAAATCTGTTGACATTTGTCCTAACGCGTTACAACAAGCATATTGAACCCTCGCGTGAGAATCTTGTAACAGAGGTAAAATCAAATCCAATATTTTAGGTATTTCACTTATCAATACATCCACGCAACCCTCAGCAGCTGACGACAAAGCCATCATAGAAGCTTGACGTTCTCTCCACTCAGATGATTGAATCATAGATGGTAAGTACTGGAACAAAGGTCCCGCTAATGATTGGCCATTTAGTCTCAAAGCTACACGGTCCAATGCTTGACGAGCAGCATCATATTCAGGTTCATCGTCATCATCTTCAGTGTCGTCATTATTATTCCATTCTGCAGCTTCTTCATCATCAATGCAAACCTCCGTGAGCATTGACAATATTATCACGACAATACTATCTGTGTATGAAGGTGTACGTTTACACATCCCTGGAGAGACCTCTGCAAATGTTGTCAACAATTCTAAAGCTGCTAAGCGGCTGCTAGATTCCAAATCTTTGTTTTTAGATACTGCTGCACAAAATTCGATGATCGTTGGAAACATGTCTTTAAACATCTTTGGTGCAAGTTCCACCAAATCAATAAGAGATTCCAAAACAGAGGCCAATGCCTGGTCTTGGCCATTTTGTAAAAATCTTGGCAATGAGTTCAAAAGATTAGGAAGCAAGGGTGATAATGATTGCCAGCTTTTCTTCGGAAGCTCACGAAAAAAGGCAACAAAAGCAGTACAAGCAGCAATACGTACATCGTCACTACTATCCTCAAATCCAGAATTAAAAACAGGTAGAACCTCATTAATATAAGATTTATCAATTAATTCGGGAGCAGATGAAAAAACACGGAATGCAGATTCACGTAAACTAGAATCACTACTAGTTGCAGCTTCAAATAAAGCAGGAATCAATTCACTCCAGGTTCCATTAGGAGATGCATCTTCTTTTGCAACTTCAGATATAGCGTCTGAAAGCTTGTGTCTGAGTTGATTTGATTGAGAAGATCTAAAACCTTGGAGTAAAGTTGACCTTATTTGTTGTCTAGCAGGCTCGCTAATAACTCCTATGGTTCTATCTGTAACGCTAGAAATCTCTTTAGGCGACTTTATAGCAACTCTTCTAAACAAAACAGCACAGAAGGCCTTTAAAGTCTCATCATTCGGAGCACAAGCTTGTTCTGCCAAAAAAATTAATAACACTTCAACATTCTCCTTTTTAGTCCATTCACTTTCAAGAAGCCTTTCTGCTTCTGATCTCACAGAATTATCTGCTGATGACAAACCACCGACTAATTGGCCCAAGACACCCTGTACGTCCGCTGGTAAGGCTGACATTATTAATCCCACTAGCGATCTAGACACGTAATGAATGTATGTTCACAACAAAATTAAAAAAAGATGATTTGAAATATATACGTCTTTATTCTTGATTTCGCACAAAAGGCTTGTGTAGTGGGCCCCTCTATTACTTTGTCAATAAGCTTTGTGAGAAATAATATTTGCTGTTACTATGAAAGCGTTTTGATGCTTTTTTTTTTAGACTAAAGCTTTGTCGATTTAGTGAAAATGAGAGCTCTGTATATACAGGAACATTTTGATAAATTTGAAAAGATTGCAAAACTACAACACAGAAAACTCTGAAGGGAGAAAAGAAAGTCATTAAAAGTAAATACTAAATACAAGATCAATCGTTGTCATGACATATAGCCTACTTCTTCAAAATTGTGATAACATCTTCGTCTTCCAAGGGATGTCCCAAACCAACAATTTGAGGTTGATGTTTGACAGAAGTACCGAATACAAGCGCATTTTTGAAGTCAGTCACAAGAGATTTATGGATTGAATTACAGAAATCTTCAACAGTGCACCTATCACTTCTTAAGACAACTGGCTCTTTGAAGTCTGGTAAAAGTCCTTTTGGTTTAGTGTATACTCTCACTAACTTTAGCTTTTCCCACATCATCTCCAACAAATCATCAAGGTTCCATCCATTTCCAGAAGATATAGGGATGGCATTTGGAATTTTATAAAGTAAATCCAATTCTTGGATAGAGAAAGAATCAATCTTATTGAGTACATAGATTGCAGGAATATACCTTCTGGTTTTTTCTTCTATTGCGTCAATGAGATCATCAACAGTAGCATCACATCTAAATGCTATGTTTGCGGAATTGATCTTGTATTCGGACATAACAGCTTTCACTTCATCATTATCTAAATGTGTGAGAGGAACTGTATTTGTAATATTTATACCTCCTCTTTCCTTTTTTTGTATCACAATATTAGGTGGCTCTTTATTGATTCTAATACCAACACCTTCTAGTTCTTTTTCAATGATCTGTTTATGATGCAACGGTTTGTTCACATCTAATACCAAAAATAAAAGATTAACTGATCTTGCGACAGCAATAACTTGCTTACCTCTACCTTTACCATCTTTAGCACCTTCAATAATACCTGGTAAATCTAACATTTGGATTTTAGCACCTTTATACTTAATAATACCTGGAACTGTTGTCAATGTTGTGAACTCATAAGCAGCAGCTTCTGAATGAGTACCAGTTAACTTGGATAGCAAAGTCGACTTTCCAACAGATGGGAAACCAACAAAGCCAATAGTAGCTACACCTGTCCTGGCGACATCGAATCCAGCACCACCGCCTCCTCCTCCAGAGGAACTGTCAGACAATAGCTCTCTTCTTAACTTTGCGAGCTTGGCTTTAAGTTGACCCAAATGAAACGAAGTTGCCTTGTTCTTTTGGGTTTTAGCCATTTCATCTTCAATAGCTTTGATCTTTTCAACGGTAGTCATATTAAAAGTTTTCTGATGTTAGAACTAGGAACTTATCTTTTTACAATCTTATTAAACTTTAAAAATTGATGCATCTAATAGTGTCGTGCGATTTCGATAAGAAATGACACAAAGTGCTTCAACAGTGAAAAAAAAATTGGGCTCTTTCAAGTCTATTAAATCTAAATTATCCGGAAGCCCTTAAAATTTTCAGGAATATATAGTAAGATGGCTAAGAAATCTAAAAAGGGAGGACAAGCAGGTGGCGACATATGGGACGATGAAGATTTGACCCCAGAAAGTCCCCAACCTCAAGAAATTGATGAAAACTCTGAATCTAATACAATTGATTCAGAGGTGTCAACCCCAGTCCCAGAGGCCGCTTCATCAGAAGACATCTCTGGTGACTTCTTAAGTGCGATCAGGCAGTCAAAAAACAAGAAGGCTGCTAAAGAAGAAGAAGAGAAGAAGAGCAAAGATGGACCAAAGATTTTATCCAAGAAGGAAAAGGAAAAGTTGAAAAAAGAAGCTGAAAAGCAAAAGAAAAAGGAATTGGCAAACAAAAAGAAAGCTCAACAAGCTAGTAAAAAGGAGCAGATCAAGGAAGCTAATAAGCAAAATGCAGCAGCTGCTGCTTCTGCTTCTGCTTCTGCTTCTGCCACTCCAGAGCCTGAGGATGCAAAGGAAGATGCAAAGGGAAAGCCTGCTACCAAAAAGGCAGGAAAGAAGGTTCCTGCTGGTCTTGCGGCTTTGAGACGTCAATTAGAATTGAAAAAGCAATTGGAAGAAGAGCAACGTCTTTTGGAAGAAGAAGAAGAGAATCGCCGTGTTGAAGCAGAGAAGGCCGCTGCTGAGGAAGAAGAAAAGAAGGAAGCTGCAAGATTAGCTAAGAAAGAGAAAGAGAGGTTAAAAAAGGAACAATTAAAGGCTGAAGGTAAGCTTTTAACCAAGAAGCAAAAAGAAGAAAAGAAGTTGCAAGAGCGTAGGCGTCAACAATTATTACAATCTGGAAATGTTTCTGTCGCCGGATTATCAATTGTTAATAATGTTGAAAAGCCTAAGAAGGTCGTTTATACCAAGAAGAAGTCGGCCAAGCCTAAGTCATTCATTGAAAACAAGGCTAAGTCTATTGCGAAAGAGAAGCCGAAAGAAGAGGAACATGAAGATGAAGATGATGAGGCTTTGGTTGATGATTGGGAGAAGATGGCTTTAAATGACAGTGATGCGGATGAACCAACGACTTTAGAATCTTCGGTAGTTGAAGATGAAGAAACCGAAGAAGTCTCTGGCTCTACTGAAATTGAGCAAGTAACTCGTGATGAGGCAGATGAAGCTAATATCAATGAAGAAGAAGAGCCTGAGGTTCAACAAGAAGCTCAACCTAAACCTGAGCCGGAAGTTGAGCAAGTAGCCAAGGATGATGTTGCCTTTAAGGCTTCAGCTGTCAAAGCTTCGGCTGTCCAACACAAGGAGTTACGTTCTCCTATTTGTTGTATTCTTGGTCATGTTGATACTGGTAAAACTAAGTTATTGGATAAGATTCGTCAAACAAATGTTCAGGGCGGAGAAGCAGGTGGAATTACGCAGCAAATTGGTGCAACTTACTTCCCTGCTGAAGCTCTTAAACAAAAGACAGCCGTTATGTCAAAGTATGAGAAGCAAACCCTTGACGTTCCTGGTTTATTGATTATAGATACACCAGGTCACGAGTCTTTCTCCAACTTAAGATCTCGTGGTTCTTCATTGTGTAACATGGCTATTTTAGTCATAGACATTATGCATGGTTTGGAACAGCAAACCCTTGAATCAATTTATCTTTTGAGAGAGAGAAAGACCCCATTTGTTGTTGCATTGAATAAGATTGATAGACTTTATGACTGGAAAGTTACACCTAACAATTCCTTCCGTGACTCCTTTTCTCAGCAAACTAAGTCTGTGCAAGCCGAATTCCATAACAGGTACGAACAAATCAAGGTTGCTTTGGCTGAACAAGGTTTGAACTCTGAATTATATTTTCAAAACAAGAACATGGCAAAATATGTTTCCATTGTTCCAACTTCTGCTGTTACTGGTGAAGGTGTTCCAGATATTTTGTGGTTGTTACTTGAATTGACTCAAAAGAGAATGTCTAAGCAATTGATGTACTTGTCTAAGGTTGAAGCAACCATTTTAGAAGTCAAAGTCGTGGAAGGTTTAGGCTACACAATCGATGTTGTTCTCTCTAATGGTATCATTAGAGAAGGAGACCGTATTGTCATGTGTGGTATGAATGGTCCTATCGTCACCAATATTAGAGCCTTATTGACTCCTCCTCCATCTCGTGAATTGCGTATTAAGTCTGAGTATGTTCATCACAAAGAAGTTAAAGCTGCGTTAGGTGTCAAGATTGCTGCAATCGATTTAGAAAAGGCTGTTGCTGGCTCTAGATTAATTGTTGTCGGTGAAGATGACGACGAAGAGGAAATTATGGAGGATGTTATGGAAGACTTGACAGGTTTATTGGACTCTGTTGACAAGTCTGGTAAAGGTGTGACTGTCCAAGCATCGACATTAGGCTCTTTGGAAGCTTTGTTGGATTTCTTGAAACAAATGAAAATTCCTGTTATGTCTATTGGTTTAGGTCCTGTTTCGAAGAGAGATATTATGAAGGCTACAACTATGACTGATAAGGCACCAGAATACGCTGTTATGTTGTGTTTTGATGTTAAAGTGGAAAAGGAAGCACAGCAATATGCTGATGAACAAAATATTAAAATTTTCAGTGCAGATATCATTTACCACTTGTTTGATGCCTTCACAGCTTATCAAAAGAATTTGTTGGAGATTCGTAGAAGAGATTTCTTGGAGTATGCTGTTTTCCCTTGTGTTTTGAAAACAATTCAAATCATTAATAAGAGAAATCCAATGATCATCGGTGTTGACGTGCTTGAAGGTACTCTTCGTGTAGGTACTCCAATTTCTGCAGTTCGCCAGGATCCGAATTCAAGTGAACCAAATATTATGGTTTTAGGTAAGGTTGTTTCCTTGGAAGTTAACCATAAGTCAGTCGACTCGGTTAAGAAGGGCCAAACAGCTGCTGGTGTTGCTGTGAGATTAGAGAACCCGTCAAGCGCTCAACCAGTTTGGGGTCGTCATGTCGATGAGTCTGATAATTTGTATTCTTTAATCTCCCGTAAGTCTATCGACACTTTGAAAGATCCTGCTTTCCGTGAAACAGTTAGCAGAGATGATTGGGTGTTGTTGAAAAAATTGAAACCGGTATTCAATATCAAGTAAGTTGGTATGACATGATCGTGTATAACTTTATCCATTTGTATTTTCATCTATTTTCATTAATAAATGCCATGTAAAATTGTATGTTTCGCACTTAATAAAAATGTCTTGAGTTCGCATTATGTTCCTTCCTAATTTGGAAGTCTACATCGTGTCCAATGAATAATGACGAATTCAAAATCTTTTCAACTTTGCTTCACAATAATTCTTTTGGGCAACAGTTCTGTAACCATGCAAGATCTTCCACCTATTGGAGGCTACGAGCCTATCCAATGGAAAAGAAATCTCCCTGCTAGAGGTTTTAGACCATCAATTTACTTCTGGGGCTTTACAAGTATAATGGCATTTGGTTTCTATAGATATTACAAGGGTGTTGATGAGCAACGTGAATTGGCAAGAGAAAGACAATGGGCCAGATTCTATTTACAGCCATTGCTATTAGCTGAAGAAGATAGAAATACAGCAAGAAGGTATTTCTCCGAAAAAGCTAGAGAAGACTTAATAAGTGAATCTATGTCTCCAGAGAGAAAAGCCAAGTTCCAAGAAGAGATATATAACGACAAATCAAAGACACGCTTCCCACAATATAAACCTGGATCTCCTCCATCTGAACATTAGTCACCTTCGAACGAACTTGACCTGTTTACTACAAATTGAAACACATCCTTAAAAGCACTTTTTATGTTAGGGATTTAGTTGAACTCATATGTCCTTTAGGTTCTACGATTTTTTGTATTCTACGATACTATTAGATCAGTCATAGTGTTCATTTTGTCATTACATACTTTTAACCTAACTTCATTAGATTGGGAAAGTTATTTTTTACTTTAAAAGTAAAACTCTATAACATAAATAACAAATTCTATACTTCTTAAACAACGCACTTGATATAATCTGGTAGATACTTAACTGATTCATCCTTCAGAGTGAAATTGGTGTTAGTAGAGCTTTCATGTTGGAGGTTCATGTTAAAAGGTTACCTGCAGTCCAATGAATTTATGCATAGAATTATTTACAATTCTCTATCTAAAATAACTTTTAACTGCAATTCCAAGTCCAAGTCCAAATCTAATTCCAAATCCAAAGTGGAATTCTTAACAAGCGTGAAATGCTGCAAAACGTGAACTCTAAAGAATTAGCAAAGTCTATACTTGATAAATATGACTATTTCTTATTTGACTGTGATGGAGTTATTTGGTTAGGTGATCATTTGATCCCACACGTTGCAGAAACTCTTCAATTACTAAAAAGTATGAATAAAACATTGTATTTTGTGACTAACAACTCATCAAAGTCAAGAGAAGATTACTTGGAGAAGTTTGAAAAGTTAGGTATTCATGGGATTCTGAAGAATGATGTATTTGGATCGTCCTACGCAACAGCAGTGTACGTTGAAAAAATCCTTAAACTACCAAAGACGAAAAAGGTCTGGGTTCTTGGAGAGAAAGGTATAGAACATGAGTTGAGAGAGTTAGGTTATCAAACACTCGGCGGTACAGATCCAGAGTTGGAAAAGGAAGGTATTAATTTCGATCCAAACCACCCAAGTTTGACTAAATTAGACGATGATGTTGGAGCAGTTGTTGCCGGTCTTTCGTTCTCCGTGAGCTATTTGAAGCTTTCTATAACTTTGCAGTATTTATTGAAGAACAACAAAACTATTCCCTTCATTGCTACCAATATTGATTCTACATTCCCTATGAAAGGAAATCTTTTTATTGGAGCTGGATCGATTATTGAAACCGTGGCTTACGCATCAGGTCGTAGTCCTGATGCTATCTGTGGTAAGCCAAATCAGGCCATGATGAATACTATCAAGGCCGATAACCCTCCACTCGCTGCTACGCCATCTCGCGGACTTATGGTTGGCGACAGGTTGAACACTGATATGAAGTTTGGTAATGCTGGCGGTTTGGATACCCTTTTGGTATTAACTGGAATTGAGAATTCTGAAAGTCTTTCAAAGGTTGCTGAAGAGGCAGCTCCCACTTATTATGCTGAATCTTTAGGTGAGTTATATAACCTAACAAAATAACTTATTAGAAGTAGCTGACATTGAATCTAGAAGTGTGATTTTGTGTAACTTTATGACGTAGAGCTATTGTAGGGATAATATGAGCCGTTGCTTTACTCATTTATAAATACCAAGGGATTTTTTTTTTAAGAACCGATTAATTAAGCAATTGAACCTACTGAAGTGTGGTCAGCATAATCAGTAAAGAATTTGTTATTCAGATCTACTCTAAGGAACAATTAATTGAGGTAGAATTAACACACTCATATTGCATTAATCTAAACATTCTTTGTCGAGATACTGAGAAAAAAAAGTGTGACGGCAGTGTCTTCCTTAGATATTTACAAACGTTCCAAAGCTTGACACTCGTTTAATACAACATAGGAAGTGGGTGTAGGCACTCACTCCATTATAGGACTAGTCTTTTCATATACTAAGTTGAAGCGTAAGTCATCATCAACAAATAAGAAGTAAGAAATGTCAGAAGAGAAAAAAACAAAATTGCAGGAGTCTGGATTGGTACAGTGGCCTGTGTTTTCAGAGCTTGTGGCGATGGACGAAGATGAGGAAGGTTTTTCTAAGTCATTGTTCACCACATTTGTAATGCAAGTCGAGGACACATTCAAAGAAATAGATGAAAACTTAAAAGAGCCAAACTTGGATAAGTTATCATCACTTGGCCATTATTTAAAAGGCTCTGCAGCTGCATTAGGCTTAGACAAAATATCTTCTCAATGTGAACGTATTCAAAACTACGGTCATAAAGTTAATTTTGATCATTATAAGAATGATTCAAAATTAACGGAAAGTGATGATGGCTACTGGATTGAATTAATTGAAGATGCTCTAGAAAAGGCTCGTGATGGATTCACGAAATCTCGTAAAGCCTTGAATGAATATTTTGACGATGAACTATAAACAATAGGCTTTCTGAGATCGAAAAAAGTTCTAATTATTCCGGTCAGGAGATTAAAGTTTCTTTGCTGAAAAATTACATCTTTTTGCTTTAGCAGTCTAGTAAATGCGGAAAAAGAGAAATTACAAATTATTTGAAAAGAAAACTCTTTTTGTCTATAGATCTATTTTAACGACTCATGTCATTTCTGAAATTGTACTTTACATTGTCCAAAACCTTTCGAAATGGCTTACATCTTGTCTGATTTCACATTGGTATTCTAAATTCTTTAATATGTACAATGGTTTGTCAGATAAAACAATATAAACTGATTCTAAAATTTGAATCAAACTTTTTGCAATAGACAAAAGTTCATGTAATCAATTTCATGCGAGGTGTATTTCTTAGCAAAGTGGGGTATCCAAATTTGCCTCGCAAGGGTTGAACTGGTTCCACTTGGGTTTATTATTTTGTTACATGTAACGATGGTCCACCCGTCAGCTAATGCTGTAGGACCGTTGACATCTCTTACTATCTCTGGTTCTTCGATTGATGTGATAACGTCGTTGTCGACATATAATGAGCAGTTCTGAAAATCTATGACTTTGTCTTCTGAGAATAAGTTCTTGTTATTCATCCCATTTGGAATGTTTGCAGTTGAATCTACCCAGTTAGCTTCGTACTCCACGAAGTCACCAGGAAGCAATCCATCAAATCCACTTTTAACAAACCTCAAGCGGTAATTTTCAGGCATGAAAAACGAATTTGGATAATGATACCATTCTCTACCGGTGCAGACATTAACTGTAGTCTCTGATCTCGCCAAATTGTTTAAAGCAGCGTATGTTGTAAGAGGTGCGCTATAATTTTCCACTAAATTGGGAATTCGAAGAACTGACAACAAGCCCACTGTCAAAATGAATATTGAGTGAATCATTTTACTAATAAAGCTGTACTTTATTTTACTGCGTGTTATCTTAGACCCAATAGTTGCAGCAAATGGAATTATCTTTGAAAGCGGTAATGATGCACTTAGAATAATAAGTGGGTAGATAGGGTAAAGAAATCTTTCTTCTTTGTGCTCTTGCATGCCAAATATAAGAGACCACACTAGTAAGGGTAAACTAACACCAATCAAAGCCGCTATCAGTATCTTTTTGTTGAACAAAGTACTATTAAGTACAATACCAGCGAATCCAAGTATACCCACGATGTTAAAGTTGAGCAATAAGTTCAAAACATAGTATGAGAATGGTTCTACACCAAATATCTCTGGACCTTCACCTTCACCACCAAATACATTGTATAATACAATGTTCAAAGGAACGAGTATATACTTTCGGTAAAAGTAGGAATCAATAGCAAATGTGATCCCTCCTATCAGAAATAAACTCACTAATGAGTATGTAATTATGGTCAGTATAGCAGAAAAGGTGTATGTTGCAAGTATGTATAACCCGAAGGGAATTGCCAAAACCATTGCAAATGGCCAACCAACAATACCTGCAATCATAAAGCATGTAAATGTTATAATAGGATAAATAGTGTTAACATTATCTGAAAGACTCCTTAAAGCAGAGGCCGTCGCTAAAGTAACAAAGTTCATTGCGAATGAGGAAGGAAGCAATGCAACCCCAGCATGTGACATACCCGGAGCTATTGAAGATAAAAACAAGAACCAGCATGCTGCTTTGATACCAAACACCTTTCTTACACTCTTGTAAAGCTGTATTTCAGTGAATGAGGTAAATCCACACAATGCTATAACTCTAATCCAGTAAAAAATATAGTACGGAGGAAGATTAAACTGTTTTACTAACAAGTTTATAGGAAATGCTATTAAGTAGTAAGGAAGCAAATATGTATAAGATCTGATAGCATAAACGGGTGAATATTCCCATGTTTCTTTCCCGAACCCTCTCACTAATAAGTTCAAAGGTTCCCAGTAGTTGAAAGTTTCATCACAGTCAGATATTATCATATACAACCCAGAATATAGTCTGATCGAAACATTAAGTAGAATCAAGAATGTATGGACCACATATCTTGTTTTTGTAGTTATGATATTGAGGCCCTTTTCCCTTTGATTAGCCAACATGACAAAATACTTCACAAAAGGTTTAAGATTGTACTTGTTGATATTTGAAAACCGTTTTTCCAATTAGGCGAGCCAATCGTGGATATGGAGATTTAAAAAATGAAATTTATACGGTTATGTAACTACATATACTTACTCTAGTTGATTGATTTTTCTAACATAGAATCACGGGCTGGCCCAGTACCAACCCATTGAATGGGTACGTCCAAGAAGTCTTCGATGAACTTCAAGTATTTTTTAGCATTTTCCGGTAAGTCCTCGTACTTCTTAACACCAGTAATGTCCAGTTCCCAACCTTTCAAGGTGACATACTCAACATCAACCTTACCCAAGATGAGGAGATCTTCAGGGAATCCATCTAACTTCTTCCCATTATAAGAATAAGAAACAGCAACCTTGATTTCCTTAAACTTATCTAAAACATCTAATTTAGTGATATTTAAAGATGTGTATCCATTAATTGAGGTGGAATATTTTAAAACAACCAAATCTAACCATCCACATCTCCTCTTTCTACCAGTTGTCACACCAAATTCGGCACCGATATCTTGCAAAGTTGTACCAATTTCATTTAATTGTTCGGTTGGGAAGGGGCCCTCACCTACTCTGGTGGTGTAAGCCTTAACTACACCATACACATTTCTGACAGCTTTAGGTGGAAGGCCCAAACCTGTTAAGACACCACCGATTCCAGTAGCAGATGAAGTGACATAAGGATAAGTACCAAAGTCCAAGTCTAACATAAGAGCATTTGCACCTTCAACTAAGATCTTCTTCTTGGCAGCAATAGCTTTGTGCATAAATACAACAGAGTCAACAACAAAAGGTCTAAGAAGTTCTCTGTATTTTTCGTATCTAGCGATTTCACCTTCAGTGTCATATTCAAAATCACCGTATCTTCTCTGCCTAGACTCTACCAAACGGTAATACCTAGTTTTGAAGTCTTCCCAAGCCTCTGGATCTTCTGAAACTAAGTGATGAACTCTGAGACCAGATCTAGAGGCCTTGGTGGAATAAGTAGGGCCAATACCCTTACCGGTAGTACCAATGGATTTCTTGTTTTCAGACAACTCAGCTTCCTTTAATTTGTCTGTTCTCTGGTGGAAGTCGAAAACTAAATGAGCCCTTGATGAAATGAAAAGTCTTCCATCAGCATTCAATCCTTTTTTCTCCAAATTGTTTAATTCTTCAAAGAAAGATGGAACGTGTATAACAACACCTGAGCCGAGAATGTTTTGGCAATTTGGATTAACCAAACCTGATGGCAACATGTGAAAATCATACTTAGTCTTTCCGACGACAATAGTATGTCCAGCATTGTTACCTCCTTGGCATCTAGCGCAGACATCGATGTCATCACAAAGGATATCTACCAATTTACCCTTACCTTCATCACCCCATTGGGATCCCAAAACAACATCACACATTTTATCTGATTACTAAACTTGAGTTTAGATAAAGCACGTAATAACCTAGAAAAATATTTCTATGAACAAGGAAAGCTTCCCGTTAAAACCAAGAAATAAAAAATGAGCAAAAATCTGGGAGAGTATCGCACTTTTATTGCATCTTCAACGTTCTCAAAATTTGACTCAAGGCACATAAATTTAATTATCTGACTCTGAAACATAAGAGAGCTGATATTTTTAAGATGGGAAACCCGCTCAACTATAAAATGGAGCTACTTATAGTAATTTTCCCATGAATAGAGGAAAAGGATGAGTATATCAGAGACGGATGTGTGGTTTGCAAAGGTGCTTTTGTTTGCGTTTGACTTTCGCATCCAGTTGTTGCAAATTTAGGCTGGATTAGAAAAAATAAGTGACCGGTAATTGGGGTGTGGTACAAGTTGGACGAATAGTTGTTTGTTGAATGAAGATGTAGTACATTTGAACTTTATATTTGTAAACTTTGGCTGGCATGTTGAATCTTGGTTTTGTTGCGTAGAGAGAAAGAGAGATTTAATGAATTTTTAGCAGATTTGAAAAAAATTATCAAAAAGACACTTGCAACAATGACGAACATGGAAGGCCAAAGAGGTACAGACTAAGATTTGTGAACTTTCTGTGCTATATATATACATTATTATTAACATATGGTTCACTTTATAAAACTATTGTTCCTTTGCTAATTCTATCGGACCGTTTCGTTTGAATACTGGTTATGACTATTCAAAAAGATTTTTTACTTACATTTTTTTCTCTCTTTTTCACTGGTTTTACACACAATTCCTTAGTGGAGAATAAACAGATTATCTGTTGACTCATCACTACAATAGTATTATACTATTACGAGTACGACATTGGTTTATTATGAATAAGCAAAAAGGACTACAAAATGTTCATCCCTTTAAAGCTCTGTAGATTAGGCACTTGCAGGAGATAAAGTTTCTGATAACTGAATTTTTACATAAATTATAACCTCTATGCGTTCAATTTGGCAATAATCGCGTCAGTGAACTCAGTAGTAGAAGAAGTACCACCAATATCCTTAGTTGTGGACTTACCGTCAGCAATAACGTCATAAGTTGCTTGAGAAATTCTGTCAGCGTGGTCATTCAAACCCAAATGTCTCAACATCATAGAAGCAGATAAGATCATGGCAGTTGGGTTAGCAGTATTTTGACCTTTAATGTCCAAACCAACGTGACGACAACCTGGCTCGAAAACAGCATATTCTCTACCGAAGTTAGCACCTGGAACCAAACCCGGTCCACCAATTAATGCAGCACCAATGTTGGATAAGATGGTACCATACAAGTTAGGAGTCACCAAAACATCAAATTGTTGTGGCTTGGCAACAGCTTGCATAGATGCATTGTCAACAATCAAGTCATTGACTTCAATACCTGGGTAAAGCTGTCCAACGTCCTTCACTGTTTGTCTAAATAAACCATCACCCAATTTCATGATATTAGCCTTGTGAATAGCAGTAACCAACTTTCTGTTGTTCTTCTTTGCGAAATCAAAGGCAAACTTTGCAATTCTTTCGGACTTGAATCTGGTCATGATCTTCAAAGATTCAACAATACCTGGGTATGATTGATGTTCCAAACCAGAGTATTCACCTTCAGTGTTCTCCCTAACCAAAGCAAAGTCAATACCATCTAATCTTGACTTGACACCTGGAATATTCTTGATCAAAACCAAGGAAGCGTATATATCCAATTCTTTTCTCAAGGCAACGTTTAAAGATCTTCCAGAGGCACCAGTTGGAGTGTACAAAATACCCTTCAAACCGATCTTGTTTCTCTTTAAAGAATTGACAGCTTCGTCAACTCCTTTGCTTTTATCTAAACCGGAAACATCACAGACCTCCCATTCAATTGGAACACTTTGGTCCTTGAAAATGGTCTTAACGGAATCGGTTATTTCTTTACCAACACCATCTCCTGGGATCAAAGTAACAGTGTAATGTCCACCGTACTTTTTTGGCAAAACTGACTCAGGTTGAGCGAAGGTAGCCAATGTACGCAACGAGGCCTGGGTGTGTTAGTAGATATTCAATTAGGCAACGATTTTGGTGAAATTCCAATTATATTGAAATGAGATTCGCTCCGAAGGTTTCACTCCGAAGCATTTTCAAAAAGTCGAATTAACTTACTTTTGGAGCAATGCTTGTTCTCAACATCTTCAGTTGTGTATAAAGGTCTAGATATATTCAAAATCTAGGTGAAACAGGGAATTTTGAAAGACAAGTGTCTAAAACTGTCAGCTAACAAAAAAAAATTAAGGGTCGATCAAGGATGTTAATGCTCAATGTATTACGGGAAAAATCTGAAAAAAAAGCTGGTAGTTTTGTGTTAGTTTATTTATGGTAGCGCGGGTCCAGCGTCGGTTCCGATGAAATAAGTGATATAATTGGTCAATCGGTCATCATTCCGTACAGAGCCGATGGCTAACGTCGGTGAATTTCCGTGGGGATGCTACAGAGCGACTCGAGGTAACATCTACCCCTAAACTTGACTGAGCCGTGAAAAGTTTGCGCGAAATTTAGTGATTGGTTTCAGTGTGAAGTTTCTGATTGTGAGTAACTCTAGCGAGAAGATGCTGAAAAAGCACGATTGAGCATAACCTGAAAAATCAAATTTTTACTTCAAGTAAAGTGAAAACAATATATAAGATAAAAAAGGATTAGAAATGAACTTCAGGCACTTGTACAAGTCATTACACAGAGAGCTTAATATAATAAACAGAAAAACTCATGCGAAACTTCAAGCAAAAGAATTAGAGAGGACAACTGCATTATTGCAATACAAGAAACTTCAGCTCGTGAGGGATGGAAAATCAATTGAAGAAGTAGAAAAAGAACTAAAAACATTGAAAGACCAAGAAAGTAAAGTGACTCCTATAGACTATACTTTGATCAAGGAACTTGTCACTGAAGATTCCAAAAGTGAATTACCCAGGCACAAATTGAATTCTTTGCAAAATATCACAAATTTTTTAAGGTCTCAAAGAATATATTCTGAACTCTTAGAAAGATACAATCCAGGATTAGGAATGTCTCAGGAAGAAAATGTCCGCAAAACTGCAAATAGAGTGGGTTTATCTGTTCCCGAAAATGGAGATAAGAGCTAAAACCACTAGGACACAACGAAAAAATATCAGGATATCTTATATATCACTTAGCATGAGTCCTGCCAACTCAATTTCTAGCATTCATATACGATAAATTTACAAGTACATTTAAATAAAAATTACTATAAAGCTACTATGGTACAAATATTTTAAATCCCATATATTCCTTTCAGATCCCGCCTGGATATTTCAATTTCCTTTTTCGATAGTCTCCACAGACAATAAAATCATTAGCCATTTCATCATCCACATTTCTTCTCTTTAATTTACAGTTACTCATTAATAGGCCCGGGTTCTTTTGTTTAAGGCTTGTATTTTCGTCATAGAATTTCTTTAAGTTGTCAATAATAAGCAAATCATCATAATAGGAGTCATTCAATTCTCTAATAGAGGGTCTTCGTGCTCTCAAGCTATTGAAACTAGCAGATAAGTTGTAGTTGTAGTTATCCATCAAGTACGACATTGCCAAAGCGGTTGACAATTGATCATTTCCATCCATTGACACAAACAACACTTCTATGGTTTGGTTGATATTTTTAAGCAATTTTATCAATCTATTGATACCAAAGAGGTGTTGTTTGATACCTCCACTCAAAATTGGGGAATTGATTGAAAACTCCTTATTGTTTGGAATCTCATGTATCAAGTTACCTGAATTGGGGTTGAATTTATAGAAGTGGTTCATGAAATTCTGTAATATTCTGTTGAACTTGTTAATGAAGTCATTGAGCAAATATTGCTCATCTAGAGAGAACTTATCCTTCGAAAAAGAGGGATCTAAGCTCAATATAATGACATCAGATGAAAGAGCAACATTAGAAGATTCTAATTCACTCAAGAATCCATAGGTGGCAGAACAATTTACAATAACTTTAATATTGCTGTTAACCATGAAATCACTATTATGTAGTACATCATATGCACCCAACCATAAAGAGGGTGCTATTTCCAGTGGACAAGATTCATTGAATCCAAAAAAGTCGTCTGTGTCCATGTTGTGCTCAAGATGCTGCTTATGAATATCGAGTACTGCAAAAACTAGTTCGAGACAAAAAACCTCTTAGAATTCTTCTCCAGAGTCTTATCTATGTTAAGTATCTTCTCACTCTGACGTAAAGCCAGTTAATACGTGTATATTGTCACCGACGTCTTTATTCCAGGCTTTACGTTACTTTTAGCGCCCGTCACTGCAAAGTATTGATAAAGGCTTAAGAAAAAAAACTGCGAGTGATGGCTATCGCCTAGTTATATATCCCACTAAAGCAAAGTAGACGTTATTCCACTCACTAAAGAAGGGGCTGATCTAATAAGTTTTGTGACCTTACAAAAATTTTCCCAGTCGAATTTTACATCTGGCTGAAAACGGAGAATTTGTTGATGCTGCAATCTAAGGTAAAAAGCGTCAATAGTTAATAATAAGCAGTTTCGAGAAACTTTGTCTTACACGCAGAGAATTCCGGTGGTACTGCAGGTCTCAATTCTCATAATTTGGCTCAATATAGATAGAGGATCAGCTGCGTAAGCCTACTGGTACAGCCGACTTACGAGGTTCGGTATTAGCTTCTAGGTTGTGGAGCCACCGCGAATGCTCTTTCAGACGGAAGTAGGAGCTTGGCTCCCATCTGCAAGGAAGCCATGACCATTGTTCGTCCCTCAACCAATTATTATTCCCTCGATTTCACAAGTGGGCTGGAATATTCATTCGATGTAGCCACGATAATTTTAAATTAACTGCAGGACATATATTTCTTAGCCATAGTTGTACAAAAGAGGAGGGGAGGGGGGAGCATGTAGATTGCTCTCCAATGGAACCAAATGTTAGGGAGAGTTTCCTCCCTACAGGCCAATTGACGCGGATTTCGTACCGCATGCTGCTGAGGTTCAAGAAGGGGAGTATGGGCATTTCGCAAAGGAATGGCGAAAATCATGTGGAGACAGTAAGTGATGTTGGAGAAGGGAACTTCAACAGAGCAGCGACATAAACAAATCGAAATCGCTGAAACAGAGTAGGTCCTTTTCACAAGCTCTTATATAAAAATTATCTAGTAGAGGAAAGCGTTACTACACGGTATGTTCAGACTATTCATCCAGCCGACAAGATTGAGTACAGCAAGACTTGGGTCGAATCAATTTTGGAGACCGTTCACTAGGTTGTCACAACAATATGTCAGCAGTAGTGGGATAAGGACCAAAGCATTTGACCTTTCAAGGATGAAATTGTTGGCATACACTACCGGTGTAATTGGGCTTGCTAGTATGTTGAACAAGTCTTCTGCCATTCTCAATGAAACCTATGTTGCGTCTGGCCCATTGGAAAATAGTCAAGTGAGAGCAGATGTTACTAAGGTAAAGAACAAAATAGGTGGGTCGAGATTTGGCGGAAAACTCAATTACCAGGAACTCACCTTTGGTTCCATCACTGGCTTGTTCTTAGGTGTCATTATCGGTAAACTCAGCTCTGTAATTGTATTTTTGACACTATCATCATACTTGCTCCTTCAATTCCTTGAATCAAGAAACATAGTGACAATTCCATGGAAGAAGGTTATCAACGTGGGCTCAGAGAGAATTGAATTACGTACCTTGTTCTTTGATAGACCAAGTTTTAAGATAACTTTTATTTCTGCATTCTTAATTGCTGCCTTCAATATTTAGCAAAAATGATATTCTATTAATAAATGTACATGCTTTTATAGACAAAACTTAAAACTAACTATCTTCCAAATATTATGGATTCATGCTTGAGAAAATATCAAATGATCCAGTACCGACTTTCGCCGTTTTACCAACAACAATACTTGCTGAAGGTGATTCTAATTTTTCCCTTTCTCCATCCAAAACAGCCTTTGTCAAGAATTGACAAGTAGTTTCATAAGACATTTTCATGAAGGCTGACGTAGAATTGTCGATACCCTGTCTATTAAATGCCAAATAAGTACCATCTCTTGTCATCATATCGGCAATCAAATCCAAATGACGGGATGAAACAGAGATAGCGTATCTGTCGAAAACGTTCTTAATTTCATTAACAATGGTATTTCTTGCAGCTTCGACACCATAAGTCTTTAAAACTGCATAAATATCGTTAGATGATATACCATTAATGTCAATGAAATCATCTTGATCCCACATGGCTTGGAAATTGACACCTTCAGTTGTCAAGATACGTTTTCCAGCACCTGGATCGGGACGAAGGCATCTTCCAATTCTTGGAATCTCTCTGACAACTACCTTTCTGCATAGTTCTTCAATAATATTTACCATTAACAACTTCTGGGTAGAGCCATCTAATTCCAATTGGAATTCACACCATTCACCAGCCTCATCATCAAAATTGAATTTAGTAACCAAATTATGAGATGAAATGACTTCAGCTTGACGATCCTTTGCAGCTTTAGATAACTCTATGGCTATTGACTTTGTTTCTTTTTCATCGAGAGCTTCATCATCGTCAGAAGAAGAATCAGAGTCATCGTCCATTTCGTCATCACTTGTTTCTTCAGCCTTTCTCATGGTTTCAATTTCCTCATCATCAGGGTCTTCATAAGAAACAGCTTGCTTGACATTTCCATGTTCCTTTTCTTCAGTTGCATCGTTATCATCTTCGAAAGTCGATGGTACAGACTCTTGAGCAATCTTTGGAGCTGCCTTTCCAACTTCAGGTAATGCATCTGGTTTTCTCTGTTTCTTGATTTCCTTGTTAATTTGAGTTTCCAAGTCATGCAAGAAGTTATGTGTTATAACGTGTTCCAAATGCTCCTGAGAAATGTCATATTCTTGTTCATATTCTTCCTTACTAAAGAATGATATACGAATATTGTAATTCTTTGCATTAATACTCTCATTAGAAGTACTGATAGTTTCTGTTACAACAACATTTTCAATGAATTCAGAAAGGAGAACTTTCGCAACTGATTTACAGAACATATCAGCTTGAGTATCTGTGACGTCCTCAAGAATGGGCAATGTCATTTGTGGGGTCTTTATGGCAGATGAGGCAGTCATGATAATTTCTCTCATACGAGGAATACCTAACGTAACATTAGCGGCACCATGTCCAGCAAAGTGGAATGTATTTAATGTCATTTGAGTGGAAGGCTCACCGATAGATTGAGATGCAATAATACCAACAGCCTCTCCTGGATTAATTAAAGACTTCATGTATTTCAACTGCATCAAAGCACGAAATTTCTTTTCAGTAATGCCACCTTCAGCCTTAGCCTCTTTTGAAGACTTGAACATCTTCTCATTTTTTGAGATATAGTTTTCCATTTTTTCTTGGAAAGTCTCAGATACGGAACCCAAGTATTTGGCAGGGTTGTATACTGAAAGGACTGGATCGTATTTAGTAGATTGTTCAGTTTTTGGAAGCTTGGCTTGCTTCTTCATATGTTTACGAACCTTCTTTGCATATTGCAAGGCAGTATCAGTATCCAAATGATCAACCAATTCAGATGGATTATACTTGGCAATCAATGCATCATAGTTCTCGATACAGAACTCGAATTGGTTCATATGAGATTGCTTAGTAGTATCAATTGAGTCACCACCATACAAGAATTGGATTAAAGCACCATCACCATCCCTAACAGAGTTATCATATCCAACATGAACACCTTCTAATTGCTTAGTTAAACAACGTTGCAAATAACCGGATCTTGACGTCTTAACAGCTGTATCAATTAAACCTTCACGGCCAGCCATACAATGGAAATAGTATTCTTGTGGTCTAATACCAGAATAGAATCTACCTTTAATGTATCCACCAGCTCTAGCATCGGTTTCAAATGGTTTGAAAGAAGGTAAAGTTTTACCAGAAACCATAACAGGTACTCTTCTTCCTTCCAAAGCTTGTTGGCCTAACAAACACATAATCTGAGAAACATTAACATTTGAACCCTTTGCACCAGACAACGCCATAGCTTGCATAGAATTCAAAGGGAAACGTTTCATTGTACCTTCCGGAACACATTTAGACACAACTTGTGAGGTGATTGAGTTTACCTTAGATTGAGAAACTGCATCAAGGATACCTGACTTGTGATCATCACGTAAAATTTCTTCCAAACGCTTCAACAATTCAGGATCGGTACTGGAAGTAGACTCATCCAAACTTGCTACTTCAACAGCAGCTGTTCTACCAATGTCGACAGATTGCTTCAAGATATCATTTCTCCACGAATTTCCTTCTTCTGTTAAACGTAAATCATCCATACCACAAGTAAATGCAGTCAGCATGATGTAATTAGTAAACAATCTACCCAAGACAGATAATGCTCTTCCAGCAACCGTTGGACCATAAACTTCGTGCAAAGAATGGACAATACCAAACTGAGAAGCACCATACTGAGACTTATCCAAGATACCACAAAGAAGTTCACCATTTTTGAATATGACTTCATTCTCGTTTGAGCCTTCACCCCAATACTCATTCTTGATCTTATTTTTGGACGTTAAATTAATACCTGGAACATCTTTTGGCTTAATATTTAATAAGACTGTAGTGATAACTTGCTTACCAGTCCATAAGGGTTCAGGTTTAAAAATTGCAGGTGGGACGGTTTTTATCCTAACACCAGTGGTATGTCCATCTTCAGGCCTAACACAACCATAAATGAGTTGTTGATAAGTATCTCTATTGAAAAAAGTATCTTTGTTTGTGAGCCAAACACCAGCAGAAATGTGATCTTGAATTAAACCTCTTAATGGTGACCCAGAAGTTGGTGTAAGATATTGAGAATTAGTGTTAGCAAGGTTTAAAGCTTCAGCCTTAGCGTTTTCGTTTTGTGGGAAATGCATATTCATTTCATCACCATCAAAATCGGCATTATAGGCACCTGTATTAGCATAATGCAAACGTAAGGTCTTCTCTCCTGGTAAAACCCTAACCTTATGACCCATCATTGATGCTTTGTGCAAAGTGGGTTGACGATTCATAAGAACCACATCCTTATTCTTGATATGTCTGTAAACCTTTTTGTTAACAACAGATGCACCGTTAGAAGGTGTAAGAAGCTGGTTTGCAACACTCTTACGTTGTTCTAAAGTCATTCCAATCAAGGAAACTAACGAGCCATCTTCATTTTGAACTTGAACTGCACCAGGCCAGGTATCTGGACCATTAATGACGGCTTGTCTCATAGCTGCTGCATTATAAGATGTGACAGGTTCAGGATAGGTCAACTTCTTAGCAAATACAGGTGGAACACCAATTTCATCAGTTTCCAACATAGGATCAGGGGAAATAACAGAACGGGCAGCATAATTGACTCTTTTACCCATCATATTTTTTCTGAACAAACCTTCTTTCTTTTCCAAAGCTTGCTTGATACCAGGATTTGGAACTTTACCTGCAGGTGCATTCTGATTCTTATTAGCATCAATGAAGGCATTAACATCATTTTGTATGGTGACAAAGGAATTCATTAATCTGTTGAATATAATCTTTCTATCATCAACTGATAATGAACCCTTCTCTAGATTAGAAATCTGATCATTTAAGTCTCTAATCAATAACGAAGTCCTTAAAATATTGGACAATAACTCATTTTGTGAGTTCTCATGAATTTCGTCTCCAACACTTGATGGCAATCTGAATCTAGTTGGAGGAACTACTAATGCTTGCAAGAAGAGAATATCTGCACTAACATTTTCTCTAGAAAGTGGACTTGAATGAAATAATCTTTGCATGAGCAGTTGTTCGTTTTCAAAGACAGCTCTCAAAATGTTTCTAACTTCCGTAGACAAGACATATTTAATTCCAGACCTATGCTTAATGTTGGGCATACTGTCACCACCTGATTGAGTGCCTTTGTTACTTGTCGACCCACCTTTGAGCATATCGGGACGACGAAGTCCCTTAATTCTATTATTGGTCATTTGCTTGTCAGTCAATGCAGACTCGAAGATCTTAGAAAATCCATCATTTCTGAAGTTAGGGGAGTACATACCACAATTATCACACTTTGGTCTGCTCAACAACTTTTTATAGAATTCTTGGATGACTTCCTTCCTTTTAGCATTAACTGCGGATGTTGCAACACCGTGACGACTAGTACGACCTTCCCTGAGAGCAGATTGTATAGAAGCAGACACATATTTCTCACGGCGTTCACGCAACTCCCTCTTTTCCTTAGGGTCAAGCTCACTTGAATTACTCTCATCATCTTCATCATTTAAATCAGAAGCACCTTTAACCAAGAAATTATCAATCTCTGCTGCTTCTAAAAGCAAACCATATTGAATTAATCTCAATTTACATGTATAACGATGAACTTCCAAAGCGTTGTATCTGAAGTGATGACAATAAAGACATGATGACCTCAACATTATGTACAACTGATTAAAAAATAGGGGGTTGTACACTGGAACTGGAAGTTCAATGTGCCCTTGATGACCAGGACAAAACTTTTCGTCAAGACCACATGTTGAGCATATGTTTCTAAGGAAAGCACCCAATGCTAAGTCATAAAGACCTCCATTAATAGGGTGTCCCAAATTATCGAAAACAGTAGGATTTACAATCTGTTTTGCCGACAATCTTCTGATTTCATACGGCGACAAAATGCTAAAGTCAACAGATGCAATCTCAGAACCTATTGGCCTAGAAATATCCATCTTTGATTTCTACCTTATATTGATTGAAGGCTAATCACCTCTTAATGATATTTTGTCCTTACAGAACATCATCTGAGAAAAAAAAAAAGATCTAATTTTTCACTCGGGGCATCGTATCACGTGACAAAATTGAAACTTAATGAAGCAGATTACGTGCATCATGTTACTGATCTGTCATAAAAGTGACTAGTAAAGAAAATAGTAATAATAATACAAAAACACATATATTTAACACATGATTGAATGCAAACATTGTCAATGATTACAAAAGAGATGAATCAAAAAAATAAAGTTACAGAAAAGAACTCAGGCAATCTTGAACAAAATCAAACAGATATTTGAAAATTTACAGCATTAGCTTAGCCCAGCTTTCCAAGAGATAAACCCTTCTTGAGTAAACCGGCACCACCTGAAATACCATGTCCAACACCTTTACCGACGCCCTTTCCGACACCTAAACCGACATTACCAACAGAACCTAAGGCGCCACCAATATTGGAGTTTTCGTCTTCAACGTTGATAGTCCAACGAGGCTCGAATGAAAGTTTAAAATAGGCATTACCACCATCCTCATCATTTTCTGAAGTCAATGGAACAGCGACCTCAATTTCTTCCCCATTGACAGGAACATCTTCCAATTTCAATACTCCAGTACCCAACAAATCGTCCTGTTCTGGACCGATATCCCAATCGTAGCAGACCACATTGATAATGGAGTCTTTCAAGTTATTGACGATAGTTGATCTAGATTCATTGAAAGTTGGGTCAAGGGTCTTCTTAACCTTCTTGGTTTTGAAAAAAGACTCTGATTCAGTGTTCAAGAAAAGTTTAAGATATGGATCAGACTTACCATTTCTGTCTGCAGCGATCAAGTTTTCAGCACGAATTGCAGTAACTGTCAAATTACCTGAGTTGCTGAACAAATCTTGACTAGGAATTTCATGTTCGTAAATAACAGGAATCCAAGAAGATTGGATTTTGAAAGTAGCTTGGATTGAACCTGACAAGGTAATTGGAGAGGGAGCGTTAAAAGTCTTCTTCAAAAATTCTATGGTAGGAATTTCAACCTCAGCCAATGCATTGGCTAATCTGTTATCGTCCTTCTTTTTAGAAATTCTGAGTGTGACCTTTGACTCATCTAATTGCTTGACAACAGCATCTCCAGTGACATTAACCTTTTGCTTCTTGTTCTTCAATTTCTGAGTGACAAAATTGCTATGACCGACTGTATCAAAGAAAACTTGCAAAAAGACATCATCCTTAGAAAGTTGAGCGTCTTCAATTTCATAGGCAATAACACCACTTTTGTATTCAAGTAATTCTTCCAAAGATAATTTCATCTTTTGAGTACCAACTTTCTCGTGCTCTTCTTCACCCTCTTCTGGCTCAACCTGTGCTTCAACTTCCTTCTTAGAACCATTTGCTTCAGGTTTAGCTACTGCTCTATTTTCGAATTCTTCAAGAGGCTTACCCTGTTCAGCGGCCTTTCTTCCTTCCTCTTCAGCATCCTTCTGGACCTTCTCTGCTTCCTTAGCCTTTTCTTCCTCTTCTTCTCTGATATCCTGTAAGGTCATAACAGGCAAAGTAGGATAAAATGAGAGGGAGTAGGTAATGGTACCCTTGGGTCCTTTCTTGTGAATCAATTTATTGGTCTTCCTTTCATTCTCGGTATGCTCGACATAAAAACCTCTCTCATTCTTACTGATAAGGTCGCTCAATTTAACCTCGAAGGAACCTAATGTACGATCTGCAGAATGGGATTCAACATCCATAACATCAAGTGTTAATTTCTGACTTGGAGAAGAGAGAGAAAGATAATGAACTTCATTCCAAGTTGGGTTCAATGTTCCATCTTTAGCGATAGTTCTTGCTCTTTGAACACCATTTATCAAGATTCTCACATACGGATCAACCTTACCAATACTTTCCAAGTTTCTTAAGTCTTCACCATTATAAATAGCTACTCTCACGACACCAATTGGAGGAGCATAACCACCAGCACCACTAGCACCTGCAAGTGCAACTGGTTTCCAAGTCGTTGGAATTCTAACTTCTCCTCCTTTAGCTAATGGGTACCAAGTCAGTTCGACTTGAGTCGCATCAATTAATTCATTCAAAGTAGTATTTATTTCACCCAAAACCTTCCCTTCTTTAGTCTTGACAATTACTTTAACCTTAGATTTGATACGATCGCCTACAATCTTTTCGTAAGAAGCATTCCAACCTGGAGAAGCCGAGCCCTTCTGAACGGCCGTAGTGAGGACTAATTCGCCGTTGAAGTACAATTCAGTAAATGTAGAAGGTGGCTTGTCACCATCGTGTAAGTTTCTTGCTTCAGGAATATTAATTCTGGCAATACCGGTGTTTAAGTCAGGCGGTGGAGTGATAGCACCATCGACTTGTCTTTCTGGTTCAAGAGTAGGCATGAAGTTCAAACTGAATGTTAATTCACCAACAGGTTTATTATTTCTAATGAATGGAGCGGAAATGTTGGACTGCTTAGGATTATCACGTAAACATTCCAAATCAAACTGGACAGAACCAACTTGTTTATCCTTCCTGATATCATTGAAGTCTAAAGCAGATATATTCAAAGGTTCTGAGAAAGATTTGACGGTTATATATTTAGTCTCATTCCATACAGGGGCAGAAGTATTATTCTTGTGGCTAGTTTTCTCAAGTACATTAGATTGAAACCCATAAGTTAAGTATGGATCCAAAGTATTACCCAAAGTACTGAAAGACTTCAAACCCTTTGCAGAGTGAGCAGTGATTTCTAGGACACCAATTGCAGAGTCGAGACCATTACCTGCCATTAATTGCTGTAAGTTCACTTGGAAAGACAATGGATCAAAGAACATTGGACCAGCGTACTTTTTAATCATTTCATTGATAAATGGATACAATCCTGGGAAAGCTAAGACTTCCCAATTAAAAATCGAGTCTCCAAGAACCTTTGAATTGAAGTCAAATTGTGGTGGCTCCAACAAAGTCACATTAACTGTTTCAACATGAGGAAAAGAAGACATCATTCTTAATCTGACTCTAGCAAGAGCTTTGAAAGAAACATCGGAAACAGCAATTGGGATGTTAAAACCAAATAAATTAGCTTTGACAATAATCTTTTGGTTGACATTATTCTTCAATTGCTTCGTGTTAGAATCTGCTAAAGCATTTGGAGTGAAAGAAAAACCCCAGTCCATGACGACAACATCATCAGCAGTTCCTTGTAAAGTTTTTACCATATCAACACGAGGAGGCTTGGTACCAGCTGTGAAGCTGTCAATCCAAATAGATTTAACAAAAGCTGGAGCAGGAGAGCTAGCCAAGACGGGATTGACTTGTTCACAAACAATTTGAGAAACAGAAGGTTCCAAAAAGTACCAAAACTTCTCTAAGAAATTATTAATCCAATTCATAGTTTCGTAATCATTTTCAATCAGCTTTATTGAAAATTCTCTTTGAGCTTGTTCTCTTAAAGTAATTCTGTATTTTCTAACTGATGTACGATACAAGACGGAAAATATTACTATAATGAAAAACACCGGAGCAAGAGAAAATCTGAATCTGCCAAAAATCCACGATAAGAGTCCACCTACTACCAAATAACCAACGTTGTGATACCAGTCACCATATGCAACAGATGGGAGATAATTATCGAAAATTGAGGCTCGAGATAACAAATCCTCAATTTCATCCTCCAACTTCAATTTATCCTCTTGTTCCCAACCACCGACTTCTTTCCAACCTCTGTATGTGGGATCTACAGAAGCACGAGGTGGAGGTTTAGTTTTGATATCACTGAGATCCAAATTCTCACTAGGGGTCCAATCAATTGATTTCCCATCCAGACTCTTACATGCAGCTATAGCCTCCTCCCTAATCACCTTTTCATTGATGGGGGCAATTTGGCTAATGGCTTTCTGTTCTGGTGGTGCAAGTAACTCATTTGGCTACATATGTTAATATCTAGTTAAATCAATCGATAAATACGGTCGAGTAAAATAATATACTTACGTTTGACGCCATATTGCTCTTTGTTTTGTAATTGCACTAGATTTATAAGCTCTTCGACACCAAAACACTAGTTTTTCTGTTTAAACTTAGCGATATGATATTTGAGCCTATTTCACTACCTTATGCTGGGCAATTGTGAGATAAATTGAAAGCAAGCAATATCTATTAATCTAAGTCAAAGCAAAATTTCAGACAATGACGTCTCCGGCACTAACATTTCTGGCATGTTGAAATTTACATCATGGACGTGCGGCATACTATATAATGTGCAGTAAAAAGATTAAGTCATAAGGTTAAATGGTAATAATAAGAGATATAAAGACCCCATAAGGTCAATCATTTCCCTTAGTTAATATGTAATAGTATAAAGTCATTATGTGACATAAAAAATGCGCCTCTTCTCTTAAAAATTGACTCTTTCAAACCTTAATAGACCTAGCAACAAAATCTCAGGACATCGATTATGATACTTGCTCCACAGAGCGACCAAGGAAATGTTCGGAACCGTACGATCCTACTTACTAAAGTTAAGAAGTGGTTGCACTATAAATGTTAAATGTTAATAGAAAGATGACAAGTATGAAGGCAGTAGTATTTCATGGACCATATGATATTAGAACGGAAGAGATTCCAATTCCTCATATAGAAAAACCTACGGATGTTATATTGAAGGTGAAATATTCAGGTTTGTGTGGAACTGATCTTCACACCTATAGAGGCCACATTGGAGGCCCCAAGGGCCAAGCAATTGGCCATGAGTTTGTTGGACAATTGGTCGAGGTGGGTGATGAAGTGAAAAATTTCAAAGTAGGAGACGAGGTATTAAGTACATTCACTATTCAGTGTGGGGTATGCTGGTATTGTAAGCATGGCTACTCTGGACAATGTGATGTGACAAACACTTTTGGTAAAGCAGGTTTACCAGGCGGTCAGGCCGAGTTTGTGAGAATTCCTTATGCTGAGTCTACTCTTATCAAAAAACCTAACTCTAAAGACAATGTAGATGACTCTGTATATGTGTTAATGGCTGACATTTTCATCACAGGATATTATGGGGTAAAGAAAATCAGAGATTTTTTAAGAAATGAGCTGGCTCTGGGTATTCCCATTCCTCAAGCGAAGGACGTAACCGTTTTACAGGTGGGAGTTGGGCCAGTGGGTCTCTGTGCATTACATGTCTTGAAGCATTTCGGCTTCCAAAAGATAGTTTGTATTGATAGTGTTCCATCAAGATTAGAGGAGGCAAGAGCAAGAGGTGCCTACAAAGTGATCAACTTCGAGACAGAAAAAGATGAATTGAATAAATTTATCAAAGAAGAGACTAAAGGTATTGGATTCGATGTTGTATTGGAAGGTGTTGGCGCAGAAAGTGCATTGAGAACTGCCTATGAGGCTGTTAGAAGAAATGGGTTCATTTCATCCATCGGTATGGCACATGGACCACTTCCCTTCGATGGTCTTGAATGTTATGTAAAAAACATCAATATTTCATTTGGAAGATGTCATGCTTGGTCATTATTCGCTGAAGCGTTAGAAATATTTGAGTTGTTGAAAAAGGATTTTGAGACCTTTATTGATTATAAAGTAGGTATTGAAGATGCCACTAAAGCCTTTGAACTCTTTGACAAACACAAGGTGAAAAAGGCAGTTTTCACATTTTCAGAATGAAATTCAAATGTCATTAAAAATATATATATACGAAGTATGATATTACAATTATAAAATAACTCAATCACTGTAGTAGTTTTAGTTGCGTCCGGCACAGTATGAACCAGTGAGATATTATTAGATAGTCTGTAAATGGTTTAGGTAGGTGTAGAAGTTGTAGGAGTATCTGGGAAGTTGCTAGTGGTATCCTTGTTCGTCAAGCAACTCTTGGGTGTAGAAACAATACACTCAAACACCAACAAAACTACCAATAATACAGTAGTGATGCCCATCATAAGAGTCGAGTTTAACTCAGCAAAACTGAGACATAAAATTATGATACCTATTGGAACCCTCCAAACGATTCTCCAAAACCTTGAGAGTAAAAACATATCCTTTGGATCCTTATCTGCATCAATTATTCCAATAATGAACATCGCTACCAACGAGACACAAATCCCACCTGTGAAGAATAATGAAAGAGCATACATATTTTCTTCATCTTCTTCTCCAGTTTCTCTCTTGTCGAAAAGTTTGGACTTACTATATTTCTGGTGCTTCGATAAATTGGTGTTGCCAGATTTCGTTATATGACCACCAGCATCAGCCGCCAACACCAAGGAGGCAATTAATGGGAAGTGACTGTAGATCCAAATCATAGCAGTCGTAGCACTACGTCTAAGTGCATGCGTAGCCTTTTTGCATGTAGAGCCATTGTTGTAAATCCAGAACAAGACGTAAGCTATAATAAGGAGAAATACACCTCTTCCGAACCTGGGGGTAATTCCAGTTCCCAAGGGACGATCGGCCACAACATTAAACAAGAACTCACCAATGGCAATGGTAACAAAAACAGCCATACGTTCAACATCATGTTCAATGTTGAGGGCGGTTGACATGGTTAACTTCATGAGTTTCTTTGTAAATGGATGATACAGAATACCATAAGATAATTGTTCTAAGAACAATATACCGAAAGCCAACCCAATCTTGGCTCTAGTACCAATGAAGATAACAGGGATCCACAAGACTGTTGTAACAATGATGAGAAAACCATACAATCTCATCTGTGGACGATGTTCCGGTACGAAAAAGGAATACACCCAAAGACTTACTGAGAGTGACAAACGACAAAGCATATATGGGACAATAGTAAGTGCAGCATGTCTAGGACCATCTAAGAGCTTTGGATGATTATTGGCAAATAAAGTAAGTAAACACAAGATCCATATAATGTACAACTTTTGTGACAAATCTTCACTATAGTAGTAATTGATGAAGTCTTTGATATCAGCCCAAACAGTAAATGCTGGCGAGAAGAGAAGAACATACTTCAACAAAGCAGCTCCACCAGCATTCTCAGATGCATCACCCGCAAGATTGGCAATGATACCCACATAAAGCAAATCAAGAAATAATTCTACCTTAGATGACGTGCGCTCCCCTTTTGTTCTGTATAAGATTCCATCCTTAAAGTAGTTCAAAGCATGTGGCCTGATAAACCAGACCCTATCCTTTGGTTTCCTGATGTATTGGAAATTGATATCACCGTACCTGCGAATAAACTCATCTTCATCCTCAGAGTCTGTGAGTTCGTGATGCTCTTCCTTTAAAACCGTTGGCCCTTGTGGTGGTCCTTCTTCAAGTATGGCGCTAACACCACTCACTATATCTTCTACAAATCCGCCATGTCTTTCATGATCAGACTTTAATTTCGCATCATTTCTACTTGAATCTTCCCTAAAAGTCCCCTCTTTTCCACTAGAAGACATTCCTGTCAACTGGAAGCTCTCAAATATGCCTTTATGATATAGTGCCTTTTCCTTCAAGTTGCAGCATTCTTTTTTCCATTAAATACTTGGCACTCGGAATTGATTTGTGCAACAATTGTATAGAAACCGAGCAAGGTTCAGCATCCTTGAGGAATGTTTGGCTTACATAATCAATTTAAAAATCTATTCGCCAATAGAACCTGTGAAATTATGAGAATGTAAGATCTTTCAGTATTTAAAGATAGATCAATATATTTGAGAATAGGCATAAAGATGAGTAATCCTTGGGCTAAAAGAGATGCTTGGAGATACCAAGGGCAGTTTAGCAGATTCAACAGATTTAAGAATGCCTTCCCTGGATTTGGAATTGCCGTAGGAGCGTTTACCTTGTATGTAGCCTACGAAAAATTAGTTTTGAAGAAAGGACACCATGATGAACACCACTAGAGCATATACTTAAAAAGGAGGACGTAAAACGAGTTCAGTCAGCAGAAAGAAAGAGGCATGTTCTATTTTGTCGTATAATAAACCAATAGAGATCCTCAAGTGAGCCTACTAAATCTGTTACGTGCAAAACAAGTCATCAATCACAACAAGGACAGGAAGTCAAAGTAATCGCTTTGATAATGACGAACACTCTCCAACAGCATACTTAGTGTAATTTACATAAACGAACACAATTTAAGTGAAGATTATATTAATATTGTAGTTACCTATTTACAGATTTAAAAGATGACCTTGGATTATTGTTTTGGTTCTTCAGTGGGTACTTCTTCCAGTAATTCGAAGGTATCACTTTCCCACATCGACTGACCACTTTCACTAAGGTTATCAGAGCCCATGGATGCTTTGGCAGCCTTACCATCACGGTTAGCCTGTTTTACCTTCATTTTTTCACCCGCAATCTTTGTCCAGGAGTCGATATTCTCTTGTTCTTGTTTAAGACCCCATTCTATATAAGTAGATGGGAAGATACTACCATACATGACGGACTCTTCTTTTGAGACAGTACTATTAGCTTCTTCTTCCATTCTAAGTCTGTAGAATTCGAATCTGGCCTGATCGTAAGCGTCAAAAAGTGTGAAGGTTTTTGCATTTTCTTTTGAGCTTTGTAAAAGCCATAAAGTTCTTTGCACAACAGACTCACCATCCAAAGGTTTATGAAATTGTAACATATGTGACCAGTCACACTTATTGTTGTCTAAACCATCCTTTTCTATCAAATTCTTTGGCCTAGAGAACTCCCATGGATGCTGGTGATAAAATACGTCTCTGAGTTGATCCTCTAAAAATTGTAATTTAGGAACTTTTGAAACACTGTTATTAACTTGTTTTTTATCCTCAGCACTTAACCTTGTCTTATATAAGTTGCTCAGGGGAATTTTCCTGAATAATGACTGGGTTGGGTCCTCCTTTTGGGATCCTGATTCGAAGAGCTTTGGCTTTTTAGTTAAGTCGGTCAGTGGAGGATGAGATCCAACTACATCAAACCAAGCAGGCTTATCCCTCAAAACACCTGCCCTCAAGTAACTCGAGGTCCTCTCTAAAACACTAGTAGCCTTGGTTTGTATCTTCATATTTGTTAAGGCCGCCTAATGCTATATGAAGCTTATCTTAAATGGTCTCGGGTCAGCTATAGCTATAGGTATCAAAAGTTGAAAATTTTTTGCTTACATAACCATAAACAAATTTATGTGCCTACTGAAGGCTTCATTTAAAGATAAGAAAACTCATGCTGACTTCGATATGAACAGAAGAATATGAGGCGATGGTTCGTAACTTCATCTTTGAAGTATCAGAAAGACTTAGAAACCTCAATCACGAAGTTATGTGAAAGAGTTAATCTTTCACAGGAAAGCAGTCCTAAATCTATACGAAGTGCTGCACAACTTCTAATAGAAGACAACCAAGAAGCAATAAGTAAACACTATCGAATAGAAGACAATGCTTCTCCCACAGAGAAGAAACAGAAGATATGGCAATACCTCACTGAACATAATGTTTATAATATTAATGTTAAGGAATCTAGAAGAAGAATTCTCAATGAGATCAAGATGGAACCACCCAAGAAATCATATTCCAACTTCATTAAAGCATTATACCCATTGAAGAGCAATTCTACATTACAGATATCAGAATCAATGCAAGCGAACAGAGAAAACTTGACGGAACTGAACTATGAATACGTTAACCATAACTTACTTTTCGGACATTATATTGAGTTACCCAAACCACGACTTACATACATCGAACCAACCCATTTAGAAAACTTCTTGAGACGATTCCTAGTAAAAAGGGACTTTATTAAGCCAAACGCAATCTCAATAACCAACAAGATGTCTGCAAAATCAACGTTAATTTCGTATAACCAAATGTTAAATAAGAGATCTCATTATGTGAGAATGTGTACACAAATATTCGAAGACATGAAGGTGTGTGGATTACAGCTAACGGCAGAAGAACAAAGAAAGCTCCTATACTTTACATTTTTTAAAGACAAACCTCCAATAGTTGACAGTATAGTGAATGCATCAAAAGATATGAGTAACATTGGAGATAATGAGATTCAACCGGCAAAGTACAACGAGTTTGACGAAGAAGTCTACAAGCAAATAATAAATTTATCTGATAAGAATATAATTGACACTGATATGTATAATATGCTTATTTTTCATTCATTGAACCATAACAAATATGAAGTCTTCGAGGATATTTTGGAAAAATTAGGATTAATTAAAATTGTAAAAGATAGAGAGGAGACAGGCAAATTAATTGCCAACAGAAGAACCTTTGAGATTTTACTAGAGAGTTTCTCTTCTCCTTGGTATTTTAAAGATTATGGAATCGATCGTGCTGATGTATTCAATAAGGTCTTGACTTCGCTTATGGATAGCTCAATAATAATTGAAACTCGTTTGATTAACAGAGTTTTAGATGGATTGTTAATGTTAAAACAAACCGATTTAGCAGAAATGCTTTTTTTCAAAGTATTCAAGCTTTCAAATGATAATGAACATGCTGAAGATGTTATATATAAGGGGTTGACTTTGGAAGACAGGAATGCATATCAAGCACATCTAACTGTATTCGATAATTTAATGAGAGAATTAAACTTACGCGTGGACTTCAAAATTCTTCCGAATGAAGGAACGTTCAGACGGTTAATATCTCATTACTGTACCACAAGCTATAATGACCAGTCTTTTCAAAAAATAACCTACTTGATTCGTTTAATGGAAAATGAATATGATATACCTTTAACTACTAGGGTGTTTAAGTTTATATTTAACAGATTTGTATCTGTGAGAAGTATAGACACAAAATTTGGATGGACTCTAGAAGGGCTAATGCAAATAGTTGGAAAGCTTATTAGATCCCACGAGAAGTTGTATAATTTGAACCGAGATACTCAATTCACCAATCAGATAAGCAAACTAAAATTTTCGGAATCGTTACAAGACTTCATCAATGAAGTTATTCAGCCTATTACAAACTCTAACACCCATATAGACAAGGGAAACTTCTTAAAACTTGATGATAAGTTGATCGGCTATATTTACGAATCATTTATCTCAGTGGTCAAGCTCGATCCGAATTTAAATGATGAAAGACGCGATGACTTATTAGATTCAGCTCAGTTGTTTAGGAGTGAACTTTTAGAGAAATTGAAAGACATAAGAGGTGGAAGCGCTAAGTTTTATAACAACGAACCGAATTTAAAGAATATTTCTCAAATTGATGAAATAAACTACGTTAAGAAGTTATTCTTACTTGATCTCATGGAAATTGCTCTAGAATGATAACTCATGTATATATTTATTAATTTTTTGCATTATAGTGTCCAATGGACAGACAATATATTAAAACGGATTAATTATTACCAATTTGACTATACCATTGCTTCTTTATCGCCTCCAATTTCTTGTCCTTTGTAAAAATCTTGAGTTTGTTCCTTGATAGAATTGTCTATTTCCTCTTTAATGAGTTCATCAAGGTCATAATCATAATTGTTGGGATTAGCATCAAGATCTAACTTTTCCTTGTTCCTTCTCCTGAGGTTAGATTCACCTGTTTGCAACCTAATTCTCAATGGTATATCATCAGAGGTAACCTTTAGCCTTTCTTTTATACTATGGTGTTGGGATTCAGCATCCTTCTGTGTAGCATCTCTTCTGAGTTGCTCATCAAGCGGAATATAACCATGATACTCTTCTTTTTCAACTGGCTTTGATTTTTGGTGCTTTTGATGTGTCTTTTTGTTAACTTCAAATTTAGTCAAACCAGATGCATATGGCAAATACAATATGATTGCCACCAAGAACAAAATGAAGAAAACAACAGTGAAAAACATCTTCCAGTTAGCCCTTAAGTAAGTTGGTGTTCAATGTGCACTTTTCTTGTAGTTTCGAAAAATCTGGTTGATGCCTTCTCTTTCTCACAAATCGCACGACAGCCATTTTTAATGACATCGACTTTGAAGTAGATTGAGAATCCACAGTTAAATAAGGACTAATTCTTAAGTACCGAGTCAGTTAGATAATAATCAGCTATATAGGCAAAAGGTGATTTGATGATTGGAAGAACAGCAAGATTAGTTAGAAGAGGCAGTGCATTGATCAGGCCGCAAATTGCACTTGGAACTCAGTTAAAGAAGCCTTTAAATATACCAGTGAAAAGAGGTGTTAAATTGTATTCAACAATAAACACAGAAGGGGTAGATATTTCTCACCAAATAGACAGAATATCTCCAGGTGAATACAACAAGATATCTAGCGAGTATTTAGAAACTATTGGAGACGAATTAGAAGAGTTATCTGAGCAATACCCTCAAATAGACTGTGAATATTCACAAGGAGTCATGACTTTGGTTCTTCCTCCACATGGAACCTATGTCATTAACAAGCAACCTCCAAACAAACAAATTTGGCTCAGCAGTCCTATAAGTGGTCCAAATAGATATGACTTAATTCAAGGCAAGTGGATAACTTTACGTGATAATTCGTCTTTGACTGACTTGTTGGAAAAAGAGATATCAGAAGCATTGGAAACTGAATTTGCATTCCAGGATGTTGAACATTGATTCAAAGTCAAATCCAGAGTGTTTCGGTTGTTTGATCTAGTGGAGTTGAATGGACTCTATTTATCTAACCCACTAAAAAGGTGTTGCTTGTTATGAGCGCTATAAAAGAAACTAATTCATGTAAGTTTCCTTAATGATATCCAAAAAGAGACGAAAAGAGAATATGAAGCTAATATGATATATATATATATATATATATGAAAATATCTAATTTAATTATGCATTGATGTTTGCACATGTATATAATTTCAATTAAATTTGATCAGAAGTCTTCAAACAAACTGAAGAATCCATCTAGTAACTTATATTTTGAATTAGAATCAAATAGTGTTTATTCATTATCTAAGGTAAAAAGTCAATATTTATAGATGCGATAAATATTTAGCGGTTTTAAGAATTTTGAGGTCAATAAAATTAAACATCACGACTCTTAGTAATTTTGCCATTTATAAGGATAAACAGAATATAACTAGTGTACTGATTTGTCTTAAATCATATAGGGAATCAAGATGGTTCCCAGTATAAGACTAAAGGGCCCAAAATTCAAGAACGAAAGAGTCTCCATATCATCAGAATGCATTTTACAAAACCAAAACTCACAGAGTCACAAACTTAATGTGCTGATACGACTTGATCCAGAAAGGATAAGGCAAATTGATTTTGGGAGGTACCTGCAAATTGGAAAGGAAGAAAAAGCGTCACAAGATGCAGAAGAGAAAGAGGACGACTATCTTGTGGAGGAAATAGAAGACCTGGATGAGAATATTTCTTCACTTGACTATGAACTAAACAAAATATTGAACTCAGAGATAGACCTGGAGCCATCCACTTTAGTTAATTCATTCGAGAAACTGAAGGAGGGTTCCCCAAAAAAGCAGCCTATCGAACCTCATATAAAACAAGAGAGTAGCAAACATCTGACTGTAAAAACAGAAGAGGATTCAAAGACACCAATGTACATTTACAAACCCATTCCATGTAATATAAAACCTCTTTTAGGGAATGAACTAGGAGAAGCGAATAACGACGACGACGATTTAGGAATGATGGACAAGTTGGTGTTTAGCATAAAAGATCCTTTGAGTGCATTGAAGATAACTTTACCAGTTAAATCAATTTATTGTATTCATTTCCAATGTTTCGATTTTGAAACATTTTGCATTTTCAATAAAATACCTCCTGGCATCAAGATGTTTACTAAAAAAGAGCTAGCAAGAAAGAGCTTTGAGAAATTAGCATATTATGAAAAGAAGCCCATTTTCAATTCACCATTAAGGATTATTATTCCCGACTCAACCAAAAAGTATAACATAAAAAATAGCGAGAGTAAAACGTCTTCGAAGATACCATCATACAAATGCCCGTTATGTGATATACAGTTCCACTTACTGGAGCTATGCATAAGCCAATCATTTAACTATTTTGTGAAGAGCACTTCAAAGGAGACAGAAAAAATCGAGCTAATTGACATGCTGAAATACAGAATAATAGAGAGTACGTCAAGAGAAAGCGTGATGAGTGAAAATAATGAAGACATGATTATTATTTCGGATGATGATGGTGATGACAGTAGCGATAAAGAAAATGACGCGACGGTGATAGACAGCACTGATAATGTGTTCAATGATGGATTAGATGATGAATTAATTAACTTAAGCAAAGAAAATACTTCCCTAAGTAAGGAAAGCGGAAGCGGCAAGTGGGATGATCCGATTACATTGGATTGAAATAATAGCAATTATTTGTATTGTAATTTCATAGACAAGTATTTATGTGATAATGGATGGCATTTAGGTAACAGGCGCAATTCCGATTCTTTCTATGTATTGCTTAACAGTCAAGTGTTCAAACTTGACACCCAAACCCTTAGCGACACGTGCACCAAGGTCCTTATCAATCAAACCCCACAAAAGAGGGACTCTCTCCTTTACATGAGGCACGCTAATAGAAGACGCATGTCCAACAATGGCTTCAACAAATTCAGCCTTCTGGTGTTCATTAAAAACATGGACATACAACTCTCTTGGTTGTTCAACATCGAGCTCGTTAAATCCAGAGATATAATCGTAAGACTTCAACCATATCTTTTCCTCATGAGAGCGTATTGCACGCTCTTTTTGGAGAATTTCAAACTTATCTTCAGCTTCTTTAGGAACCACACCGTAGAACTTTTTGCTTTCGACAGATCCTAAACCATTTTGATAGCCTTCTGGGTCACCTGAAATGGAGTTAATAGGAGCCAAAGAACTAATATAGTTTGGCCTAGTTCCCTGGTTATCAATTGTAGCAAAACCAGCCCTTTGGAAGTTGCCTGCCAAGAAAGGGCATCCAGTGCCTTTCTCAAAGGTTCTTGGCTTATTAACAGGTAACTGCTGGTAATTAACGCCCAATCTGTGGCGATGGGTGTCAGAGTAAGAGAACAATCTTGACTGCAAAACTGGATCATTTGATGGTTCAAGACCGGGAATCAAATGAGAAGGAGAGAACGCGATTTGTTCAATCTCAGCAAAGTAGTTTTCTGGGTTCTTATTCAACACTATCTTACCAAACTTTCTTAAGGGGAAATCCTTGTGTGGCCAGACCTTCGTCAAATCGTTGATAGAATATCTGAAATCTTCAGCTTGTTTTGCAGTCATAGTTTGCACATAAACCCCGTAGTTAGGATATTTACCGTTTGCAATTCTTTCGTACAAATCCTTAGTGTTATGATCTGGGGAGGCGCCATTCAACTCGCTACCCTTAGCATTAGAGAGGCCTTCAAAACCTTCCTCTGAAAGAACATGGAGCTGAATATACACAAAGTCACCTTTTTCATTGACAAACTTAAAAGTATGGCCAGAATATGCATTCATCTTGGCCCAACTAGCAGGAGTTCCTCTTTCACCAAACATGTAAGTGACCTGGTGCAAGCACTCAGGGTTTTGAATAAAGTAGTCCCAAGTGTGAGTGGAATCAGTGTTTTGATTCAAGTTTGTAGCAGGGTCCCTTTTTTGGGTGTGAATAAAATGAGGGAACTTGAGAGGATCTCTAAGGAAAAAAACTGGAGTGTTGTTGAAGACCCAGTCCATATTACCAACATCAGTTCTGAATTTTATTGCGAATCCTCTTGGGTCTCTTTGAGTATCTGGAGATCCAGATTCACCACCGACGGTTGAGAATCTAACCGATACAGGACACTGATATCCAGGAGTCTGGAATGGCCTTGCATAAGTGATATCAGATAAGGAGTCAGTCAACTCAAAATAACCATGAGCTCCTCCACCTTTAGCATGAACTACTCTCTCTGGGATACGTTCGGCATCAAAGTGAGTTATGGAGTCCAACAAATTGAAATCTTGCAACAATAAGGGTCCTCCAGGGCCCGCCGTTTGAGATGAATATGGGTGACGCGAAACTTGCACTCCATTTGAGGTTGAATACACTGCTGGATCGTTCTTAGGTACCGGACCAATCATTTTCAGTTGTAATTTCTTTAAAAGTGAAAAATTATACTTAAATCTATTCACTATAAATAGGTAATCACAGAATATGTTGATCCTTTTTATATGTACGAAGTCTCATCAGTATATTCGCCACCAAAGGCTACTGTGCACAGCTTCTAAGCAACAACCCCACGAATATAGTTGCTGATCATTTACAAAATTGCTATTGGCCTATTCTCCGCTCTAGAATATTTCGTATTACGTTAGTTGCTAAAAAGTCTGTCCTTGCTAATTTTTTATAGTGAAGTCTGTTACGGACTTGGCAATATTACCTGCATGTATCACGTTACTATAAGGCACCTAGAAACTACAGGACTAACTACCCCCTCAAAGTTTACTAATTACCAGAGAGTCCAGAAATGAGCCTCCGTTGCCAATAATAACATAATCCATCACTATGGGGAAACGAGCTAGATCTTCAAATCAGTCGGTGTGCTGAAATTGGAGCGAAGAAAAGTACCGAGAGAATCAAGTACTAGGGTGGAATATTGCTTTAAATATGGGGGAATGTGTGTGCCTATCATTTGTTTCCTATTAGCAGTTAGTAGCACAAATAGCTAGTATGTTTACAGGTTCAGTTATTACTAGCTTGTCAAGTGCAACTTGATGTTATAACAACTCCAACGAATATGTGCCCGATGTTGCAGACGCACCACCCAAAATGGAACATCCGTTACATCAACAAATTAGACTTCGAACGATAGCTGTCACTTATGTACACACCCAAATAAAGCACGTTTTACGGATGACGCCAGATTTCATTCACGAGAAGACTATCTGGCATATAAGACAACCTCATTCAATTTCACAGCTGAAGTTAGAAAAACGAAATTCTACGGAAGAGTTAGTAAACAGAGTTTTTGGAAGTTAATAACATATCTCACCAAATTGAAGTGTACGAATCTACAAATTCTGATTGACTATTTTTTTCAGTCTCAAGTATGTTTTGGCGGTTATTTATGGGCCGATGTTGTTGGTGCCTTTCGAGATAGTTCAAGGAACACTTCCGGGTCATTACTAAACTTGGAAGCAGAAACAGCACTAGAGCCCCTTAGACGGGTATCCTTAAGTTCTTACTAACAAGATGCAGATTTATCTATGTCCACGCTATTAAAATCGCGAAGTAATCATGTCTTTCCACTGACAAGCAGTAGCTCTGCTCTCAGAGTTTTGTTCCTTTTATTGACACAGTTTTCCAACCTTATCCACGCGCTTCCATTAAGACACAAGGAACACATTGTATCACATTTACATGAAAAGACCAAGGCAGCAAAACACATGACTCCAGAGGAGTTCTACATGAACCTACTTGTTTCTGTATTTCTTGTGTTGGCTGGTGGTTGTTTTGCCGGGCTCACGTTGGCTCTTATGGGACAGGATGAGGTTTACTTAAAGGTCATTGCAAGCAGTGGTGACTATAAAGAAAGAAAGAATGCTACAAAGGTATTGAAATTGATAAGTAGGGGTAAACACTGGGTTTTAGTCACCTTGTTATTATCAAATGTTATCACCAATGAAACCCTTCCTATTGTTTTAGATAGATGTTTGGGTGGTGGCTGGCCGGCAGTTGTGACTTCCACAGCATCGATTGTGATATTTGGAGAGATCATCCCACAATCTATTTGCGTTAGATACGGTTTACAGGTTGGTGCATTTTTTGCCCCTTTTGTTTTGGTCTTGATGTATGTAATGTACCCCATCGCATACCCAATTTCTAGCCTTTTGGATCATCTTCTTGGCGAAGATCATGGTACAGTTTATAAAAAATCAGGTTTGAAAACATTGGTTACTCTTCACAAGACCATGGGTGTGGAAAGATTAAACCAAGACGAAGTTACCATTATTAGTGCTGTTTTAGATTTGAAGGAAAAACCCGTCAGTCATATCATGACTCCAATGGATAGAGTGTACACGATGAGCGCTGACTCCATTTTAGATGAAGAAACAGTAGAAGAAATATTCAATGCAGGATTCTCTAGAATTCCAATTCATTTTCCGAATGAGCCTCTGAATTTTATTGGAATGCTTTTAGTCAGAGTTTTAATAAGTTACGATCCAGAAGATGCTTTACCTGTTGCGTCATTTCCTTTGGCTACTTTGCCAGAAACAGGTACGGATACTTCGTGTTTAAACATATTGAACTATTTCCAAGAGGGAAAGTCGCATATGATTGTTGTCAGCGAAAGTCCAGGTGACCCAACAGGTGCTCTTGGTGTCTTAACTTTGGAAGATGTCATCGAAGAATTAATTGGCGAGGAAATCGTTGATGAATCAGATGTTTATGTTGATATTAACAAGAACATAAAAAGATCACAACCAGGTCCGTTGTCAAAAAGAAACTTAACTTCTTATTTGCATAACTTATATTCTTCTGCTAATAACTCTAAACGAAATTCTGTGGAAAACCCCTCATTAACCCCTCTAAGGGAGTCACTTGATGGTACTCCTCTATCTGCATCAAAAAGCATAGTAAGCTTATCACCTAAGTTAGCGCCTATGGACTGGAAGCCGAAAAATCCAGCTGCAAATCCATTAGATGTCAACAAACCATTTGTGACTATCAAAAGACCTAATATGGATTCTGTAAAGAACGCGGTTATGCCGGTTCCGAAGAAAATATCTCACGCCAAAGCACCTTCTTACGGATCTATTTATGCTACCGAGGAAGGCGCACTAAAGGAGGCAAGAAAGAGAAAATCTCTTGACGAGTCTTTGAATAGCCGTCGAAACAGTCAGAAGTTCTTGCTCCCTGAAGAGAGGGAAGCTGACGTGTCGGATATCCGTAATAAACTGAAGTACAATAATAACCAGGAATCGTCGGAAGAGCATAATCTTGTTACGTTGGGAAGCGATGACCAAGAATTTCAAGAAGCTAGGCTGTATAGAACAGGAGGTATCATTGAATCAATTGTTAACGTGCAAGGGGTCCATAAGACAATTATCGAGAATTGCAGCGATGATGAGGGTAATACTTTCGACATTCATAGCCACGCAGACTCCAAAAAAAGCAGAACCGAGCCTTTATTTATGGATGAAGAAGAATCCAAGGGATTGCTTTCGGACCATCAGGCAAATGGTGCAAGTTCTGTTACATTAGACAGTCATCTCTCAGACGATAGTAGGTCAAGCAAAAAACACAGAGTTTGGGATAAACTAATTCACAAAAATAGCAGTCATGATTAGAGTAGTAAAGCTGATTGGCTTACCTCGTTCTCTTAAGTAGTTCATATATTCAGCTTGTTTCGCATTGAGATTTATTTCATTCAGAATGTAATGTGCTTTGGCTTATCATTAAAAGAATATGTTGACGTCATGTGGAAGGCGTTCACATAGTGATATCACTCGTTAACTTTTGCAATGAAAAAGATGAATATGAGGTGACGTGTAACAAATATAATTATATAACCCTAAGATATTGTTAACATCGAAGTAGGGAACTATTCGAAGAGAGAGCGGTAATAGAAGCTTTTTGTATAGAATATAAGAAAATAATAATGAGAAATTTCAGTTGATATCTTACTGGAACGGCATTGATTATCGAAGATCAAAAGAAACCAAATTCAGATTACAATCTCTCAAACCGTATATATAGATATTAGAAGTTATTATCATTATATACTTAACTAACTATAAGTTACAGAAAATCTCTTCTCTCTGTGTCTAGATTCAATATGCCTTAGTTATTTAAACTGTACACTGGGTGATTCGATATGAGGTATAAATCACGTGCTAAACAATGGTTTAAAGCGGCACTTTAGTATCTAATCACTGAAGTGGAATTTTCCTTATATAAGCGGTGCAATTTACATAAAGGAAGCTTAGGATATCCCGGAGTATAAAGTGAACTAAAGGTCATAGTGGTAAGGCCCCAATTCGTGTTAGATAAATCAGGGGAGGATCAAAACCACCATGACTGGGGAACAAAATAGTATGAAGAAAGGTTCAAAGCAGAAGTTGAAGGATCTTTTTCATCACTCACCCCACAGAAATGACTCTAGAAGCACTAATAGTAGCAACGTCGGCACAGGAGGCCACGATAGTCCTCAATCACACAGAAGCTTTTTGAGACATAGGGACTCAGGAGGTGGATCTCAGACAAGCTTGAGCTCATCGGGGTCTGGCGGAAAAAGAAGCCAATTTCCGTCCTCCTCAGACTTGGAACATGACATACTTGCTCCTCATGCCCATGATGTCAACACAAGAAGCCCATCTCCTCTGCATGGCCAGTATGACCATTCCAGCTACCACTCAGGATCTGCTTCTGATGCTCCATCTGAAAAAGGATCTGAAGGGTATGTCCATGATGTTGAATCTGTTACTAGCAATAAGCAAAAGCAAATAAACTCTGCCGAAGAAAAGCAACATTCTGGTGATAGGAGTGTTGTTTCATCGTCAGAGAGCAAATATAAGGAAAAGAATTTACTGGAAATTGGTGACAATCATCATAATAACCATAACCATAGCCATTTATCATTAAGAAGATTTCTCAAAAAACTTAAACATAAGGATTCACATACATCGCCCAAATCAAGCCACGTATCGCATCCATTACATCATTCCTCTCACTTGGTCGAAAAATATGGAGATCTCGGGAAATTGTTAGGAACAGGGGCTAGCGGATCTGTGAACTTACTTACTTCAAAAGAAAATCCTTCAAATATTTATGCAATTAAAAAGTTCAGGCCAAAGCTTCCTAACGAATCTGACCGTGACTACAAAACAAAAGTTAACAATGAATATAAAATTGGAGAACAATTGAAACACCAAAATCTAATCCACACTTTTGAGCTCATAAAAGAAGGTGGATCTAGACCCTTTTCTGACACAGATTACTATATAGTGATGGAGTACTGTCCATATGACTTCTTCAATTTAGTTATGTCTGGTCAAATGGATAATGCAGAAATTAACTGTTACTTGAAACAAATAATAAAAGGTGTGGAGTTTTTACATCAAAATGGCTTAGCACATAGAGACTTAAAGCTAGATAACTGTGTTGTTGATTCTAATAATATTTTGAAACTCATTGATTTTGGTTCAGCTGTGCAATTCAGAAAACAGAAAACAGAAAACACAAGGAAGGAAGACGTTATTGACGAAAAGTATCAGTTATGCAGAGCCAGGGGAGTAGTAGGCTCTGACCCCTATCTTGCCTACGAAGTTTTCTTAAATTTAAACTTTGGGTATGATCCCAGGTTGGTTGATGTTTGGTCCATTGCAATTATATATTGTTGCATGGTTCTTCGAAGATTCCCTTGGAAAATACCTAAATTAAGCGACACATCATTTAAGGCATTTACCGAGGTACCCGAGGAAGGCACAGAGCCGTTAGATAAAAGCTTACAGGGATTATCGATGAAAAAGAACTCAAGGCCATCTAAGGGCCCAGGAAGACTTCTTGCACTTCTCCCGGAAGAATCGCGATCAATGATCAAAAGTATGCTTGAGCTTGACCCCACAAAGCGACCAAAAATAGAAGATGTGGTAAAGTGCGATTTCTATAATTCCATAGACTGCTGTCGATATGAAACCCACAGTCATGAAGATAAAGAGCTCATTCCAGCCGCTGGACACACTCATCACTTAATAACCGAAGAGGATTTACAAAAAATTAATGAAGAAAAAGAACGATTAAAGAAACTCAAAGAAGCCGGGGTTGCTTAGGCTCCCTTAAGATATGATTCATTCCTTTTATAGATGTCTATATATACATATATTTACTCATCTAGATCACATAGTTAGGGTATTTGTAAGACTTATATTATGTACAGGACAAACCGCATAAATATAAATATTCAGAGGAGCAAACTGGAGATCACCGCCATTCTTGATAGCGATTGTCGAAGCAAAGAAGAGAGAGGGATCGAAGAATAAAGGAAATATTGATCGCAAATGGATGAAGAGCCCCATATTCCCGGATGGGTGGTATTATTATCTGGCTATTCGTCATTTGTATCTACATTAATTATCATCCTTTGCATCACACTTCATTGCATGAACTATCGGAAGCCTTTTGAACAGAGATTAATGATAAGAATCCAATTAATCGTTCCCCTATTTGCAGTATCATGCTTCTCAGCGCTCATTAACCAAAGATCCTATTTTAATATATTTTTGCTCGAACCTCTCAGAGAGGTGTATGAAGCATTTGTTATCTATACATTCTTTTCATTGTTGACACATATGCTTGGCGGAGAAAGAAATATAATCGTTACGACTAGTGGAAGGAAACCTGTTTCTCATCCAGGAATACTTGGATTTATTTTACCTGACCTAGATATATCGGACTCTCATACCTTTTTAGGAATAAAAAGGGGAATTTTACAATATGTATGGCTAAAACCATTTATCTGTTTTGGCACAGTATTTGCCGACTTATTTGGCATATATGATTCAAATAACTTGGGAGTGACTTCGGTATATGTATGGCTTACACTTTTCTATAATCTAAGCGTCACAGTCTCCTTATATTGCCTTGCAATCTTTTGGAAGATATTGTGGTCTGATTTAAAGCCATTCAGTCCAGTAAGCAAGTTCCTTTGCGTAAAGTTAATAATTTTCGCTTCATATTGGCAAGGTGTGATATTGGCATTATTGAATGCCTTCGAAATTCTACCAGGATCTGACATAAAGCAGGAGACAAATATCAACATAGGTAAATCGATACAAAGCGCCTTGCTTTGTATCGAATTGATAGGATTTGCAGTTGGCCATTGGTATGCATTCTCATATGTACCATTTACAATTTCAAATATTCCATACAGCAGGTTGAGATATATTCATGCTTTAAAAGATATCTTTGGGTGCAAGGACTTAGCTTATGACTTTAGACTTACATTCAAAGGTGATTATTATAAGAATTATAAGAAATTCGACTCCGTGGAAGCATTAATGGCGCACCCTGAGTCTAGGGGAACAATGAGCAGAATAAAACAGGGTCTTAGATACCACAGTGATGGGAAACAGAAGCATTGGATACCTAATCAACCAACAACAGCATCTAATGCAAGTGTCACTAGTACTTCCGAATCTATTGCTCTTCCTAATCACTTTGGTTCAATAAATTATACTACCCCAAACAATAATTACGCTAAATCTATCAATTCAACAGGAACTTCAACTAGGGGAATATTTTCATCATCTCCGAAATTCATTGCTACTACCCCGGAACCTTCTATCCCTGAAATTGATATTGAACAAGAGACATATCAGTCAATAGCGGACGCATTAAACAATGATACTACCAATTATGACAAGGAGATGTTGGATGAAGACGAATCATTTTATCATAAAGCATATTCAGTTGTTAATAATTACAATTTGGATCAAAATGAAGTCAAGCAACTCTTGAATTACCCTGTGATAGACGATATTATTGATGGACATGTTTATAAAGTTAGAAAGATGAGATTTGAAAGAGAGCGTCAACTGTTGAGAGGTCTGGATGAATCTCTGCTACAAACTAGTAGGTCTAATCGCTACGGGAGCATTGTATAATAAATATGGCTATATACATGTACGATAAATCAATGTTTAATCCTCAATCTTAAACTGATATAATGAGTCTATATCATCTTCAATATTTTTACTCTTAGACTTGTTAGCTTCTCTTTCCTTCTGTTTAATGAGCTTTCTCTGCTTTTTCTGGTCCCTTTTAGTTACATCTTCTTGGCATTCTAAATCAAGATCAGAGGTCCGACTTTCAGGCAGAGACTTCTTTGGAGTACAAGACATCATAATTCGAGAATCAAGTTCCCCAGTTACCTCAAACTCACAACCTTTTTCCTCCAAAATGTTTTCAATTTGTTTAAATATCATTTCACGTTTGCGCATCTCAATATCAATATCATCATTATCATAATTTTTAAAATTTATAGTTTTGGTTTCGGTATTAGCATCTTTCATACCTTCAATAATCCCATCTTCTTTGTCAACGGATTTTCTAGCAGAATATAAACTTCTTCTCTCCCCAAGATAAAGTATAAACTTTTCACCTTTTCCAAGTCTCTTCTCTATTTCAGCTCGCTTCTGGTTTTTCAAATCACCTACACTAATACTCCAAGCTAATGTTACAATTTTAGTGGAAGATTTCTTTTTCTGCGCCTTATCTCTTTGTCTGATTGCTTTCTGGGCAGCTATGCTTCCCATTTCCAAAAGCTCCTTTTCCCTTTGCTCAGCTAATTCACTAGTATACATCTTGATCATGTCAACAGCTTTATTCAATTTTATCATAGGCAAACCCAGTTGACTCTTTGGAGGAATTAAATGAAGGCCGTTGTGGTTGAGGTCAAGGTTATTAACAATATGTACCAAATGCTTCTTTTCTAGTTTATTACTTTCTGAGTTGACAAAGTTGACATAATAATTAGCACTATAATTATGAACTTTCGAAATTACAGATTTAAGTGCATTTTGAGCTTGTTCAGACCCCGTTTCGAACATAAATCTAGCTGTTTTTCTTGTAAATTTATGATTGTTGTTCTCAATTTTTTTACGATTAGATTGTTTCTTCAGTCTTTTATCTTGATTTTTTGACTTCAAATTATTATTTTCAAACATCTCAGCAAACCTATTACTTGGTTTATTGGTCTCTTTTACTGTCTCTTTCTCAATATATTTTCCATGATTATTCAAGAGACTATGCAAGTCCAAGCCTCCTGAGTTTTGATTTTGCATTTTGTTCTGATTGAATTCAAAAGGCTTTAGAGCCCAAAAAGTTTGAGACAAAAGCCTCACACTTTGTCTATTAGCAACTCTATATGAACCAAGCATGCTTCTTATCTGTGCTATTAAAGAAACGTTTTTCAAACTGATTTTTAAAAATATTTATTTCAGATTATATGCATACCGAAGATATAAGACTACAAAATGCAGGACTTTAAAACTTCTGTTTGTATGATAATGACTATATGGAGTGTTTCGAAGACACGATAAATAAATAAGGAAGTACGATTTAGTTACATGGAAACACATAGTAATTACCACTTTGACCCAAACATAACAACATTGGGATCAGTTGGGGCCTCAACCTCATGAAACCAAGTTCTCAAAAGTCTTGATTCACTTACACCATATTCACGACAAAAGTCTTGACACCAGGCCATAAGAGATGCAATTGAAACCAGACTTGTAGGATTTATATCGAAGAAGGGAATTTCTGCGTAATGATGTAGTGCTTTAATAATCCACTCTTTATTGTTGACATCTTTAGGGGGGCTGATTTGTCCTCCTCCGTTTATACAACCATTTGGACAAGCCATAACCTCCACGTAATCGCATTTTGACGGATCAGCAACTTCACTAGGTTTAGAATCATCACCTTTATTCAATCTAGCCCTTCTTCTAGCCACCAAAGGATTAGCTTTCACAGTATTTTTCCCGTTAGGAGATGGCTTCAATTTTCTAACTAGATTTTGAATGTTTCTAAATCCATTTACAACTGCTGCACTAGCAACGTCCTTTCCGTTATATGACAATCGCATTTCATATACATCTGTGTTACGACCATCTATGGTTTTGAATGCAAAATTTTCTTCCTGATATTTTTCAGGATCTTTCATGCTTAAATGCAATTTCATCATTTGAAGATAATTATATCCATATCCACCAGAAGCAGATCCACTATCGTTTGTCCAAGATAGTTCACCAAACAGCCAGTTAGATGGAGATACCTTTCGATATAGTTCAGAGTTTGACTCAGGAGAATTCAAGATCTTTTGAAAATTAGGTGGGAAAAGCTTGTATTTATTCAGGTGCTCCTCCAATAAAGTTACTAGCTCCTTTGCTGTTAAAACGCAATCAACATCATTTCCCTCGGGCTCTTCATTTTCTGGTCTTGCACTTTCTAGCTTTTTATCAAAACAAGGCATGATTGAAAGATGAAATATATCAGATCTTGGAACATGAACTTCTCTAGAAACAAGTGACTTCAAGATAAACCCCGTTATTTGTTGAGGAGATTTAGTATTTGATACTCGAGGCAAAATGTATGGGTGTGTCTTTTCGGCGTACAACACCCAACCAGGACAAATAGATGACAAAGTTGGTCCTTCATAGTTAGATTCTTTCTTTTCAATAATATGCTGAGACTCGTACATGAGTGATATTTTTCTTCCAACTGCAGTTCCAACAACGTAGTTAAATCCCATCTGGTTAACAAGTAAGTTTAGTAAGAGCCTATCAATTTCTGTTATAGACATATTATATGCCGTTGCTAAGGAAGACCTTGATTGATGGGAAATGCTCGCCACAAAAATTTTATTACTTTCGCCCCGGTTCTTCGAATCAATAGCTTTAGTTAACTCCTCATGAGAATGCTGTGCAACAAGTACTTCTTCTGCCGATGTGATACACCCAGAGCAAGCCAAACAGTCCGCTAGCGAAATCTGCGCAGGTGCTAAAGTGGATTGTTTTCCGTCTATCTTCGATATTTCCAATGGTCTTCCCATTGAATCTATCTGTATTTCAACCTCTCCTATGTCGCTTCTTTCACCTGGCTTGTTCGCATCGGTTATAGGTTTGATACAAGCGACTCCAGGCGATATGAAGTCATTCAAATCATCTGCTGATAGTATTGCACTCATATGAAAAGCAACCCCAATATGTATAGTTTTGAGTAATAGAGGCTAACAGTTGGTAGTGCTTTCTTATTGAAGACTTCCTTGTTAGCTCCTTTATATGTAAACGTAAGATGACGAAGGTAAAAGGAAAAAGGTGAATCTGACTAATATGTTTAAGCAGATGCGATATTGGATAAAGCGATGATGCAATCACGTGATATATTGCATAATCGAATCTTGACGTAGGCCTGAATCGGAGAACAGATAGCTGCAACGCCTTTTGACTACACAATCAACCACTTTACTTAATGCCCATTGTATAATGAAATATATCCTATAGATTAACGTGCAAAAGAAAAGTAATAAGTTTTTATATAAGATTATTTTTCATACACATATTTTTTGGTTCAATGTCTTTCGTCGTCGGAGAAATCACCAAGTTCAAACTCTTCTGCTGCTTCTGCCGCAGCATCAACATTGGCATACGTATTTCCAAAGGAAACTTCAATCCTGTCGTCAAAGTCGTATCCTACTAATCTCAAGTAAAGGGCAAGAATAAGAACCATCCATAAGTAGATAGTGAATGCAGCAGCAGAAACCACTAACACATAGGCAGAGTGATCCGACCCTAAGTCGGATACTAGTTGTAATTGCTCCTCGTTTGCAGACATAAACATAACACCTGATAAAACCAAACAAAACGGAGGTAGGTATTGGAAGGTTAAAATCTTTCCTGTTTCGCTACAAGCTTTGTCTTTCAAAATAAACAGAGTTTCGATGACTCGGGTTACACCTGCACTCATTAGAGCGATACCGAATACAGCATGAACCTTAGTGGAAATAGCCAGATGCTGATCATGCTGTGACATTGACCATCCAGTAAATATGAGAAGTAAAGCAGGAATGAAGGTTCTATTGCGATTCCTAGCAAGAAACATTCCCAAAAGGCCACCAGCCCACCATATTATCCCCATTGCCGTATGTTGATAGTCTCCCATGGACCAGCCTTCTCTACCCCATCTATGTTCTGTAAATGTATTCACAATTCCCCAAAGACACATGACGCAAGAGTCATAAAATTCCTGAGACTTAGCATTAGGGTTACTATTCTTTATTAATTGGTGTTTTCTGATCCAAGGTATAACTAAGACGAAAGTAAGCACGAAAGCATATCCGATGAATGCCAGGCCCATGATACCATGGGCAATACATTGACCGGTATGTTTTCCGTAACAAAAGCCGAACAAAGAAACAGGTGCTATACATACTCTTACCCAGCCAGTTAAAACCACAAAAATTGATAACACTCTGTAAAGCTTGTAAGACCATTTCAGTTGGTTATTTGTAGATAAATGGGGGTAAAATTTATTGATAATCAAATTTGAGCCATTCATAAAACTACCAATGAAAACAGTTGTTCCAAGAAGAAGACTTAAGAACCAACTTGTACCTTTAGAAGTTCTGTTTTCATGATTATCAACATTATCTGGGAAACTGAGAAAAAGTGTCTCAAACACGGAATATCCTGTTGAGATGAAATGAAGTGATAATGCCCAATTCAATTTCTCAGCAAATGCCAAAACTGATGAAATAGAAGTTAAGATCAACAAAACTGCTAGTGAACATATCCAATGAAATGTTTTTGATCCCGCATTTACTGGGTGAAATACCACAGGTTCATTCATATCACCCATTCCATCACCATGATCGTCAGCTAACGCGTAAAGTACTACTAGCAGCAATATAAGAGTCTTTTTGAAACCCATCATCATATCATCGGAAATGCACTCGGAAAAGATATCTCAACACTGAAAAAAGAGGTAAACACAAAGGCAATACTCAGAATCGCTGTTAAATAGAAAACCCTTTATACCTTACGAGGCATCCACTTCCAAGGTTCTGTGTACTTACTATTAGTATCCACAAGCCTATACTCATTGGGCTGAAAAAGTTGTATAGAGACTTTGATGTAAATATTTCATGATTACATAATCTCATGATTTTCCAATATTTACTGGAACGTAGCATTAACAGAACAAATAAGAAACCTATAAGTTCAACCGTTAAAATCTTTGTTTTGGACCAAGCCGAGTATACCATAAGGAATATATTGAATTAGGTTAGACAGAAAAACCGTCGTGACTCCTTTTCCCTTCCTGAAAGCAGCTTTTAAACAGCTGTCTGTTTATATATATTCCCATCACCAAAAATAGAACGGATCGACATACATAATGGCGGTAGCGTTTATGAGGAAGTTTTTGGCTGTTCTACTATCATTGGCATGTATTACAAGTGCATTTAAAATCCCTAAAAGGGACTATGAACTAAAAAACTATTTTGTTGTTGAACTAAATCTTATAGAGAGAAATGATTCGTTAAACACATTTATAAATCAACATCCAGACTATAGATACGAGCACCAAATAATGGGATTCGATGATCACTTCGTATTTAGCATAGACAAAGAACACCCTCATAATCAGTTTTTAGGTAACTTCAGGTCAAATAATGAAAACTTAATGAAAAGACATCCAGATTTTGATGCTCCATTCAATAAATTGGTCAATAATGAAGATTTAAAGTCAATCACTATATTAAAACCCAAAATGTTGGAAAGAAGACTTCCTGTTTCCGTAAGTGATGAAGATGGCTCATGTTGTTACAATAAAAGAGATGTTAGTATCACCGATTCTTCTCAAGAACCTTTGAGACAGATTAGCAAAGATTTAGGTATAAATGATCCTATTTTCAATGAACAGTGGCATTTAGTGAACACTATTTCACCTGGAAATGATGTAAATGTTACAGGTTTGTGGTATGAAGGTATTACCGGTAAAGGTGTCGTAACTGCCATTGTTGATGATGGTCTAGACTACGAGAGTGAAGACTTGAAAAATAACTTTAACTCTGATGGATCCTGGGATTTCAACGATAATAGAAAAAACCCGTTCCCCAGTCTTTCTGATGATTATCATGGAACTAGATGTGCAGGTGAGATAGCAGCCGTTAAGAATGATGTTTGTGGGGTTGGTGTTGCTTATGACTCCAAGGTCAGTGGTATCAGAATATTATCAGGATCTATAACAGCTGCAGATGAGGCTGCAGCAATGATGTATGGCCTTGATGTAAACGATATTTATTCATGCTCATGGGGACCAACTGATGATGGTCGAACTCTTGCTCAGCCGGAACTTATTGTTAAAAAGGCTATGCTTAAAGGAATTCAAGAAGGAAGAGCAAATAAAGGGTCAGTTTATGTTTTTGCTTCAGGTAATGGAGCCAGAAGTGGTGACTCGTGTAATATGGATGGTTACACTAACTCGATCTATTCGATAACTGTTGGTGCTATTGATTACAAAGGCTTGCACCCTGTTTATTCTGAAGCTTGCTCTGCGGTTATGGTTGTCACGTATTCAGCTGGCTCTGGAGAGCATATTCATACAACTGATATAAGAAAGAGGTGTACTTCCTTACACGGGGGTACATCAGCTGCCGCTCCTTTAGCTGCGGGTATTTATGCTTTGGTATTACAGGCTAACCCTAACTTGACATGGAGAGATGTTCAGTACGTCTCTGCATTGAGTGCAGTTCCTGTCAACGAAGATGATGGAGACTACCAAATGACAGCAATTGGTAGGAAATATTCACACAAATATGGATTTGGCAAGATAGATGCTTACTTATTGGCACACTACGCAAAGGACTGGAAAAACGTTAACCCCCAAACTTGGCTTTACTCAGATGTAGTTGAAGTACATCAAAAGACCACAACTTCAGATGAAAATGATGGTCTTATGAGATCACATATAGAGATCACTGAAGATGATCTTAAAGTAAGCAATTTGAAGAGGGTTGAGCATGTCACCGTCAACGTGAATATCGGTGCAACTTTCAGAGGCAATGTTGGTGTGAAACTCACATCTCCAAATGGAACTGTCAGTGAATTAGCTACATTCCGTCCATATGATAACTCAGGACAGGGATTCAGGGACTGGACATTCATGTCGGTCGCGCACTGGGGTGAATCTGGCGTGGGTAATTGGACCATAGAAGTATTCGGTAAAAAGACCTTCCTTAATGATATAACCTTTGAGAGTTGGTCTATGAGACTTTTTGGAGAATCTGAAGATTCTGGAAAAAGTGAAAAGTATGACATATCTAAGGATTATGCTGCAGTAAGAAGAAGTAAGCTTGAAGAGTTGAATGCTCCAAAACCAACAAGTTCAGTTGCCACATCAACGGATGCACCAGTGACCGTTTCTTCGGAAAGCGTTGCTATATCCACTTCTAAAGCACCACCAAAGGAGACTAAGACCTCTACGAAAAGCGAACCTACCACTTCTACTTCTGAACCTCCTACAAATGACGAACCCGAAGAAGGAAAGAACAAGCACTACATAGCAGATCATACTGGCCAGTACTTCATGGCACTTGCTATAGTAGGTTTCATCATTGTAATACTCTTTATGTTATTTCACAAGACCCCTGGAAGTTCACGCAGAAGAAGAAGAGATGAATACGAATTTGACATAATTCCAGGAGAAGACTATTCTGATAGCAATGCAGATGATGATGATGACAATGATTCCTTTGATTTGGGTGCAAGAAATGACCAAGAACAGTATGATCGCGAAACTGATGAGGCAAGAGACAGATTATTCGAAGGATACGATCCCGACGCACATGCAGAAGATGACGAAATGTTTCGTATAGAAGAAGATGAAGAAGGTGAATCTCAACAACAAGAACCACATAATGATGTTAAAATTTCCGATTCTAAGTCTGAAGAGAGCACCCCATCACTGCCATAAAATTGTCAAATAATGGACTGACTGTAACTACAAAACTCACAATCTTTTGGTGCTGGACACTTTATCTTAGCGTCTAATTGCTCTACGGAGTATTCCAGTCTGGAATATGGCACCTAGACAATACATATCTCAAAATATATCTAGACAGTACGTTTTATAATATAGCATGTTCTGCAACCATTTCCAACACTCGGTTAAGTCCTGCCCGTTATCGGCCCTTTTCTCGTTTCGTGGAGTAACAGGAACCCCAACAACTTCTCTATGCATCACCATTGTTAGTGAAAGCTCCCACTAAACCTCTCCCTAAAAAGGTACACTAAATAAGCTGTTTCTACCACCACCAGTCTCACTTCATCCACCGGGCCGAACCGACGGAAAGCCTTTCGCCGTATATCCAGACCCCCACTCATTCTTCGCGCGGCTTAGAGGATGACTCTCCTTAATAAGCAGGAATCAAATATGGTTCCAGTTCACGTGCTACCGGTACCAAGTTCTCCGAGTAGGACATGATAGTGGGGGCACTATGTGTATCTATTGGACACAGGCAAAGTTCCATTAATCATTCCATGTTATATTTGGTGGGAAATTTTCCGGGTATATTGCCATAAAGTTGACTTAGAAAGAGAAGTCACACCAGTCTAGTCTATATATATATATATAAGCCATTGATTTGATAATCTTTACTGATTAGTGAGCAAGTCCGGCAATAATTTATTTTAGTAATCTGATTGTAATTAGATTGCTGACAGGCAGGAAGTTTTATCTAAAGCGAGCATTGACCTCATTTATTGAAAAGTCAGTTACGGATCGCAACAAATTTATAAAAGGAATTACACTTCTCCTAATTAGTTTCTTGAGCCAAGTGCATCACCTACAGATTATCAATTGACATTTGAAATAAATCTAGCAACTGAAAAGATGGCAAACGACGCATTGGGAAAGCACGTTAGTATAGTAGTCTTCGGTGCCTCCGGGGATTTAGCTAAAAAGAAGACATTTCCAGCACTCTTTGGACTTTATCGTCAGGGCCTTTTGCCTTCAAGTGTGAAGATAATTGGATACGCCCGTTCAAAATTGGAGATCAATGACTTCAAAAAGAGAATTGCTGAGCATTTTAAGGTCAAGGATGAAAAATTCAGACCCAAGGTTGACGAGTTCCTTTCTTTGGTAGAATACGTTGCTGGCTCTTATGACTCTCCAGAGGGATACGAGAAGTTAAATGAAGAGATTGTTAAGTATGAAAATGAAAACAAAGTAACAAGACCTGAAAGATTGTTCTACTTGGCTTTGCCACCGTCCGCATTCACTAGTGTTGCCTCTCACTTGAAAAAGTACGTTTATGCTGAAGGGGGTGCTATAAGATTAGTCGTCGAGAAGCCATTTGGCCGTGATTTGGAGACTTCTAGAGAATTACAAAAGAATTTGGCACCATTGTTTACCGAGTCTGAATTATACAGAATTGACCACTACTTAGGTAAGGAAATGGTCAAGAACTTGTTGGTTTTAAGATTTGGTAACGAGTTCTTGAGTGCAGCTTGGAACAAGGATCACATCAAGTCCATCCAGATATCTTTCAAGGAAGCCTTTGGTACTGAAGGAAGAGGTGGTTATTTCGATACAATCGGTATTATCAGAGATGTTATGCAAAATCACTTGTTACAAGTTTTGACTTTATTGACAATGGAAAGACCTGTATCTTTTGACCCTGAAGCTATTAGAGATGAAAAGGTGAAGGTTTTGAAGGCATTTGACAAAATTGAAACCAATGACATCTTAGTTGGTCAATATGGAAGATCCGAAGATGGCAAGCCATCCTATTTGGATGATGACACTGTTAAGAACGATTCTAAAGCTGTCACCTACGCTGCAATTGCCCTTAACTGTCACAACGAGAGATGGGAAGGTGTGCCTTTCATCTTGAGAGCAGGTAAGGCATTGGATGAGTCAAAGGTTGAAATTAGAGTTCAATTCAAACCTGTTGCAAAGGGTATGTTTGAAGAAATTCAAAGAAATGAACTTGTCCTTAGAATTCAACCAAATGAGGCTGTTTATATGAAGTTGAACTCTAAGGTACCAGGTGTTTCCACAGCCACATCCTTGACTGACTTAGATTTGACCTACAATAAGAGATATTCTGAAGATTTCTGGATTCCTGAAGCTTACGAATCATTGTTGAGAGACTGCTTTTTGGGCAACCATTCTAACTTTGTTAGAGATGATGAATTGGACGTTTCATGGAAATTATTCACACCATTATTGGAATACCTTGAAGGTGAAAATGCTCCCGCACCAGAAATATATCCATACGGTTCTAAAGGTCCAAAGAATTTAAGACCATTTTTGGAGAAACATGGATATGTATTCTCAGACCCTGGTACTTACCAATGGCCCTTGACCACACCATCTGTCAAAGGTAAGATTTGATGATACAACAGCACTTTAAGTATTTTAATTAGCGAAACTAAATGAAGTATTTGAAAGCATGAAGCAAAGCATCATGGTTACAACGTAGAGAAATAGACATTGGAATACTTTCCAACTTTTAAATAGAGACAAATAGCTTATATCAGACATCCATGGAAGGTCTATAAAGCGGTCACCGGCATACTAAGATGGGTTCTTTGTGTATGCTACCGAGGAAACTGCGAATGTTTATGGAATGTTTCATCATCTTAAGCTATTTGCCAACTTAAATGTTGGAGAGATATTCAACACACTCTTGAGGAATGTGCTTAAATCAATCATTCATATCACAACAGAAAGAACAAGTTCATTTTCTAACGTCACAAACCATATATAAATATATTTATTCTGACATGGAAAATTTTAAAATTAATATTGATTTGGCAATGAATGAATCAGAAGTGTCAAATACTGGCAAGTATAAGTTCAATTAAAACTTCCTGCAACAGAAGCTTAGATTAATCAAACGGTTTTCAACCCTGTCGTCATAGTCGAATCGGACTGGGAAAGAAGTATACTTAATTTCATCATCTTCATCAATTACCAAAACTAGATTATAAAGGTTACTTTAATTGTAAACTTGTGGTCTCTGTTATGTAATGAATAGATCCTATAAGCCCAAATCTAAAAGTGTTATAGATTAAACGTATTGAAACATTTTAATAGAGAAGTATTAGAAAAATTCTAAGAGCGCTAAAAAATTCTCTTAAATATATAAGTTTGCGAGATGAGATTTACCCGGATTTAGGCTGCGAATGTTTTGGAGAAGAAAAATCGACTCATTTTGCATACATGGAAGATTCTACGGGACCAACGAATATTACAAACCTAAGAAATGTCGAAAAGAGCTCAAACATGACAATGTCTTTGTGAAAAAAACATATATTTTAAATATTGACATGTACGTGAAATCAAACGAATAAACAAACGATTCGAAAATGATAAGATTAAAGAAAAGAACAGAAGATGTAAAAAGAAGTTTCAACCGCTTGAGGAATTTGCATCCTTCTTCTTTCTGTTATGAATGTTTGGGTTACCGTAAATAATCGTTGTTGAACCATTAGAATTGGTTTTGTAATGAGTCTTCAAATGCTGTGCTAAATTGTCAGACCTACTGAACTTCTTGTCACAATATTTACAATGGAATGGCCTTATGTTAGAGTGAACGGATCTGTGATGTCTTTTTAAATGTTCCGATCTCTTGAAATGCTTGTCACAGTTGGGACATGGGAAAGCAGGAGCGTCGTCCTCTAAATCTATAGGGCCATCCATTTTGTCTTTCAGGGCTGCTTTTGGAGTGGATTGTGGAGTTACTCTGCTGGATCTTGCAGGGGACGTCTGTTTAGAACGGGTAATACTTGACGATGGAGGAGGAATGGGTGTCACCTCTTCTCTGCTTTGTTCTGATTGTATTTTATTTTCAGGCGTGGGTTTAAATTCTATGTTGGGTGAAGCCAAAATAGGCTCAAAATTGTTCTGAGATCTTCTTCTTTTCTTCTTCTGACCAGCAGAAGCAGGAACCTGGCTTGAAGGAAGTGATGGAGTAACAGTAAAGTTATTTCCTAAATCGTCTCTCAATTTGTTATAACTTGATGGATGAGATAACTGTATTGAGTTTCTCCTTTTGTGATAAAAGCCAGATTTTATTACCCCAGTTGGATTCACCATTATTTCTGCAGCAGTACTGTCCACATTCTCGTCATTACTATCAACAGTTTGTAAAGTATTGTTGAGCCAATATGTGATTGCATTGAAGCATTCATCATTCATTTTAAAATCAAACTTTTGGCTAATTGTCTGCGAGTTTAATTGATTTTGAAGTTGTTGCACATGCTGTTGTTGCAAAATCTCACCTTGTCCATCTAGTTCACGCTTCTGTGGATAACTTGTTTTTGGGAGCCTTGAAGTTGTGTAATTTTTATAGTTTCTATTCTCGGTTCTGAATAATGTTGTTAAAGAAGGCGAAGACATTGAAATAGGGATTTTGTTCGATGTAAACAACTCTCTAGGGTTAATAGTTCTTTCTTCTTGTTCATTCTCCCTGTTCATAGGATAACGTTCTGGGGAAGGCGATTTTGAATGATGCGATTGCAGTACGGGTTGCTGCAATGCAGATAAGTTAAGCCTATCGAGTGGTAAAGATGAAACTGACATGTTTCTGCCCTCTATGCCTCCTTTCAGAGGAATCAGCTTCAGATGCTCAGTCTTCTGTTGCGTTTGTGACGTATGGAGATTATTATGTGTATGCTGATGCTGAAATTGTTGCTGAGGCTGTTGATGCTGAAGCTGTTGATGCTGAAGCTGTTGATGCTGAAGCTGTTGATGCTGAAGCTGTTGATGCTGAGACTTTTGATAGTTCTGAGAAGAATGCATATACTTTTGTGGGTGGTGGCTTGGTTGATTGTAACTTGGAGCCATCATTGACCTCTGAGGTGAACTGGGGAAATCTGGAGTTGTTTGACTAGTATTATTGACATATCCCAAATTACGCAAAGAGGATGTCGATGAAGACAAGCTGCTTATCAATCCCTCTCCATTCCCATTATTTAAGCTATCGTTAGCATCTTCAAATATTTCTTCGTACAAGTTTAATCCCTCAGACGTCGCCGAACCGCTAGTTGCTGCGGTAACGTATGTCCATAAGTCATCATCTCTTTCATCCATAACAGATAGTACTCCTTGGAAACCATCAGTGGGAATTAATCCCGAAGGGGCTCCAAGCGAATGACTCGCTGCATTGTTTATACTGTTGGCACGGTCAAAAATGGCTTGATCTTCCATGATGGTCGTCTCCGTAGGTAAAAGTTGTCTATCAAAAGGGTCTACTGTGTCTAGTTAAAATGTACTGGTCCCTAATTTCTTCCCGTATCTCTTTCAGTCTCTCTCTTATGTGGTTAGTCCTATTATTGAGATAGCACTCTCGTCACCTTTGTCACCAACTTTAACGTCGGCCCGTGTTCTGCTAATGTGAAAACTCGCTAATTTGCTGAGATTCCCCTTCTTTTGTGTGATCTGGTGCTTCCTATCGCTCCCTTTGCTCTCTTTTTGATGTCTTACCTATATATTTTCTGTTCGAGTGAGAGTAGGCCACCTATGAGTCCTGTTATTAATTATAATTAAAGATAAGAAAATTCGCTCGGACTTATTAACTAATCACAGCTATTTTCTTCTTTTTTTCCGTATTTAAATCCACTACTACTTTAATTTTTCTCTTAATACCAGGATGCTTTCAGTAATGGTTTGCTGACGGGATTTTTACTTAATTTATCTATTCAATGATATCTTATTTATCTCCTCAAGAAGTGTGGTGGTCGGTGGAGTGTGCTGTGATTGGAAATTTCTGTTAAGGGCGAATAGCTATTGCGAATGGTTATGCGGCACTGTATTTTATTATCGATTAGACCGGGAAAATCAGAACCTATATGGCAGAAAAAAGGCCGAAAAAGAGAGGCGTGAAGATACAACGGCTATCAGCTAGGGCTTGTTGGTAGCACCATAAAGCGGAGACTGGCAACAGTGGTTTATATAGCTACATTTTCTTTGCTATATATTATGAGTAGAGTTCTTGGTGTGAGATAATTTTAAACGCGGGCAGAAAGGAAAGCCTGTGCACGATTACTGACCAAATGTTAGTGGCCGTAGAGATAAAGTCAGCAACCGGCAATGCCTGTGTGTCTGAAACGAAGAGAATTTGCGCAAGATAGAACACAAAAATTGCGTTCTTTCGTAAGATAGAATACCGTCATCTTACTCAAGTGATTTAGGACCTACTTCTATCAAGCTCTTTGACAGTAGGATGTCGTAATAATACTGTCGTCTCATATTGCCTTGTAAACATCTTTTTTTCTATGTCAATTATGGTCACAGGCAAAACCTACATTTGGACGAGGGCCCCAAGTAGAATAGACGACCAGTGAATGTCGAATTAGGAGATCAGCCGGGGAATGCCAGTTAGTACTGACAAGCAGTACTGAACCGGGGAACTCGACCTTACCGATCAGGCATTTACATTACAGTACGTGGTCAGGTGTTATTGTGCACGTGATGATACATCTAAGATAGCAGCTGTCTGGGCAGGAAATTCTGGCTTTGTATATACTTCATACAGCTCGATACGTAGTCTAGACTAGCTTAAAACATATGGACGGGAATGCAACGAGGAATTGTGAGATTGAATGAAACATAGAGTTAGCGTTTTTAGAGGGAGTTACCGGAAATCAATTACAAAAGAAAGTGAAAATAGATCTAGAGTATACATGCTTTAATGATTGCAACTTACTATCTGAATTTGCTGTGTATATATGCTAACTAACGCACTTCAGTAGGCGCGCTATTGTATGAAGAGTTCAGTATATTCACATCATCTGATTTAGAGCTTTGGGCGCCCGTAGGCAGGTCTGTAGTCGACAGACCGTCCTCTAAGTCTCGATTGGAATCTTGAGTCTTGGGTTTAACCTGAAACAGCCTTTGGGGTTTGAGGCCATTTGTATTTTGTGGGGTGTCATCGCTTTCATTGCTGATTGTCTCTGTTGGGGCCTCTAAATCAGATTTAGGATCCTCTTGATGGATCCAGTGACGCATGAAATTAACAAGTACTTGAGCAGTGGCAACCTGCTCTGCTTGGTATAAAACTAATGGAACTAAAAGAATTCCAAGCTTTGGATTCTTAGACCCATATTGAGATGAAATAAGTGAAACTCCCAAAGCTGCTGTCTTGGCGGGCCCACAAAGCATGATCGATACTGTATCCCTTCTGTTGTAGTAGAAAGGTTTAAAGAAATTGTAGCTGTATCTATAAAGCTTAGTTGAATTCTCTGTAGGAGCTTCCTGAAAAGCTCTCTTAATAAACACTGGTCTGCAATAAATAAAGCATAAAGCTGTGAAAAATAAATAAATACCAATGTTGAAAAACACAATGAAAATAATAGCAGTATGACTGACGTCTTCGAATGCATGCTGAGCGAATGCTGTTGAAAATGATTGGTACATGATCAAAAGCAACATAAAGGACCCGACTTTGTTTAACTTAAACAATGCAAGATACTTCTTTGTTTGCTTTGGGAAGACATTCTGGACTACTTGCCCCACAAACAAAGGCACAAATACCGATAATCCAACCTGCTTCATGACATTGGCATATAATTGTTTTACGTCTTGATTTCCTTCTGCTTGGTGAGCAGGATTACCAAACTCCCAAGATCCAGAAGCGTACATTTGCACCAAAGCCGGTGTGACAAAGGTTCCAATCAAATTCCCTAAGAAAACTTCGCAAAGGGTCAAAATATCGTTACCATGAGCCTGTTTTGTCATAACAACATTAGAAGATACTGTTGTTGGACACGAAAAGGTCACAATCATACCCACTAAGAGCCATTTGTCTATTGCATCGTTGTGTGCTGCCTTGATACCACATACAATTCCATAAATGATTGCACTTGTGATAAGGAATGACATGCTAAAAACAGTGAAGTGTGCTCTCCAATGTAATATGTTTGCTAATAAGTCTTTAGTACCCATAGAAAGTCCACTGATTAAGAATATAAGAGCAACTGCTCCATATTGAATTGAATACTCTGCTCTCACAGTACCACCCAGCTTTGCGAAAGAAGGGAACTTATATGCCAAACCGATGAATATTCCTAATACCACAAAGAACCACTGCTTTATAAGGAAGTCCCACACCAGTTTGACTACCTTATATTCCCTTCTTTGCTTCACTGATTCCCAGTTCATTCTACTTTCCAGCAATATCTATTATCCTTACAAAACTGAATACCTCTATTTAAAGAGGTGTATGTTTTTCTTTAGTGCTTTCTAGAACTGTTTTTCTGTCAGTTTGCTCAAATGTCTTCCTGAAAATTTTATTTTTGTTCTAGCGTCTGTTTATCTATTATCTCTATAACTAACTCGTGATATTTTGTAAATGTCAAAACCGATGATGCCAGTTTCCGAGGTTTTCTGACCGCTTCGGCCCGGTCCGTATAAACTGCATTAACATTAACTTATCAGCAAAAGACTAAAATCTTTATTCTGATCTACCGAAGAGTGTGACCATAATGTTGAGATGGGATGGGTTCCGAAAAGAAGCATAGAAACACAACTTCCAGCTATTATTAAGTAAATGCGGTCTAAATTTGACTAGATAGCGCCGTGCATTATTTTTTCGTGGCTTATCCAGGTACATCCCATCCATCCTTACTACAAGTAACTATGGGATATAAACCTTTGTCAATATAATAATTTCTGGTGAATTCACGTCTCTAAGCAAGCAACATTAAATACCCTTGTCCCAAAAATGGATCAAAGCAAAGTCTGGCCAAATTGAGCATATACGAACAATCAGCAGCAATGATATTGGAACATATTGCTACATTTTATAAATGAATATCCAATAGAAAGGTAATACTTAGGGTTATATATAATATAAGAATATGGTGTACAAACACTAATAGATAGAGCCTGATTAACGCAAGGCAAGGTATTCATTTTCTATTAAAACCCCAAGGAAGAGTTAGTGTATACTGCACATAGAGAAACTGTTGGAACCATTGCCTAAATAGGTCTAATAATAAACAGAATATAATTTAACGGATGAGGAAGTCATCAATCTTCACAGCGGTGTAAAGCCATCGTGAAACTAAAAGGCAATGTTTATAGGTATTTACTGTCGCTAACTATTTTATTGGTATTTTTCTTTTGAATATTCAAAAACTGAAATAACTAAAAGACAAGGACAAAGACAAAGATGTCAAGATCTGAACAGGTTCGTAATACCACTACGAATTTTGTCAACAACTTCTGGGGATCGGGAACCAGTGGGTTCGATATCATCCAGAGACGGATAGGAGACTCTATTTTGACATTGGAACAATTGCTCGATTACTATGATAATAGAATGACTATTGAGAAGGAATATGAAAAGAAGCTTGAGAAACTTAACAAGAGGGTAGTATTGGGTTCTCATGAGACTGGGTCTTTGAAAACATCATTAGAAAAGCTTTCGTTTGAATCAAGGCAAATGGTTAAACATAACAACAAGTTCTACAAGTCTGTCCAGCAAATTAACTATGAAAAACTTTTAAAATTCTATGATAACTACAAAAAGAAGACGAGCAGGATTGACAAACATATATCTAAGATCGTTTCTAGATTGATAGAGTCACAGAAGAAGCTAGAAGCAGCGAAGGAAAAATATCATGAGGATTGTATCCAAATCAAGTCTTTGAGATTGGTAGTACAGACTACCTGGGGTAAGGAGCTTGAAAAGAGTGAAGCCAAATTGAAAAGACTCAGTGCAAATGTAGCAAATACGGAAAAAGCTTATAGAAACGAATTGGCAATTTATGATGAGCAGAAAGAAATCTATGTTAGAGATTGGTCATTAGCCATTAAGGACTTCTACAAGCTTGAGATTGAAAGAATCAACCTTTGTAAAATCAATTGCTTCAACTTCTGTAATAATATTGCAACGTTATGTGTGGAAAATGATCAGGCGGCAGATTTGGCAAGATCTTCATTTGCTCAGATACTGCCCCCACTTGATTTACAGACTTATGGAGATACATATGGCACAGGGGACAAAATTTATAGTAGTCCAACCTTTGTTGATTTCATGAATGGGTACGAAGATTCAAATGCAGCTCTAGGTTTTAAAGTGGCAGACTTTGAAGCACCTCCTATAGAAGCATTATTATCTAGATCGTATTCAACATATTCGTCGGCTACTCAGGAAGTTACTAGCCCACAGACACTCCCCAATAGTCCAAAGCAAACTCCATTTCAAAGCCCGGTCAAAAATACACATCCAGTGATGACACCAAGAAAGGAATTACCTTCGGTCAACTTACCTCCACCTCTTTCTCCTACGAAATTGGCAAGAAAACCCCCTGCAGAAAACTTAGCTATTGAAAATACTGGTGTTACTCTCACTAAAAGAGACTCGTTGTACAGTTCAAGTCCTGAAGATCACAACGATATATTTTCTTTCAAAGATAAAAACCCCGAAGATATCAGATTTGGGAACAGTAACGGTTCCTCAAATTATTCAAATCCTACTACATACAGCTCCTCCAATTATTCTTCAAGTACAAATGGTGGTGAACATAATCGTCATTGGGCTTCTCCAAGAAAGAGTGCTAAGGAGCGCTCCAAGATTCAAGATCAAATCAGTAGGAAGTCCAAAGAGCTTCCAACATCGCCCACAGATATTAGAGATGCCAAGGAGTCACAAATGAAGAATATTCCCATTGATAAAGACTTTTCCATTGATTTTATTTCAAAGGCTCTTCAGGACTTAAATGCTGGAGGTAATGGCGATATAAATCAGTACAGAAAGTCAGCCAGATTAGCCAGACAAATGAACGATGACTACACAGTTTCCCCCTTTATTGCAAGATCAGATCTTGTTGATGATCACAATGAAATTGCAACTAGGCACGAGTCAATGAGTGCCAATTCCCCAATTTCCAAATTCAGACAGAGTAGACAGTCTCAGGCTGCTGGCAGACCAAGACCTAAATCCATGCTTGATCCCTTTGTTTCAAAAGAGTTCAGTGGTATTCATGACGACCTGATTCAAACAGTAATCAAGAAGGATAAACCCAGAAGATTTCTGCTTAGTCCAACAAAGTCATATTCGGATATCCACTCTTTACTTGGTGGTCAAGTAACACCAGTGAAGAAGAAACCATATTCTATAAAAGCCAAGGCAAGATACGCATATAAGCCCCAACATAGCGGAGAATTACCATTGAGGAAGGGTTGGAATATGTATGTGATTCACAAACAAGAGGATAACTGGTTTGTCTGCGAATTGGCTGAAAATTGTGCTGGTATGGTCGGGGCAGTAGGTTTGGTGCCTGGGAATTATATTATAGAGGGAAATGATCTATTTTAAGTGAAATCACCATTCGTGATTTTGGATCATATGTATTTTGTTAAAACGTAACTTCATAAGTTTTTGTACATTGTATTTATATAAAGTCCTTGAATAAAACGACTGTTAATATTAGGAAACCTATATATGCAGGCTTGACGTATATATTTTTCAACCAAGGTTCAGCAGGCCATACAATTTGTCAGCTCTTTTGGAATACCAGATTATGGAGCATATTAAGCCAATTACCCTGTCGGATAACGTTGACACAAGTTCAATAAAGAACTTGCCACCCTTAATTATGGGTGGGGCTGTCCTCAATACAATTTATACGGATGATCCGTTTGCAATGCCGATGACCGAGATGATAGATAAGGCATTTGAGAAGGGAGTAAAGGCACTCGATACCTCACCATACTATGGTTTATCGGAGGAGATCTTTGGTAAATGCCTTGAAGCTCTTAAGAGCAAATGGAAGAGGGAATCGTATTTTATTTGCACCAAAGCAGGACGGTATCCTCTCGGCTTTGACTATTCCCGAGAAAGAATTAGAAAGTCAGTTGAAGAATCCTGTAAAAAGCTCAAGACACTGTATCTTGACTTAGTTTACTGTCATGACATTGAATTTGTTTCGGAAGAAGATGTTTTAGGCGCCTTGAAAGAGTTGAGACTTTTGCAGAAAGAAGGCGTGGTAAGAAATATCGGAATCAGTGGCTATCCTGTTAAGTATTTGTATGAAATTGCTAAGAAAGCTGCTACAGACACGGAGATAGGACCACTAGATGCTATTTTATCGTACAGCAATGGCTGTCTTCAAAACACTATTCTTTTCGATTATACGCAGAAATTTTATGACACTGGTGTCCAGGTTGTATTAAATGGATCTATTTTGAGTATGTCATTACTCAGATCGCAGAAGACCCATGCTTTTCATCCGGCTTCTGATGAGTTAAAGGAGGCAGTTCTGAACATAGCCGCATACTTGAAGGAAGAGTATAATGGCTTAGAACTAGCTGATTTATCAACTCGTTTTGCTTTGTACAATTGGCTCTTTGATACGAAAGGTGATAAAAAAGTGCCAGCTGAACAGACTCGCTCGGTAGTTTTAGGTGTTTCCAACGTATCAGAGTTGAAAGTAGCATTGGATAGCTATTGGGAAGTCACCGACAATAAGAATAACATTCTTGAAAGCGACGACAAGATTGCAAAGAAAGTAAAAGAGATGTTGGGAGAAAAGCACTATAACGAAACTTGGCCGAGTGGGTTTCATTGATAGGGCCAGGTATATAGAGATATAGAATTTTTTTGATTTTGAGATCTTCAGTCACCATAGACGTAACTGGATTTTGTGATAGTTTTGTGTATTTAAAAGTTTAAATATAGAATGAACCCTTTTAGAGTTGAATAGTTTATTTTTTCCATGGAGGGCAATAAACACTCAATAACTGACGTCCATCTGATTTAATTGAAAGGTTATTAGACCATTTTTTTTTCTGGAAACTCTTCTTTAACGTTATCGTGTGTTAATCTGCGTCAATTTGAAGAATCATGTCGTCAGATGATAAAGTGATAGAACTTGACAAAAAAAAGCAGATCACTGTGAGAAAGTTTAATAACATCAATCTTGTTGACATAAGAGAATTCTACATTGACAAGAATACTAATGAGAAAAAACCAGGAAAAAAAGGCATTTCTCTTACAGAAGATACCTGGTTGAAACTTCTCGATGCTGCAGATGAGGTTAAAGAAGCGTTGGACAACCTTAAAGGCAACAAGAAGAGAAAGAACGAAGAGTTGACTTCTAACCTGAAGAAGGCGAAGACAAACGATAAGAGGGAAAAGAATGGAGAGGAAGAAGTGTCAGATGCCGATGCCGACGAAGAGTAGGCGCAGTTTTAGTTTTAGTTTATTACTTGAATGACGTATCTTTAAATATACGATTGTGTCAAAGTCATTATAAAGCGGCAACTTTATTAAGTAAGTTGCGTCTTTACACCCTATTATAGAGCTCTGGGAGCGCTTTTGCTTTGTTATTTATACCAATTTGTGGAGTAAACTGCATTGCAGATAGCGACTTAGGCCGCAGTTCTCGGGATTTCGCTTATCAGCCTTTTATGTGTAACGGCTATACGCGTATTGTGATACCGAGCATTGCCTATTAGACAAAAGAGAGAGACATCAAATGTACTTTGTAAGTGACGTTATCAGGTTTATGAGGATTTTTTGTTCAATATTTCGTTTCCCTAATGGTCATTTTGTGAGCGTGTTTCGCTTTATTTGCTTATTTTAGTTATCTTGAGTAGGACTTCATAGAGGAGTTGCGTTCCCGGTTATAAAACAATAATGTACAAGGTTTGTAACCGACATCGAAAGTTATAAGTTGCAAATAAAAAGCATAAATAAAAGATAGATTACTGTTCCTTTATACCTCTTTTTTCTTATCTATTAGTTATCTATTACTCTTTCGAATTTGGTGAGCCTTGCGTCATAGAATTTCGGAGTTGCGCACTATCAATTTCTACAATAGCAACTGTTGGAATAAGTGAGAGAGTTGATCTATATCAATAGAGAAGTCCAAGTGTATTTCAATTAAAGCTGGGTAAACTCACTTATTAGGGTGAGTAATAAAAAAGGACCCTTTGCAATGACATCTTACGAATCAGCACGCGACGACAACTCGTCGATCTCTTCATATAATGGTAATAAACAAGAGAGTCAGAACAAGGTAGGTGCCTTTATTGATCACAGAATGTATGACGATTTGGCTCATATTCATTCTTCCCCGGCACGCCAAAGAAGAAGAAACTCCCAGCAGATGGGTCCATCTTCATCCATTTCTGCTGGTGTGCCTCAGGATATGAACAGCACAAACAGAAGAAATACGACTATTGGAACTCAACACATAGCTGCCAGCGCAAGGACACCCAATCTTCCCTTAACAAATAGAAACTTGCAGAATTTGTTGAATGAAAGCGGTAGGCTGGCGTCGGTAGCAACTGGAGGCATATCCTTAGATATGGACAGATACGCTCGCGAACAGAGGCAGTTGACTGATGCTCTGAATTTGAATAATCCTTTTGATAAGCATGGTGCAGATGGCCATGAGGATGATGATGGTTATTCTATTAACTCTTTGGAGTTTGGTGGCTCGAATCCATCCTCAGATCATCCAAGTGACTCTACCTCCTTAGATGATGTCTGCTTCCCAGATTATTATGACCATAATGCCCAAGACGGCACCAGAGATAGTAAGATGTGGCCAGATTTAAGAGTTTTAGTTGACTTTGTACGCCAAGAGCAAGAAGAGCACTCAGAGCATATAACGTTTGACCTGAAGGTTAGACATCATTCAGAAGATCATTCTAAAAAAGACAGCGTTGGATCAGTCCTGCCTAAAGGATTAGAAGACTCCAACGAAAATACTCCCTTATTAGATAGCACTCATGTAAACGAAGTGGATGAATTGGATATGTCAAACGAGTCATTGAAGGTGAGACCTACACCGATACATCCATGGCAAAAAGATGAGGAAAACGTTGTTCCAATTTTAAATGATTCTGACAAGGAAAACAAGCATATTTACCACCAGTATACTTCTAAAGTCGATCCAAAACTTTGCAGATTTACTTACTTCAGAGAAGATCTCGATAATACCATCCATTCTCCTACAATCAGTGGCTTGATTGCAGCGAATAATACAAATGTTAAAAAGAACCGTCGTGATACCACTAAAAAGTGGAAAGGAGAAACTAATGACGAAGCCAATGATAAGGAGTTTGAGGGTTTAACACTAGAAGATTTGTTTCTGCCTGTTCATTACTCTCGTGCCTCTCCATCAGAGGAAATGAGTATACGTGAAAACGTCTCGGCAAATAATCTTGCTGGTGGTGGGCCCGCTTCACTTCCCCGTGAAGGAACATTGACCCCAAGTCTTCAGCCACTTCCAAAATTGACGAATGCAAATTTTAAGTCGGATCAATCTGCTCCAGGCACAGCTTTAGGTTCTGTGGCTGATCCATACGAGAGATTTGTCAATCCTTTTTGGTTGGATGTATTGGATCCTTCAGAAGAAGAAATGAAAGTTTTGTCTAAAACCTTTGGTATTCATCCCTTGACTACTGAGGATATCTTCTTAGGAGAAGCTAGAGAGAAGGTCGAACTTTTCAGGACATACTATTTTATTTGCTTCGCTTCTTTTGATATTGTTTATGAAAGACGTTTGCAAAGAGCAAAAGAGCACGAAAAGAAGCTCAGTAAACTTCAAGAGATGTATGATCATCCCGAGGATAGAAAAAGCATTTTTGGATCTTCAGAGCATAAAGCGCATAACCGGGGATTCTTTAGTAGAATTTTTGGAGCTAAAAGTGAGTCTTATGGTAACAATAACAAGTCGAATAGTAATTTACTTCATAATACAAAAGATTCATCATCTATCAATTCTAGAAACAAGAAGATTAGAGAGGGGGAATTAAGGCCTTTAAGTATGTATATGATTGTTTTCAAGCATGCTGTTATTACTTTCCATTTTTCAGCAACACCACACCCAATCAACGTAAGAAGAAGGGCTAGATTATTGAGAGATTATTTGACGGTATCTTCAGACTGGATATGCTATGCCTTAATTGATGATATTACAGATTCATTTGCCCCTATGATTCAAAGTATTGAAGAGGAAGTCAATTCTATCGAGGACGCAATTTTGAAGATGCATTCTGGAGACACCGACCTGGACTCTGATTCTGATGATGAACTGGATTTTGAAGAAGAGCACATGGGCGATGAAAGGTTTAGAATTAAGGATCGTGGCGAACCAGGCGTATTTTATAGGAAGAAAAGATCAAAGTCTATCGTGGAAAATAGATTTGCACCTAAACCTTTCACGAGGAGATCTAGAACATCTAAGAGTAGCTCCAAAAAGACATCTTCCAGTTCTAAAAGTACAGGATCTAAGATTTTGGGTTGGAAAAGAAAAGGTGATATGCTTAGAAGAATTGGCGAGTGTCGTAAGCGTGTCATGTCTGTTTTGAGATTGCTAGGCTCTAAAGCTGATGTCATCAAGGGTTTCAGCAAAAGATTTAATGAAAACGTGGAGTCAGGTTCTAACAAAATAGAAATTGGTATGTATCTTGACGATATTCAGGATCATATTGTTACTATGGTTCAATCCCTTAATCACTACGAAAAATTATTGGCTAGATTTCACTCCAACTACTTGGCTCAGATTAATATTGATATGACTAAAGTTAATAATGATACCAATGACGTCTTGGGTAAGATTACAATTTTGGGTACAATTGTTCTCCCAATTAATGTTGTCACTGGTTTATGGGGTATGAACTGTTTAGTTCCAGGTCAGGACTATGATAACTTGAATTGGTTTTTTTCAATTATAGGTTTTATGGTTCTTTTTAGTCTTATTGCTTATCAGTATGCAAAAAGAGTTAGCGGTTTATAAACTACCTATATCTATTTTTAAAAGCTATATTATGAATGATATAGAGTACGCTGAAGCTCTTTAATAGTGGTAATTTTATTTATTGTATATACAACTCTCTTTGTATCCTAATGAAAGACTAGATCTTATTTTCATATATGCAGGTTGTGTTTTTTTATAGTTGAGGGTGAGGTTGATGATCTTTATTTCACGTTGGAAAGAACGGTTGCTAACAAAATTACTTGTAAATTTAAAGTAGAAAAATACACTTAAAGAAGGAAAGTAAATAATCATTCAACATGAGTATTCAAATGACAATAATATTTGGGATTTTGGTCTCAGAAATGGCGTTCTTGCTTCTTTTGCTTTTGCCATTACCTTTTGTCTTGAGAAGCAGGATAGTTCGTACTTCTGATGCGATTAAACAAACCCAACATTTCACAGTGGCAACAATCTTTGTTACAGCACTCTTGGGGATGCAATTTCTTGATAGTGTAAATAGAATCAGAAGATATGAGTATCTCAGAAGCCCCTATTATACTCAAGGCTACCAAGCTCCAGCTTTGACACATGATCAATTGGCTAGTAAGTTTTACTCACAAAGAAATATGTATATAACTGGTGCAGTATTATACTTGGAGTTAGCAATCTACACTGTTTCAGGAGTTTTCAAGAAATTAGTGCAGAAGGAAGAAAATATTAGAGCTCTTTCATCCAAAGCACCTGCTGATGGTGAAGAAGAAGTTGAAAAGTACAAAGCTTTGATTGAAAAGAAACAGGTCGATATTGATACATTCAATAAACAATTGGGTGGTTTGCAATCATCATATGACAAACTTAGTGAAGAGTCCAAATACGACAAAAAAACTGAGTAATTGGCTATGTAATTTTGCTTATTATTTATAGGATTTGGTCTCCTTACCACATATTTTGAATGTGATGTCATATTTTTCATATTGTTACAAGTGCAAACGTTGAAAGGTTACTAAACTCATTTTTCTTATATTAAATATAGAAATAAAAATTAAAATACTTTGTAAGCTAAACTTTAGAACATTATAGCGATAAATACGTTTTACATCTTGCTTAATAATACAATACTTTTATACTTGTGGATGTTTTGATTTCAGTTCAATACCTTCCTGATATTAGAATCTAACTGAGGATTTCCCTTCCTTCTGAAAGCTTTCATAATATGTTGTTTCCAATTTCATTCAAATTGGTTGACTCCAAAGAGGGACACTTATACTCTATGAAATTATTAAAGCTTCGTATCATCACACGATTGAGTCTTGAGCTCTCGAATAGACAGGGAAGAAAATAAACAGGACAACGTAAGAACACTGCAAATTGAATCCTTGAACTGTTAATTACTTATCATCCTTTTTACCTTCAACATCATTTCTTCCACCAGAGGCATCAGTACCATTAGCATTATCATGAGATGAAGGCTGAGTAGTACTAGGGTCTGATGCAAGAGACCCAGATGCCAACGGCTGAGCAGAAGAAGCTGTAGATGCCAAGTTCGCATTTGAAATTGAAGGAGTGGAACTTTGATGAGATACTTGTTGTTGTTGTGGAATCTGCTGGTTGACGTAGCTATAACTGGAGTATATTGGCTGAGTACCGTATGATGAATAATTATTATTAGGATTGTATGGTTGATAATATTGGTTAGCAGCATAGTAGGGTTGTTGATATCCATAAACTTGCTGAGCTTGTTGAGGTTGGGGTTGGTTGGCTTGGAGAACTTCAGCATTAGCCACAGGTTGAGGTGATTGTTGTAAACTACCTGAAGTAGTGGTACCATTTTGAGCATACTGTTTATTATATTGTTGATAATAACCACCTAAACTGTAGTTTGGGTTTCCATTGCTATTATTTGCGGGACTGCTTGACTTCGGAATTGCGGTAGATGTCGTAGAATTAGCATTTGATGCTGGAGTAATCCCGGTTTGAATCACCCTCTTAATATCTCTAACAAATAAAGGATACAACAAATCTACTATTCCTTCTCTTTGAGCCATGGACAAGGCTCTTTCAAATGGAATCCAAACACCCTTCAAGTGCATGGACCCGATCTTGACAACGTGTCTAACCTTTTCAGATTTCAAAATACCATCTCTCCGACCTCTTGTCATTTGAGCTACATTTAACAACTTTGTTCCGTTGATCATGTTGTTATCAGCTCTTCTGACAACAGAAACATTATTGGCATCAACTTGATAGCATAAAGTCTTTTCATCTTCCCACATAGTTGTAGTGACTCTTGGTCTAATTCCGGGTGGTTGATATTGCCCAACGGAAGAGTTTCCGACAGATCCTAACGAATTTGGAGCTTGAGATGAGTCCGCATTGGAAGCTGAGTAAGCACTCCCGGTGTTTGAGGAAATTTGGCTATAGTTTCTTGGAGGTTGATTCAATTGCTTATTGATTTGAGGAATGGATTGTTGATACACTGATGAATAGTTAGATGCTGGAGCAGCTGTGCCTGTTGCTGGAGCAGCAGCTTGTGTAGCACCGGTAGCACTATAAGGATACCTAGCATATCCATAGGTTTGATCAGAGCCTGAGTTTCTTGGACCAGCTGCGGCTGGTTGTTGGGATAACTGAGGTTGTTGTGGTTGTGGCTGCAGTTGCAGGGGTGCTTGCAGTGCCTGTTGGTTGAACATGTAGTAAGATGCGTACGGTTGGTTCATCATTTGCTGCTGCTGCGGTTGCTGTTGTTGGATAGCCGAACCATAACTGCCGTTTAACATTTGTTGGTATTGTTGTGACAGCTCCGGGTAGTAACCAGATTGAGCATACAGTTGCATGGATTGAGGCATAGTTGAAGAAGCTCTTTGAGGAATTTGGGAGTATGGGGAAGGCTGGATCAGCTGAGAAGTTTGTGATGGTGGTTGAATTCCTGAATTGGTGGATGATGGATATGGAAGAGATCCGCCAGTTGCCGCACCTCCAGTACCTGTAGCTCCTGATCCTGTAATACCTGGTCCACTCTGCGAGATCTGATAGGCAGATCTGTAGTCTGGCAATACGTTCTGATGACCTGAGCCATGATTATCTAAATTTGACATGTTATAAGTTACTTTTACTTTCTCGCTGCCTGCTCAGTGTTATCAGGTTAATGCAAGTAGTAATTAGACGATTTACAAAAGTAAATGTTATCAGTAGACTTTTCAAGAACCAGACTTCTATTACTATACTGATTTTCAGTTCTCTGTATTAACAAAACTGCTACTTTTCAGCCGCTATGGTATTTGTTTACCAGTCTGTTTTGTTAATGCGGTGCTCGTCCAGATTCCAAAAGAGATGAACGATCAGTAAAGAAGTTTGTTTGTAAACTTTCTATTTGGTTCCCTGTTAGTCTTATGTTGGCCTGATCTATTATTGATACCGCCAACTGTAGTTTAGTGTGTCTTTGATTTTGTTGTTTTGTTCGGTATGATAGGATTTCCCGCTTACCTTTCACGCAAATGTGTGTAAATCTGCACTTACTCGGTCGATTGTTGTGTTTCGTCTATATGTCCAAACGCTTTTCTTCACGTCTGACCTATGAATCCTCTCTTCTTTCTTAACCGTTTGCTAGGAAATGGTTCGACGAGGGATGGATGTAAAAATAATGAAAATGAGAAAAGAGCGGCGAGTGAGAACAAGTTCTTTTTTTTCTTAAGCAGGTGGAAAATTTTGATTCTGTACGGCGAGGAATCTAGAGGTAATCCCACGCTAAGGAGCTACGAGGGATCTGGCTTTAAAAGGGGGGAAGAGAGTTTTAGTAGATCACTGGGTAAGTTGATTATAACTACAGACGCTATGAGTTATCATGCTACATCCTCGACAGAGAAGAATTCGTTACACAAGGGACTGCGTCTCAAAACCTTTGTAGGAAGACGAGAAGCGGCAGTTTGGCAGCATTATACTTCTGGGCTTCTAATGCCCGAAAATATCGCACGGAGGCCTAGAAAAATAAATTGAGGCGATCAGCTTTCCTATTGGCGCCGACCGATAACCAGGAGTGAACTTTGAGGGAAGTCTAGCCATATATACCTAAGGATGATTGTTTATGTGTTGTAGCATTGTAAATTAACAAACCTTACTAAAACCTATTCATCGTATTCATTAACGGTTGTCCTGTAGCTATAGTTCTTTGTGAGCAAGCGCAGGGATTTGTCACCAAATGAGAGCGCAGACAAACGTACATACATCTGCGGAAGCAATGCTTCCGGTGATTTTTTGGCACTAGCGAGGTAAACGATACATAGAGTTAGTGCCCCTGCTTGACGATACCTGTAGGCTCATGCTTACATGTAAAACCTCAGGTGCCCTAGTTATGGTGTCTATCCAGCGAGGAAACTATCTCGCACCGCATGTAGCGCGGGCGTTACGGCTATTGTGGGTTCGCAGTTCTCGGCATGATCAACGGCGTAAAGGCAGAGATAGTAACAACAATAGAAGGGTAATAACAGAAATACTATGAGAGTGTAGCGGGGTAAGAAATGCTACGTGTATACATCCTTGGCATCCTAATCATCCAAAGGATAACATTAACCACTTTTGTACATGCAAGGGGCTCACACTTTGAATCTAATATTACATATGACAAGGCGCCTTGTTGATCTATTGAAGGAGTTCAAATTTTTGTATGCTTGTAATATATTTGCAAAGTATGAGAATGTTAACATAAAACATTCTATGGTAGTATAGGCGACGGCAAAGGATATGAACAAGTTTCTTCACATGACGAACAGACATTATTTTCTGGATGCATCTTGCACCCGTCTAATATGGATGTCGCATTCCTCTACTTAATTTAGCCACCCCACTTTTGCTAAGTCGATTATTGATTAAAATAATGCCGACGGGTTCATTACCTTTGATTAAATTGAATGGATCTCACATAATATTATAAGGAATAACGTACCATATATACTAAATTATTAAATTATAATTATTTAAATTGACCCAAATGAATATAATGATTATGTCCTAGGCGTAGAGAATGAATATCGCATTAAAAATTTAGTGCAGATTTACCAGGAGTAAGTTTCTCCTATTTAAGAGTATTTCATATCACAAGCCCAAGTGGAGTGTTGTCGAGCATAGCTGTTGTCGACGTCTTTATTCCTCGAAGGGGCACTTTTTCAAGCAACAAGAGAATCATTTTTCTGAGTGTTTAATTCCGTTATGTAACCGGTATTAAATGTGAACCATCTCTAATTCTTGTAGAAAGAGTCTTTTTCAGAAGATGTTTTCTTCTCAAATTACTTTTCACTTGATATCAATTCTGTATTGGGTTTAGCTCAGAGGGGAAAGGTAGCAAATAAAGAAGTCTATAGCCTCTTGTATGAACAACTCTAGCAATACTTTAGACTTTCTCAAACTTATTTGAACTACACCAGGATAGCAAAAAGGTAACCAAAATTGTCCCTTTTTTGAACAATCTATAGGCATTTTAACGTTAGATGTATCACTTTCTGTTGGTCAACTGCGAGATTCACATTGATATTGAATCCAGCTTTATCAATGAGGACACAATTGAAATTGTATTCAATTTTCAGAATCTGAACCTTTTGAAACATTTTCTTTTTTGAATATTCCTAAATGATTTCATTTCCACGCTCTCTTTATGTGCTTCTTTTAAAGGTAACACACTTTCTTCCTTTAAGAACTTATGTAGAGATGTCTCCCAGAATTCTCTTGAATAACCCTTCCACCGTATCATCTGAGGTAGGGGCATTTAAAAATTCTCTCAAGGATTATCATTGAGGAATGGCGTAGCTGATCTTCTTGCTTTATGTATTCTATAACCTTGGACTGGACTGATTACTATATGTGTATTTAACTGAAGTTTTACCTTATAGTCACAGACTCAATGGACTTGATGTTTTCCAATTAATTTACATGTGTGTTATCATCTTCTGTAGTTATTTTAATACTGTTGTAATAGATTATAGTGGAAGGAAGTATTATATTCTTTATTACCGTGCGTTGGCAGTAGAGCTTACAATTTTTTTTTTCATCTATCCTTGATCATAGTAAAGCTGCTTGATGCTAAACAAAGCATTCTTATAGTAACAAAAAATTCTAATAGTAATTCATTAATAATTCACTAGAATTAAATTTTCCTAAAAGTTCTCTTAGACCCAAATCTTTACATATATTACAATATAACATTCGCCATTTAACCTTCAACAGCTCCTATACTTGTTATATCATTTTAGTAACTAACTTAATTATTTTCTGAACTCAAATTTGATCTGCGGCTTGATCTGAGGTAATCGCACAGTTTCACTTCCACATTCCCTTTTGCTATCATCTCTTGTGAGATAATACTTTACACCTATGTTTAGTTCTTTGATGGATCACTGAGGGTAATTTCAAATTATTATATGAATCATTATCTTCAAATCTCGAAAATTCCAAATGGCTTCCATAGATTTCTCTCTGAATAATCCAATCAACCACTTTTTCTTTCACGATATTCGGTGGTGCTTATAAATTTGCTTCATTCCTTGAAAAAGGAGAACAAGCTTGGTTTCTCACTTTTCCGTTGTATCAATGATCCGGCATACTTGAATCCCCATTCCGAAGTTTGTCTTTTATCATCACTCTCTGATGTAAAGTCACTATCATAATATGCTTCAAATTCATTTGTAGCCTTACATGAGCATAACCCTAAATCTAATGCTTTTCTCAAATATCTAACAACTCTTTTCGCAGCAATTAAATGATCTGTTAGTTTCTCCTGCATAAATTAAACAAATCTCTCGACTGCATATGCAGTATCTGGTCTTACATTTGAGGCTGCAAGTATCAACTTTCCTATAATTGATCTATACAGTGATACCTAACCAAAGCTTTACCAAACCCCCGCCACTTTCATTGTTATTTAAATTTTGTGGGGAGCGCTGACCATTTCAAAAGCATGTAATTGTGGTCTGACAAAGGATTTAGTGAGATCATACTTTCCTGAGTTTTACATAAATTGGTGGGGTTACTAAGGTGGGGTTGTTAAGGTGGGGTTGGTGGGGGTGGGGAAATAAGTTGTGGTTCGTAAGTTGGGGTTACATTATACTCTGAGGTTAGAACGATACATATAAAGCTTTAGTCCATTGAACTTGATTAACTCCAAAAAAATAATTAGAGAAGTAAAAATATATTAAATTAAACATGACTAAATTGAAATTCTACACCGGCCAGGAAATCCCCCAAGTGGGATTAGGTACATGGAAGTCCAGCGACCAGGACGTTTACAAAGCAGTTATTGAAGCCATTAAAATTGGCTACAGACACATCGATACCGCTGCTTGTTATGGAAATGAGAAGCCCATTGGTGACGCTATTAAAGACTCGGGAATTGCAAGAGAAGAGCTCTTCGTCACCACCAAACTTTGGTGTACTGACCACACAAGACCTGAAGAAGCTCTTGAGACCAGTTTGAAGAAGTTGGGATTGGACTACGTCGACTTATACTTGATGCACTGGCCTGTTCCCTTGAACCCAAATGGTAATCATCCACTTTTCCCTACCAAACCAGACGGCAATCGTGATATTCTTGAAGACTGGGACTTTATCAAGACTTACGAGGGCTTGCAAGGGCTTTTGAAAACTGGCAAGACCAAGGCAATTGGAGTGTCCAATTTCTCCGTCAAGAACTTAAAGAAGCTCTTAGACGCCCCCACAACTACCGTGAAACCAGTAGTCAACCAAGTCGAAAGACACCCTTACTTACCACTTCATAAACTCACGAGTTTCGCTAAAGAGAACGGTATACTTATTGAAGCCTACAGTCCCTTGGGATCCACAGACTCTCCTCTCTTGAGCGATGAAGTTGTGTTGAAGATCGCCGCCAAGTACGGTGTGTCACCAGCCACAATCCTTATATCCTGGGGTGTCTGGAGTGGCACTGTTGTGTTGCCCAAATCCATTACTCCAGCCAGAATTGAATCCAACTTCGAAGTTGTAAAGCTTAAGGATGCTGACGGCCAGGAGTTAGATGACTTATATAAAGTGAGAGGCGCTACTCGTTTGGTTTCACCAAACTGGCACCCATTTGTGGTATTTGATGATGCCGACAATTAGGTATATAGAAATATAAGCGTCGTAAAATGCGACTATCTAAATTACTCCCTATTCACTGTGCAGTAGTATCAACCGTCTTATTTAATATATAAGGCCGATGATTCCAGGTTAAAGTATAACTTCATATTTTTACTTTTCCTTAGTTATTCGGTTCTTGTCACCTTTAGGTACTGATAATTTCTACTTTTGTAAATTATCAGCTCATTAATTTTATGCTATAAGCATGACTTATAAACACCTAACGTAAGTTAGTATTTCCTATACTATATAAGAAAAGTATAATGGAGCTTATTAAAGGATGTATTTATTCAAATATGAAAGTAATGATTTATTGTGTAGATCATTATTTTTAGTTACCCGCACATTATACACTGAGCTACAAGGGAACGACCCCCTTAGTACCCAGGTCAGGTGCGGATTCGCACCATGTAGACCGAGATCGAGTTAGCGAATCTTACTCTACCACAGCGCTCTTCTAAGAAACCTATGAAAGAGCTCCTCTTATTTCAACATGCAAGAGACTTACATTTGTGATGAACCTAACTGTGCCAAGGAGTTCTCCCGGTCTGACCATCTAGCGAGGCACAAGTCTATCCACTACCCCACGGCATTCTTCTTCTGTGGGATCTCAGGTTGCACCAAGAAGTTCGTCAGAAAAGATGTTAGAGACAAACATCAACAGCGGCATAGAGCCAAGATCCACAAGCTTAGAGGGAGACGCAATTCGCTGGTGGCGTCAGCATCATCTACAATGAGCGAGCCTGAGCCTGTAGCGTCGGTGAAATACGAAGAACCATTGGAGTTTTTGAAGCCAGAACTGACCTCTAACTCTGCCCTGTTTGTGCCCACTGATTTGATTCAGTGGCTCTTTAACGACGAGGAGTTTTTGGTAAAGCACCAAGACTCTAGTCCCACAAACCCATTTTGGTCCACGGACGAGTCCCATGCTGAAAAAATGTTGGAGGATGCTTTCTTGATTTCCCCCAACTTTCCACACCCCAACGGACAGACCAGTGTCGACGAGCCTGTCATTCAAAAGCTAATTAGTCATATACCTAAACTTGCGAACTTGGGGCTCGGGCCACTACAGGTAGAGAGAACGTTGGAAATTTACTGGCGCTACTTCCATGTGCAATTCCCTATTTTGCACAGACCTTCCTTCAGTGCCAGTGAAGCCCATCCGTTTCTCCTTCTAAGCATGATCATGATAGGAGCTGCTCTTTCTAAGTACACTGGGACTGATGAGTCTGCCATCTTGGGAGACTCCACAAAATTATTAGAAACTATAGCTTTCCCACTTCGGTGGCTCTTGAGCAGCTCTGATGAATTTAGTTCCCCACCAAAAGCCTGGGTTCTTCAAAGTTTGATCATATTGGAGACCTGTGAAATCCTTTTCTCTAATAGAAAACTACATGAAAGAGCCTATTTGCACCATGGGGCTAAGATTCAACTTCTCCGGAGAAGTCCGTTGTTGGGTGGTGATCCACTCAAAGAAACAAACGACGACAGCGAACTCACAGAAGAAACAGATCTATGGGAAAGATGGATAGAAGTGGAATCACTTAATCGAGTAGCATTGGTATCTTTCTACTTGGATACCATTAATGCTACCATCTTTGGACACCAAATTATACTTTTCGCACACCAAATCAAATTATCGATGCCCTGTGATGATATGATTTGGGAAATGTCTACCATAGATAAAAATAACCTCCCACCACAAACACAAACTCAAAAATTTATCACTACGCTAACAAAGGTTTTACATCAAGAAAAGCTAGAGGTAGGACCTTTGGGGAAAAAGGTTATTCTTGCTGGAATTCTCAGTATAAAGTTTCAAATGGAGTTAAAGGACTTGCAAGTGACTTTTCTTGACTGGAACTCTGTTAAAGAATCTTGGAAAGATACTCTTTATGATGCAGTTGAAGTCTGGAGAAATGGCATTTGCCATGGGAATTGCTGCGATTCTCGTAATGCTTTTTATCTGAGCAAAACATCGGAAGACGACGTCAATAAATGCTTCACAGTCAATGATACTACTTGTAAGTTTCCAGTATATCATTTGTGTCAAGCATTCATGGGGATCAAACAATATGATTGCATAATATATTCTGGAGCCTCGAATCGAATGAACGTAAAAACTACAGAGAAAGATTATAAAGTGGTTAAAGAGAGAATAGAAGCATGGGCCAAAACATCAAGAGGTAGGATATCGGTACTCCACTGTTATCTGCTTTTATATGAACTCCTTTTCAATAATGATCAGGAAGTCGTTTATGATCCAGCAACAGATCCCATTTTCCATCGTCCTAACGTAGTTGCTTCTACACTTTTTGTAGTATGGGCTTATAATTATTGCCTACATGGACCAGAGTCAAATGATTATGTTGGGAGTCCTGTGGATTATGCTAATCCTCAAGAGAATGGATACAAGTATCTTAAAAGAATATTTGAGAGTTTAAGTACTAGAAGAAATTTGAATATCAAGTTACAGGCAGAAGTTATTCCTACAATACCAAACACCCATTTCACTGTAGGGCTTTTGTCAATGTTCAAAAACAAATTCAAAGGAAGCCAATCAGAAATATGCCGGGAATATTCAGGACTTCTTGAAAATTGTATCTCGCAAAGTTTAGGCAAGCCTAGAGTAAGATATAATTAGTGCATTTATAAAAAAAAATTTGAATGAACTATGTAAAAGTTTAGAACAATATATATGAAATTGCGGCTATTTCGCAACCAAAACCTTAATGTATTTCAAAGCTTATTTTCATATTCCTCCAACTTCTTTATATCTGCTTCATATTTATTGTAGGCTTTCAAATCAATAGCTTTGCTCAAAGGTGGTCTACCAACGAGTGATTCTCCGTAACCATAAAGTTTATTTAATGTATACTTCACACCCACTAAGTTAAGTTCAGCAATCATTAAATCGACCCTAGTAACAAGTAATTGTAAAGCGGCAGCTTCTTCTTTATGACCAGATTTATAAAGTTCCATAAGTTTAACCATAGTTTTGGGGAAAATTCCTGATAAACCATCAATAGCCCCAAAAAGAGAAACTGCAAGTGATGGAATGAGTACCTGACCCAACCCAGTAAAACTTCTAAAGTTATTGGCTTCAAAAAACGGATCATGACCCAATAAGGTATAAATATCAAAATTGAAGTGAGTGAGTTTAACTCCTACAATATTTGGATGAACCGCCAATGCTTTGAAAGTGTCAATTGTAATGGTTACGTTATTACCGGTATTTGGGTAATTGTAAATTATGACTGGTAACGCTGATTCTGTAGCCACAAGTTCAAAATAATCAATGATACCTTGCTGAGTTACAAGGGCAGGGCCAAAATAACCTGGAACCAAAACAATTAAGAAATCGGCCCCGTTTTTAGCAGCAGTTTTGGATTCATTAATGACATCAAATGCACTTGAAGGTGGAACACCAGCAATAATCTTAAATCCAGGATCTTTGATTTCCTTTCTAATGGCAGCTATACTAGCATTTCTTTCGTCTGCAGTCAAATTTGTAGACTCACCCATGGAACCTGATACGACAACACCACTAATCCCATTTTCATATAGATGCTTCGAGTGCTTGACCAATGATGGTAAGTCAACCGACAAATCTTGCTTGAAATAAGTGGGTAATGGAGTATAAATGCCTTCTGGCACTACGTATTTCTGGTGGACTGTCATTCTTGGATAATTTTGCAACAATAAAAGCAGATCTAGATTGTTGATATGAACTAAAACCGTATTCAAAAGGACGGAAGTCGTCAGTATTTATTGCATATTCACATAATATGTGGGGGATAAAGTTGTAATTTTACACGATCGCGGAATGATATTGGGGAATTCAAATCAACGAAAATGGTGGGGGTGGGGGTGGGGAAGCATTTCGCAGCTTTAATTTTAAAAAAGTCCGAAAAATGGGGATTTCATTTTGATGGAGTTTCTCCTCCTCCACTAACTTACATTTCCATTATAGGATGTGCCTATGTGGTACGAGGAGGCATACACTTATCTCACTCTACTATTATCGTATTACCTCGTTAAAATAATTTACAAAGCTTCGGTAGGCAGGCGGTACAGGTCCTCTTTTGTTTCCTTCTTTTACTTGTAAGAGCTCATAGTTGGGATTTGGAATACAAATGAACAACTTCTTTTCGTGTGATAAATTCGCTGTTCTAAAGCCAAAATCAAATATCTACCCTATTATGATCTATCTTCATACCCCCTAGGAAGCCAACAGAATTCAGCTTTCCTAAATTAACTAATAAAGCCTACTCTTTAGTCTTCACTGAGCTTTCCTTAATCCTTCATTGTGAAAGATCATATACCATCGTCTCAGCTTAGTCTGACTTGAAAGAAATCTACACCAGTTAAGGTACATTGATCTTCAGTTTCATTGAGATTACTAGCAAGCTAATATGGCATATACTTAATTTCTGCTGTCATATATCAAAAGAGTAGTCAATAAAAGCATTCCATAGACTCAAGAAATGTATTTCCCAATAGTAATTTCTAAATATTGAAGATGCTACGAGCTCTGAATATCTACGAAAAAAGGGTTCACAGGTTTCTGATATAATGTGTTGATTGCATTATCGATAAAATGAGATCAATCTCTGTCACAACATATGAAGTGTGAACTAAATTATTGCCCTTTGATTATAATTCAAGTAGACCTTCAAATCCTCTAACTTATTAGCTTGTTTTTCCTTAAGAAGTCAGTAATTACATAAATATATTTCAATACTTAGTTTAAATATATTCTTGGATGAAGCCAAACACAATCTTCCCGCTAGCTACTTTGTTAAATTGATAAATTAATACATTGAGCTACATAACAAAAAAAAATCTAATTGGCCAGTTTTGTATATTCTAATACTACCATAAAACGTAATAGAGATTTATCCTAATATCTTTGTTAACACAATCATCATCAAAATAATTATGCAAGCTGACCATCAAGTACATGTCTAATTCAGGCTTTCCCTACTAAATGCTTGACATCAGGTCACAGAATAGGCAAACAAATTATCTCCAGGACAGTTTATGTTTCCTTATCTGTGAAACAGAGCCTAGTGACTTGTTTAATGTCATAATGAAGTAAAATAGTACTCACTTCAATAAGAATAAAAAAAAATTCTCCCCTTGATCCTCAGCAAAATTCTAAGGTCAAATTCATACGGCTATTGCAACAAGATTAATGAAATTTTCCCACTTTTTAAAGTCTAGCATTAGTTTCTTAGTTTAAGAAACATATTATTTCGGCGACTAGAGTTCGTCCATAGGATGTTTTCTTTCGACTTCGATCGCACGATGAGCTTCTGACTTCAATTCAGCAATGTCATCTCCAAATATTACAGCGACTTCTTCTAATCCTAAACCTTTTGTTTCTGGGAAATAGAAGTAGATAACAACCATATGAGAAAACAACAATACAGTGTAAAAAATATAGTACTTCCATCCAATTGAATCCAATCCAAGATTGTTGACATAGTTGTTGAAGAAAATCCAAGCTTGGGTTGCCAAGGAATACAAAATAGAGGCTTTTCCTCTTAAAGTGTAAGGCACAATCTCCATAACATAGGTGTTTCCAATTGGAGAGAAAGCATGGTAAAAGCCCATATCCAAATAAAGAAGGGCAACAATTCCTCTACCCAATGCCTTATTCTTAAATCCGGTTCTTTCATTTATGCAAGCCAAGATGACCCAGACTATGAATATTATGCACATAGCACCAAGACTTCCTAACATCATTAATTTACGTTTGATATTTCCTGAGTAGATTGCAAACAAGTAAGCACTGACAGCGCCGAAGAGTGTTAATCCAATATTAATCTTCAATTTATCACCTGAATCAGTAATTCCAATATCTTCAAGAACGATAGAGAAATAGTAAGCAATAAGTGATGAACCACACAATTGAAGAATTGATGGCAAAGCAAGTGTGATAAACAATCTATGTATGTTTGCTCTAGTGGAGAACCACATCGCCCAAGAAACTTTTTTGCCTGCCCTCTCACTTTCAATTGCAGCACTAATTTCAGCCATTTCAAATTTAACAAGTTCACTGTCCCTATCGCCACCAGCATGGTAATAAGTTAAGATTTCAAATGCCTCTTCCTTCTTACCGTGAGCAATAAGCCATCTAGGAGATTCTGGACAAAAGAAAACTAATACCAATTGGATTAAAGGAACAAAAGCTTGAAGCAACGAAGGTAAACGCCAAGACCAATTACTGAACCTCATTGATGACTGGTATGGTCCCCAAGTTAATATTGCAGCCATAAATGAACCTATTGGGAATGTAGCTTGTAACATACTCGTCAAAACAGGTCTCTGGGATGGATACGATGTCTCTGCTAATAAAGGTGCAGCGGAGACCTGCATACCTCCAGAACCAAAACCCATGATAATACGAGCTCCAACAAACATACCAAAACTTGTAGAACCAGCCTGTAAAGCAGCACCAATAATACATATACAGATAGAAGCTGTTAAAACATGCTTTCTTTTGAAACGGTCTCCAGTTGCTAATAACAATGGAGTTACAGCCATTGCACCAATAGTAATACCATTGGACATGGTACTCAACAGACCACCATGAGGATTATTGAAATATTTGGCCCAACTAGGTAAAGTTTGTAAGTTACCTATCATACTACCGTCATAGCCTAGCGTGACTTGTGCAAGAAAAGCACTTCCTAAGAAAAGATTTAATTTCAATAAATGAGTATACTGGAACCACCATTTTGTTAATTTTGGTGTGACATCTTCCAAGGTGAGATCTCTCTGTTCTTCTTGGTCTTGATCATTAGAGACATTGCAATATTCATCATGAACCACAGTCACCTTATCTTTTTCTTTATTATCTTCCATATCAATCATGTTATTAGATAGTTAAAACGAAATTCTGAATTAAAGTAAAACAATGAAAACAACCCATATATAAAGGCCTTGGATGCCTCAACTGGTCGGAGTAAGATCGGTGACCCATGAGGTTTCATTTTAGTTGATGTTTATGAAAGGAATGGGGTAATTGGAGTGGAGAACCAGTATGGAACCGAATATTGTTGAGGATACCTTGCCAATTTCAATAACCGAATCCCCCCCACTTTTATTGTTACTTGATTTAAAGTTTGTGGGGAGTCTCAGTTGACCATTTCAAACACATAATTCCTTGACAATAAGATTTTTGTGAGATCATACTTTCCTAAGTGTGAAAAAAATGGTGGGTGTGGGGCTGGCCAGTCGGGGTCAGTGGGGGTGGGGTCGGTGAGCTGGGGTAATAGAGTACTTTGAGGTAGAATGATACATATAAAGCTTTAGCTTATTGAAGCTAATCACTTCTAGAGACACTTCTAGAAACACTAGAGAAGTAGAAATATACAGAGTTAGAAAATGGCTACATTCAACAAAAAAAACCATTTAGCTAATTTCAATCCGTGTTCTGGAAACTCATTTGAAACGAGAGATGATGTTATGCGAGCTTTTTCCGATACCTTTGAACCGCTAATACCAGCTTTTCTGGAAGGTTGTGCTGGTGTAGAGTTAGAGGAAAGTGGGGGTCATTTTCCAATGAAAGCTGCATACTTGGAAGGGTTCGCCAGAGCTTTGTTGGGAGCGGTGCCATTTGCAGCTGGTGGTGGTGATTTCAAACATTGGGAATTGTTTAGAACAGGATTAACAAACGGTACAGACCCAAACCATATAGAGTATTGGGGAGATATTGAAGACTGCGACCAAAAATTAGTGGAATTAGCCGGAGTGGGGTATGCCTTATTATTTGTACCGGAACATGTATGGGAACCCTTGCTGCAAGAGGCTAAGAAAAATCTTAGTGAGTATCTTCTTACTGCTAGAAGTCGTTACTTTCGTCGTTGTAATTGGAAATTTTTCAGGGTAATGATTGACTTAGGTTTAGATAAAATCGGAGTTAAGTTTAACCATAAAATGACTCATGATTATTTGGATGAAGTGGATAGTATGTATATCGGAGATGGTTGGTATGGAGATGGTGATAGGGCTAGTGTTGATTTCTATAACCCATATGCATTACATTTATTTGGAATCATTTATTACCATGCTAGAAAAAATATTGATATAGAAAGAAGTAAAAGATTGAAAGATAGGGCTTTAAAATTTGCTAAACATTATATTCATTTTTTTGCAGATGATGGGGCTGCTATTCCATATGGAAGATCTATGACGTACAGGTATGCCATCGTCGCTTTTTGGGGAGCGTTACCTCTTCTTTTTGAAGATGGTGAAGAACCCACTATTCCTTGGGGTGTTATAAAAGGTGTTTATTTGAGGAATTTAAGATGGTGGTCAAAGAAACCAATTTCGAGATTCAGAACTAATATCCTTTCAGTGGGATATGGTTATCCCAATATGTTTGTTTCCGAGTCGTATAATTCACCTCAGTCACCATATTGGGCGTTCAAAGGTTTTACTGGCTTGATGTTTCCAGAAAGTCATCCTTTTTGGAGAGCGAAAGAAGCTCCATTGGTATTGGAAAGTGCCCAATTCAAAATTCCTGGTATGCTTATCTCACATACTTCGTTGAATACTGTTGCTTTGATTAGTGGTCCGTATAAAACTTTCAATTTGAGAAATCAAGCTGAAAAGTACAACAAATTCGCTTATAGTACAAGATATGGTTTTAGTGTTGAAAACAATGCTCGAGGATTCGATTACGCTACCCTTGATAATATGATTGGTTTTAGTTTTACCGGAAATGATTTTTATGTTAGACAGAATAACAAATCTTGGATCTTTGATAATGGATTATATTCTGAATGGTCACCTATAACTGGAATCAATGTCAAAACATGGATTTTACAAAGGGGTGATTATCATATAAGGGTGCATCATATTGAAAATAAAACCGATCACAATGTTGACACTCTTGAGGGAGGTTTTGCCGTTCCATCAATGGTTGCTGAAGGTATCAAAACCAATGATAAATCTTTGTCCCCGGTTGTTGCCGAAGTGGAAACTAATGAAGATATCAGTTTACTTGTCAATTTATTAGATGAGAGAAAACTGAGAGTAACGGAACCAGATCCTAATACAAATTTAATCTCATCTAAGGTCATCGTGCCCCAATTGAGAGGATCCATACAGGCAGGTGCTTCAGCTAAGTTTGGTACTGTAGTGTATGGTAATCTGGTAAGTGTTCCTTTTTCGAAAGATAAATGGTTGAAAAGTTTAAGTATTCCAAGCGAAGAAGAATTGAAAGAGTATTCGAGAAATGCAGAAGTAGTTGTGTGTAATCAATAGTTTACATATAGAAATGAATAAGATACGTTTAAGACATAATAACAATCCTTACTTAATTCACTGATTATTATGAGAATGTATAATCTCATTCTAAATCTATATAATGTTTCTGTATTTTAAGTTGCGAAAAGCGATTATCATACATTTAGTCTTCTTATAAATCTGTTATTGGCATACAAAAAAGCTTACAAGGGAAGAGAATAAGGGTAGTATATAGAAGTATATATAGGATACTTAAAAATTGTTTACTCAAATTAGAAACGAGTTGGGGCTGCGTTTTATGTAATCGATAAGAAAAGATGACTGGTTGATCAACACGTCATATAATTCTGGACCTGTGAACAAATCTAAGGTGAGTATACCGAAGTTGGTCCGGGTGGGCGTAAATGTTACCTTCGAGTCAATTTAATTAATTGTAAATTGCTATTCTTACATAGAATATATAATGCGTTATTCCTTATATCGGTAGGTGAGATCGGTTCAATTTAGTCAATGGTAATGAATCCATCCGTACTATTTTAATAATCCATAATCCACTTAGGAAAAGTACAGGAATGCGACATCCATATTAGACGGGTGATATGTTCATCCAGGATATACTGTACGTCTTGCCGGTCCCGAATTTACTTGTGCGTGCGTGTGCGTTCACATACACTGCATGCAATCAACTGCGATATCTAGATTCTGCCTAGATGTTCTTGTTGCTCGAAGCCACAAATGCCAACATAGTGTAATCTGTGAACAAGTTGCTTTCGCTAATGCTTATTGGTTCTGCAGCCAGTACAGAAAACATTGCAATTCCGGCATGAAATGTTGGAGACACGTGTTTTATGCTCACAACGCCTAGTATACGATGCTGAGGAATATGAGCGAAAAGCCTATGAATAACTAGCATTTTTTGGGGCACAAAATTTTTGTCGGCCCGCAATAGACAAATTCGCTCCGAGCTCCGGTACCATCTGGGTGCAAATGTTTACTGAGGTAACAAAACTACGAATTCCTAAATTGTACGATAGATGAGAAAACGTTAATTCTGAAATAAGTATACACATGAAGTTGTTCTGCTATCAATTTATGGCATTTGCCACAATAATCTAATAGCCAAGTTTTTGAGATTGCTCGTATATATCTAAGTTTCCTTATCTTGATTGTTGCGATTACTCTTATGTAATCTAGATCATCTGTGATCAGTTTAATCTAATTGATAATTGAATTGCTTCAATTCACGGTTCCCCTGTATAAATCCTGTATAATCCTCTTGTTTTCTATAGTTTCACTAACAATTCCTTGCACTTTGTCCGGGAAGACCCTTCCGTACCAAATAGGATCTTCACCTATTGGGTAGTAAATTAAGTTACCGGCATATGCGTGTCCTCCTATATGACTGATCAAACCGATATCAAGTGAAATCCCTTTGTCTTCGACAACCTTTTTGAGTTCATCGTTAATGAGTGGTGCCAACTTACCGCATCTGATATCTCTTTGGATGTGTCCACATATTGCTACTAAATCTCTTTCCATTGAATACTCTTTGAAAAGAGTTGCCAAGCTCTCATTTTTGGCTGTTTTTTCTTTCACTTCTGCTTTTGCCCGCACGAATGGATTATAAGCTTTAACGGCACCCTCTTCAGGTATCAAGTATTTTTGAACGAAGCTCTCTGTATCCTTCAAATCAAACTTTACAATCTTGTAGTCAGGAATCAACATCACTAATTGTTCTTCTTTCAAAACCTTGAAGCTTTCAAGGAATTTTTGGTGGTTGTTGAGAATCATATTAGAGACCAATACTGGATGTGCAACACTAAGCTGTCTTTTCAAAAAACTGATGTGTTCATTAAATGAATTAGGTATCAACTCTATCTTAGATGGCATTTCAGCCATGGATGTGCTCCCGTGAGTCAAATTAATTACTTGTTTCCATGGCAAAGCTTTTGTTCCATTCAAATTTTTGTTGAAATCTATTTGTTTATCATCTGGAAACTTAGGAATTTCACAAAATGTACATCCAGTGTCATACCTACATGGTGGTGTAGTTGGTATAAATGACTTAAACCGTCTCAAATGGACCATTTCTTTTGGTACTGATAAAAAAAATTTCAAATTCGGTTTCAATGGAATTTATAGCTTTTATATATATTCCTTAATATTTACTGCGAAAAACTATGGAAATGATTATGTAATTATAAATCAATTGGATATTTACATGGATACATATTCCTTTACAACTACTATATCTAAAATTACCTATCAATTTCATTTTCGACTTTAAACTCATCTTTCAATGTCCATCCCTTTCTATCCTTATTCCAAGTAGCTATTTCCCTTAGCATAGATCTTACAAGAATGATCCTATCTTCCTTGTCAGAGGGAATCTTAAGTTGCTTTAAAATAGAATCAGATGAATTGAAATAATCATCTCTGGAACGGAAATGTTCCATTAGCTTCGACATAAGCACATCTTTCAGATCCTCTGGCTTTGGTGGATATTTTGAAGTTACTGGAACTGCAGTAGAAGAGGATGTTTGTTTCGTACTCTTTTCCTTCAAGTCCTTCAAGATGGAAGAGGAGGACAAGGAAGATTTAGTCTTCTTCTGAGGACCAAATTTACCAGCCAAACCAAACTTTCCAGTCCATGTAGGTACACTAATTTCTTTCTTTCTAGTAAGTTTTCTTGATATCCGAAGAGATTCCGCGGCCTGATTGGCCATTTTAGCTGCTTCTCTCTCAATCAAGCTTATCTCGTGATTTTTTGATTCCACTATTTGATCGTGTTTCAAGGTACTATGGACTCCCCCGTTTGCAAAAATGTTCTCCATTATTCTATTTTCATCCTCTCTACTATCGCCTGTGTTTTCTTGTTCATCCTGATCTCCTTGGTAGTTATCTAGCTTGGAGACTCCCATAATTTTAGCAACTTGGTAAAAGTCATCATCATTTTCATGTTTCTTTTTGTATAAATTACTCGATTTACGAGCTCTCGTTCCACTTATTGCTCTTTCAGATCCTTGAAATAAGTCCCCCGTTTCCGTCCCTGCTTCATCTTGGTCACCTAATGTAAACAAGTCATGCAAATCATTTACTTTGAAAAACCTTCGCTGCTTAGGGTCTTTTAAGATTTTGTTTGTCAAAAATGTCTTGAATATTTGCCTGTGGTAAATTTTCTCTTCAATAGTACCTGTTGTCATTAGACGATATATAGTAATATCTTTCTTTTGTCCCAATCTCCAAGCTCTTTCCCTAGCTTGTACATCTGTAGAGGGGTTCCAGTCAGGATCGTAAATAATTACTCTATCAGCACCAGTTAAGTTTATACCAAGTCCTCCAACTTTAGTAGTCAAAAGAAATACTTTAATTCTATGGTCACCATTAAATTTATCTACTAAATCTTGTCTTTTCGAAATTGGGGTTGAGCCATCCATCCTTAGATACGTAAAAAAGAGGCTCTCTTGAAACTCTTTTCCACTCTCCTTATTTAAAATCTTAAGATTGCTGATGAACTTTTCTAAAATATCTAACATCTGTTTTGTCTGGCAAAATAAAAGAATTTTATGGCCTTCGGATTCCCACAACTGCAAAAGATCCTTCAAAACTTGCATTTTACCGGACTTTATTGGATTGCCATAGTTACTTTTATACATTAACAGATCTCTGTAGACGAGGTCAGGATGATTGCAAATCTTTCTGAGTACATCAACACCCATCAACACGTTCCTCTTTCCCTTTAAAATTGAACTCAAATCTTCACTTTGCAAGAACCTTTCATAGAGATCTTGTTGCACTTTGGTCAATTTTACGAAAAGAACCATTTCGCTCTTTTTAGGAAGGTCTTTAGCAACATCTACCTTGAGTCTTCTTAATAAATATGGGGAAATCAAATCTCGTAATATAACAGCGCATTTATAACCAGTTTGTACTTGAATGTTGGTGGCATTAGCATAACCACCCATGTTAATAGGTATAGCAAACTGTTGCTCAAAAACTGGTAATGTTCCCAATCTTCCTGGAAAGACGAAATCGAACAATGACCATAACTCTATCAAATTGTTTTGTATTGGAGTACCTGATAAAATAATTCTATTATAAGTTTTGATCTGTTTACATGTCAAAGAAATATCCAGGTTTGGATTTCGAATTTTATGTCCTTCGTCTAATATGCAATAGCCCCATTCACGGGGTAAAATATACTTTGAGTATATTCTTAAACCAACATAAGTTGTAATGAGTACATGACCTTTTTCCATAACTCTATTGATGATCCCCTGTGCATTAATCTGACTACTAATATTTTTCATCATCGCCTTCGAGGAATCTGGATCGTTCAATTCCAAATATGCATCTAGTTTGTCTTCAGATGCTAACGATCCCATTCCTGACCCAATGCTATGCAAAATTGCACACCTTAGAGGTGGCCACCACCTATGAAATTCGTTCACCCACTGATTCAATACCGTTGCAGGAACGACAACTAAAACTGGTTTGTCTAGAAGTCCAGAATAATGCAAACCTGCAACAAATGAAATCACTTGGATTGTCTTACCCAATCCCATCTCATCGCCAATTATGCCACCTGTCTTTTGAGAATACAATTCCCAAAGCCATTGAACGCAAGTTTTTTGATAATCAAATAATGAAGGATATATATCACCTGGAAGTTTGAATTTTGAGTTAAGAACCGCATCAGGTACCGTGGGATGTGGCTTGAACCATTCCTCAACATTATCCTCTTCTTCTTTTCTCAAAGCTTTTCTTCTTTTGACCCAATCTTTTAATCTCAGCTGATATACTCTTTCATCACCGTCATCAACGTTACGGGTAGTTTCCTCAGTCTTATTTTCAATAGTAGAGTCCTCCAGTGAATATTCTTCAACATTGTCATCTTCAGGGTATTTATCTTCATCATTTGATAGCAGGTTTTCGTATTCGGAATCATCATCTTCTAGTCCAATCTTTTCATTCGGAGCTGACGTCTTAATTTTTTTTCTACTGGGTTCTTCTTTACCATATTCATAATCTTCATCATCAATTACTTTATTTTTAACCTCTTTTTTATCTTGGAGATCTTCAAATCCAGGTTCTTTTAAATAAACATGGCTTTTAGCCGCTTTTTCACCATCTACTTGTTCTTGCTGGAAAGCATTGACATTACCAAATGCGGTAATCTTACCTGTTCTGATAAGAAAATCCTTCTCAGTCTCACCAGGAAGTATTTCGTCGCTTACATATGTATTCAGTTGCTCCTTAGTCTTCTCGAGTTCGCTTTTACTCTCATCAATACGCTTCTTGATATCTTCAATATCCTTCTGTAAGGGAAAGAGCTCGTTCTCTTCAAACCATATAATATCATCTTTTACCTGTTTTCTCTGACTGAGCTTCGTACGTGGATTCTCTAGTTTTTTCTGTAGTGCTCTGATCTTTGTGAGGGTTTTATTCAAGTCCTTCGAACTTTTATCTAATCTCTTCTGATCTAGTTCAGCATCTTTATTTATAAGCGCTTGATTTGCTTTATTAGTGATGGTGTTCTCAAGGTCACCCTGATCTACTAGTTTCACTCCTAAGGAGTCAAATTTTTCTTTATCGTCACTCATGGCTCATTATTTTTTCATTTATTGATAATTTCGTTTGCTATCTTAAATATCTAATAATGATAATGAACTTTTTTTTCCTTCGTATATCAATTTTTATATTTCTATACAGTAAAGAGGTTTTGCATATATAAGTTGTGATGGGATAATTATTCTATACTTTATTAAATGCTTCATCTTGTAGGGATTTAAGGGACCTTTCATATAATGAAACATCGGGCTCTGTTATAAGCTCTTTAAGGTCTAATGTTAGCTTATTCACTACCTTATTTGCGCGTCCAATATTTTGCATTAATTTCTGGAACCACTTTATTTCACCTTTACCGAAACACAAGTTGTATGCAAAACCTCCTCTATTGGCCCTAGCCGTACGACCAACTCTATGAACATACTCTCTAGAGGAATTTGGCAAATCATAGTTGATAACGTCTGTTACTGTTAAAACATCTATTCCACGAGCAATCAAGTCGGTTGCAACCAATATATGGACTTTTTGGCTGGCGAAATCCTTCAAGATCTTTGTTCTCATACTTGTAGTATTGTTTGTTGAATTGATGAAGGCTGTGGATATTTGCTTTTCTGGTGATAATTGAACCAAAAGCTCACTCAACAATTTTGTAAGTCTCATGGAGGCCTCGTTAGACTTCGTGAAAATTAAGACATTTTCCAATTTGTTCTCCAAAACCAAAAACTTTGCAAGAATCAATGGCTTCAAAGACGATTTAGCTGATCCAAATTGTAATTCGAACTCGCTTAACGATGGAGGCACTGTGAACATTTCCTTAACCATAGACTCTTTGTCGTTTACTATGATTAATCTTGGCTTCTTGAATTGAAGTAATGAAAGCTTACCTGCATCTGTGGTTAATGTAGCAGAGAATATTAGCTTCTGAACGCTTAATCGCCATGTTTTAGAGACGTCAGGTGGATTTTGAATCTTTGAAATGAGTGTTTGACTCCAGTTCTGAAATGACTGATTTAACAAACGATCAGCTTCATCAATCACAAGGAATCTCAAGCTTTTTAAGCTAATGTAATTGTTGTTCAAATGATCCACAAGACGACCTGGAGTTGAAACTATGATGTCCGGTTCATTATTGACAAGCTTTTCGCCTTCGTCCTTAATTGTTACATCGCTTCTGAGACTCATAACAGAAAGATTGGTACCTTTAGCAAGGCTCTGTAAGGTCGCCTTAACTTGGCTGATTAATGGCTTAGTCGGCACTAAAATTATAGCTCTTACCCTTGGAACCACACGCAGATGTAATGCCTCTACTATTGGGATGAGATATGCCAATGTCTTTCCTGACCCAGTCGATGCATTTACTAGGACATCTCCCATCATATCAGGTCTTTGCTTGTTCTTTCTTATATCTTCAAGAAGAATATCTAAAGCTGCCACTTGCACAGAAAACGCATTGTCATATCCCATGTTATGCAAGTTTTTTCGAAGAATGCTAGATAGTTGAATGTCATTAAACGGTTTTGTGTTTGTAGGGGAGCTATATATGGGTTTAGCAAGCCAGTTGAGGTTATCAGAATATGCATTGGTAGAAATTAATCTCCTATCTTTCGGAAGTTGGGGTTGAGGCAATGGAGCCAAATCTTGTTTTTCAACATCATCTTCAGATTCTTCGCTTTCTTGTTTGTCCCTTTGAATCAGTTTCCTGAATTTCAGAAATACGGCCATATGCTTGGACTGATACTCTGAATCTTCCTCAGGGTCAATATCCATATTTGAATCGTTAATTTCATGTTCATTGATCAGTTGGTTCTCTGTTTCTTCTATTTCATCATATGTAATGTTATCTTCAGATTCTTCTTTAGATTCTCCATCACTCTCTTTTTCTTCTTCTGAGTCTTCTAAATCTTTTGAGTCTTCTGAGTCTTCTGAGTCTTCTGAGTCTTCGTCTTCCTCTTCCTCTTCCTCTTCCAGCTCATCGGAAGTATGCAGAGAGGCATCACTCAACTTCCTTTTCCTGGAAGTAGGATCGTCCAAGGTCTTAAAGGTGTCATCACCAATATCATTGGATCCTACATCCTGGAATGGATCAAATCTAGAGGCAAACATCTTGTTTGGATCGCTATCCTTTGTGTCTTCAATTTCCCTATAGGCCTTTTCTTTCCCTCATCTCGATATTTGATACTTAGTCTTTGTCCTGCATGTTACATCTCAATATCTAATTTTTCAACGGACGAAAGAAACCGCTACGACTAAGTAAAATTCACAAGCATCTTGGTCTTACACGATGAGGTTTACCGGTGTGTTGATGAGAGGTAGATCTGCTTGGAAGGGGCCTCATGTTGTCGCCTTACCATTAGCGGATGCTATCAAAAAGGGAACACCAATAAGAACGAATGCAAGAAGCTGTACAATATTACCTCAGTTCGTGGGATTGAAATTTCAAATACACAACGGTAAGGAATATGTTGAGGTAGAAATTACAGACGATATGGTTGGATCTAAACTTGGTGAGTTTTCACCTACTAGAAAGAGATTCCAATATAAATTCTCTAAGAACTAGATGAAATACTTTTGAGAATATACCAAACAAAGCACTTAACTTGTATATATATATTACTGAAATAAACATTTATTTCATGACTAAGTTTTGATACAGTCTATTCAACATAATTATCCCCTGGATCTTGGGTTGTAGTCATCCATTCTTCTTTGTCTAAGTTCACCCGTTCTGTCATTTTCTGGCCATTTCCCCCATCCATTCAATCTGATCACCAAACAAGTCGCATTGTCACTACCTCCGATATACTCCACGAACTTGACAACCTCCTCAGCACATGACTGAGGACTAGCCCTGGGGTGACCTTTCATGTTGACATTTGTCATAACAACATCAGCTATTTCCTGATCAGTAAGTTCTCCTGTGATTCCATCACTACAGAGAACCAAGAAACATTCATTTCCACCCAAGCCACCGAGAGTAAAGTTTTCAATCTCTTGCCGTGTGAGCATTTGACTTATAGCTTCAGAATCGCCAATTATAAACTGAGATATGTCGGGCTCTGCAGTTACACCCATTTGTTTGAAGTTCACATCCCCGAAAGATCTGGTGTTCGCCAAAGATATGAATCTTTCTTCACCAAAAGAATCAGTCATAAATCCAGCAGAGTACTTTCGAAGTCTGGTGGACTCCATTGGGTTAGAAGGGTGGTGAGCTTCGGTTAATGCATGAGCGAGACCATGTCTATCAACTAAAATTGCTTTAGTATCCCCAACGTGGGCAATAGTTAATTTGGAAATAGAACCTCTGTGGAAATAGTAGTTTTCTTTGGTTTCTTCATTTAAGTTTGTGCTGTGTAATGTTTCAATAAATGCAGAAGTACAAGTAGAACCAGATTTGTTATCATCTTGGAGAAAGAAATTGTAGTCTGTTTTCAAAAAGGATAAGGGTAAACGAAAATGCCAGTCATCGCTTCCGATTTCCACTTGGTTTAACTTGATTTCTGGATAGCCACCCTCCATTAAATTGAAGTTATTCTTTCTGTTTCTATACCACCTCCTCCAATAGCCACCAATATTTTTGCCATAATTCTTGACAAGTTCAACTCTTTCCTTGTCCTCTTTTTTGTCAATCAACAGATCGGCACTTTCGACTTCTTTACAGAGGTTTTGAGAGAGAAAATCTGAACATTGACCCCCTCCATGGCCATCATAAACGCTAAAGTTAAACACTATCCTGCCATGCGGTAATTCCATCACATTGGCGCTATATTTATCTTCATTATACAATCTGCTAACTCTTGAAGTAAAATGACCAAGATGAGATGGGCTGTGAAGCAATGGAACTCTTAGTTTCCCCAGTCGATGTAATTTAATATTGGAAACTGGGGTAGCTGGTAATTTATCAATTGCTGTAAATGTGACAGAATTTGAAATATATCTTCTAGTTTTTCCCGTTGATAGTATCAGTGATACCCTGTTTAAAGGGCGGTGCCCATATTTTTTCATTAGATATGTGCTTTGGACACTTTAAGTAGCACCAATTGCTATTTTGTGACCATGTGGAAGGGCCGTGTTTACGTCTGGAGTGAATTTTACTTCACAAAATTAAGAAAATGAGATACGGCATGTCTACAATTTGATCCGAGATGTCCCTTGATCGAATATTTATATTGTCTATAAAATCAAAGTATCGTCATGTTCGTCATCATCAGCATCTGAAACATCACCAGAAGCATCAGTGTAAGGTCTTGTGGTTGCAGACCGAGAGAGTTCGCTTTGCACTCTGGTCGTCATCGTACGTCTAATCCCGGAGACAGAATCACTAAGTCGGTTCCACAAGCTAGTTTTCTTGGGGTTTTCGTAAAGGGTTTCCCTATTTAGAGAATCTATTCTATTTGCAATTTCCTCATCTTCATTATCGCTGTCCTGATATGCCGTATCGATTCGGTTAGATGTGTCAGTAGTAAGGAAGTCGTTAAAGCTTCTTCTGTTGTTTTCGTAGTTAAAGTCCGCGGCATTCGATATGTTAAAGGAAGACAGGTTGTTGTTCGTTTGTTGCACTCTCTTGAACAACTCTCGGTCGATTGTTCGTTTCCCTTCTGCTATTATAAGATCAACTCTCTTGTTATTCAACAGCTCTAAATCCACTTGCCCATCATCGCCATCGTCATCAAATGCCCAAGAGTCGTAGAAACCAGAGCCCAACCCAAGTTTTCTCTTTATCTTGTCATAAACATTGAATATATTTAGCACCACGGGTATTAACACGAGTCTGGGTAGCCAGTCATTCATCAAGTTGAATAATCCAGTCAAATGGATAGATTTTCCAAACCATGATTCAAAGACAGATTCACGAGAGATGAACATAGTTATGAAGTTGTAAGACAATGGGATTGTCAATCTAGCAATATACGTGGCATAGAAACACGCTGATACCGGGTCAGAATTAAAGCTGACCAAGTGGTACATATTAAACACTTTGAGTCTTGTTAAGGAATTCAATGCACATATCAACATGTACGAGAACGTTATTATAGAAGCAATAAGTTTAAGAGTATCGGACTTTTTAATACCAGACGAATATAATATAATGTTCATGAATGAAAAGCGGGTGGAATGGAAAAATTCAGACTCAATAACGATAAATGATGATACAAACAATACAATAGACCAAAATCTATTGCTTGCAGGAATGACATAATAGTACACAAAGAACCTTGATTTTGGCAGTAATAATGATGCCTTTCCTGTGGTGTATCTGAATATCAATTGATTCCTTTGCTCCAAGTTTGATGTTGTTTTCGAATTAATGATATCTTCAAGCATAATTATTTTCTTGAAGGCAGTCTCAAATTCTGACTCATGGGCCAAATACTTGTTTAAATTCTGGCTGAAACTTGAAGAAAGTTTGTTAATATAGTTTGGTGTGAGGTTATCTCTGGAGATTTCGCCGCTACGGTCATGTTGGCTCTGTCTCTCTGCTGAGTCTTTCAAGTCAGAAGGAATTTTATGGTATAATTGTAATATCCAGTCCCTAAACCTCAAATCTTCATTTCCTTCATTTATGAAGTTCTTTTGTAGCTCCAATACTTGCAAGATGTCCTCCTTTAAACTTATTTTTGTGTCTTCTAAGTTGTCTACTAACTTTGGTACTTGGAGATAATGATGGTTTAACCTCTGCATTATACTGCCACTGATCCATTTATTTCTTGGGATGGACACAAGACCATGTCCCATTAACAACAATGCAAGGAATAATGAGTAGATGTGGGATAACGCAATAATCATGAGTTTCAATTGGGTGAATGACAACCCACCAACTTCGAGAACAAGGTAGATTACACCTGCTATAGACACAGCAAGTACAATTAACTGAAACTTGAGATTCTTCTTCAAAGCATCCTTTAGCTTCTCTACCTTATTGAACCTCCCTGAGCGGTAGAATTCTTGGAGCACTGGCAACAAGAGCCATGTCAACAAGAACGTTACCCAATAGTTAGTCTTCCATAGGTAGATTATCACTTTATCCGATAACCCAAACCACACGTTTTCCAGCTTCGAATTGGCAGCCACATAGTCAATTGGAAGCAAGAAAATGATCGACAATGGGATAAATACTGCTAAAATCAAAGATACCTGAGTGTATAACGGGTACCGAAAAATATTTATGTACAGCCTAATCCCCCATAATGTCAACAACAAAGAGAAGATGTAACTTAAAAGTGGAACTATCCACATATTTATTTTCTTCCTTTAAATCCGCTTCGATCCGCTTCTACTTTTCGCTTTTATATATTATAAAATTTTATATGGCGCTTTATTTATATAGCGAGCAGCAAAAGTAATGATCCCTTTTGTTTAGTAGCATATAAATAATACGCACACTATCAAAAGTGTTGTAAAAAAATGAGGATTGCTTAAATGTCAGTAGAAGATTCATATGGAAATTGAAGCAATGTCTGAGCAGGATAAATTACCAGATACGATGCCAGAGAAGCCCAAAAAGAAGTCGGTTGGATTTGCTCCTACTCCGGACCAAGAATTGTGGGAACATCACAAAGAATTAAGGAAGAAAGAAGAGCAAAAGAAAAAGACCATTCCTTTCCACCAGATCCCACCAGAGTTATCTTACTTAGAGAAAAAGAAACCAGCGCCACAACCTATAGGTGGTGACAAAAACAGAGTTCTTAAGACACAGAGAAGTCTGGGACCTCTGTTTGATGACTTAGGCGAATTGAGATACTTAGCTATAAAGGACATTTCAGTTCAGAATAAAGAAACAGAATTGAACTTTAATTATCCAGAGATTTGGAGGCCTATACCAGGAAATCAAGTGCTTGTTGATATTACGTACTCATCGCTCAATTCCATGGATATTGCCAAAATCAGCCACTATTTGCTCAACGTTAGCAACTTGAAAGTGGGATTAGGATATGAATTTGCAGGCCGGGTACAAGATGTTGGAAAGGAGATTCGTGCCAGCGGAGAATGGACGGTTGGTGATTTATGTATTGGTGTTATACATCCTTTGGAGAAGAAAGGCTCGTTATCATCAAGCCAGGTGATTACACCATCTAGGGATATTTTGATTAAAATAGAAGAAGACACTTTGGACAAAATTAAAGAAATAGACGTTAAGCTAGATCTCACCAAGGTCAGTGATGATGGAGATTTTGAAGTGGATTCTTCTGCATCTTCTGTGTCCTCTGATCCGATCGACACGCCTGCGGTTGAGGTAACTGATGTAACAGGAGATAATGTCGTGGATGCAAGTGCTAAGCCACCATCTGAAACTCTGAAAGTTTTAAAGACAACTGTCTCATCTGACTTCATATTGCCACCTTTGGCAAAACTATCTGTATTTCCAGTATTATATTGCCGGGCTAAGCAGCTTCTTAGCCATTCAGACCCAGTGTTCCAAAGCACAGGTAAGGCCAATATATTAATAAATGGAGCTGATACCAACTTGTCGTACACCATTCTTCAGTTGCTCAATTCTTCTTATTATGAAAATCTAAATGAGTTGAATTTGATTTTAATCTGTAAGGAAAACAACACAGAGAAATTACAAAAATTTGTGAATAGGTTTACAAGAGGGGCTTACTATGATCCTTCAAGAATCAAAAGATTTCAAATCGTATCCTATGACTTGGTTTACGACGGCTTGCTCCTCAGTGGAGAAATCCCACCTATCAATTACAAGAAACCAGACTTCTTCGCGGCTCAAGTGATTGGTGCTCTCTTACGTGATGACGAACCAGGTGCAAACATCATAAATTCAGATAACATCAATGACTACAAGTTAGATCTCATAATCGATATTGTGGGCAGTGGGAAGTACTTCCAGCATTCAGTGAAAATTAATAAAATAGATACTATGGACCTTCCTCTACAGAGCAAACTCGCAGATGGGGCATCTCTCGTGAAGCTCTTCCAAGGTAATGTAAAGGAGCCATTTTTGATAAAATTGTTAAAGCCTAAGAGTTTCAAGTCCGCCTTTGTTTCTTCTTGCAGTTTTTCGGTAAAAGATCCCTCATACAGTATAGATAAGCTTGTTAAATCTGAATCAGTTAGTCTTTGGAACTCTAAGTGGACATCCAGTTTTGCGAACTCGTATCTTTCAAAATATAACTATCATAACGACATAGACTTCAAATTCAATCGTCGTTGGGTCATTGAAGGGTTGAACCTCCTACTTAAGGGAGAGTTGAAGTTCATTATAGATGACTTTGTGGATTGGCGAAACAACTTCAAGAAGTATATTAAAGCCTTACGCAATAGTGATGGCAAGGTATTATTCCAAATTGAATCGTTTTGAACGTTACTTTGTACAATATACCTTATTTCAATAACAATTTCGTTAATTTATGGGGAGTTCACTCAAGATCTTTACTTTTTCCTAACATATTTTCATTGATAGTCTGCCAGTATTCTTTTGCATTTACCACCATATCACTCACTGGCTGGCATATCCCTCTCTCGTTCTCCCTTTCTTCTTTTCTCCCTTTCTCCCTCCCCCTATGACTTTCATGTTCCGGTTGTCTTTATATAGTTTTCAGTTTGAACTGTTATCACTCGATTTTTTTGATATCACGTTTGTAGCCCAAACATGATATATTTAAACTTAAATAATAAATATAAGGACTAAAATTTTAAAAGATCAATAACAATAGAAATATATAATTTTTAGATAACATTCAAGACCACACTACAATTTAAGTGGGCAAAGAAAGATTTATGAAGGTAGCATATGAGAGTACGTAATGTCACAAGGTTCAATGAGTGTTCATTCGCTCATAGATAGGTTTTCGAATGTAGAAAGCTCTAAGTCTTCCGAGATTGATAAACAAAGAGACAAGAAACAGCAAGAAAAAACGGGAAAAGGACGTGTTGATGAGCCAGGAAAGTTAGAAATAGAGAAATCGGGACTCTTGCAGCTACTTGGCCCTAATGTCACGTCATTTCCCTTTTCTGAGCAAGCATTTATCGAACTGGTGAAGTTGCGAACAGAACAGGAACGAACCAAGCAGGAATACTACAGAGCTGAGGTGGCAAATAAGAACTATGCAATTGTTCACGCAGCTATAAAGGCACAGGTGCCTCCTAATATAATTCCATTTATGTGTGTGGGGTATGGTCCAGAAGTAACTCCAAAGCCAGGACAGCCAGAGGAGCAGAAGGCTTTCCAACCATATTATTCGTCATATCCTACACAAGCAGCTCAACAACAGTCACTGCAGCCACAGAATCAGCAAAAGGGTGAAAAGCAACAGGGGTCTCAACATCCAGCGCAGCAAGCTCCTCCTTTAGGGCCACAGCAACCTCTGAAAACTCCTCCTGAAGCAATCTTTAGGAAGACCCACAGTCGCAGTGGCAGTCTGACGGAACTTTATCAAAGTGATCTGTTCAATGCCAGTCCAATCTCCCCTGTCAACTTCAGATTCGGAACTGGTAGTGCATCTGGACCATCCTTATCCAGAAGACCACTTTCTCCTGCCAAAATTGGTGCAGCTGCCGTGGCTAACCTAGCAAATCCTGTCACTCCGTATCGACTGAATAGAAACTCCTCTAGGATAATTCCCCTGCATCAACGACACTTCTCGATGCCTACAGAACTGATGAAGGACAAACAGGTGGGCGTAGAGAAGAAATCTGACGAAACTTCTAAACTAAAGCCACCAAACCCTCCATCTATAGTAACTTCTGCACCACCAAAGTCGCCCGGGACATCCCTGCAATTACATTCCCCACTTGGTGCTACTTCTTCAATTCAAGTTAAGGCATTGCCAGCACAACCGTTGCATAAACAGAGCAAGCTGGTTCAACCACCGTCACAAGAATCTATGCAATCGTTTCAACATGTTATTCAGTTTCACCATTGGAAACCGAGTAGTGGTGGACCTAATTCTATTCCCAACAATATCAATTCATCTGCAGCATATCGTCCACAGCAACTGCAATCACAAGAACAAATACAAGAACATCCGCCGCCACAGATTGCTCACTCACCTCACAAGAGACATAAATCAACTTCTGAGAATATGTCTATTGATATGTCATCATCGCATCAAGAGCATTTGTCATCCCGAGAGCGAAGTGGAGGTGATTCTGATTATCGTAACGGAGACGAAGACGATATCACCATGGATACCAGCACCATTGCTGAAGGTAATGAAGATATCAAAGAAAATGAATATAAATAGCATGGTTTGACTTTAGGCAAAAGGTTCAAAAAGAATATTGGCATGATGGATCTTATCTACTATCTAGATGTTATAGAAATGTCATTGAATGACATGATTGCATGTTGGAAAATACACATATAATGCGGAAATAGATACAAAAATGGGAAGTGTAATAAGTAGTAGTAATTGTAGTATTAGTACTAATAATAATAATAATAAGTTAGTAATAACTGTGATTGAAAGATTACATATTTTTATTTTTATTCTTATTCTTATTCTTATTCTTATTCTTATTCTTATTCTTATTCTTGACAATTATATGTACTGATACTTTTGCTTTCAGATAAACTTGTTGATGTTCCTAATTGAAAAGTGTGGCAGTCTTGATGAATGGCCTTTTTTGTTTGAAATATTACAGCATCATAAGCCACTTCCTACCTTTATATATAGTTAAATATAAAAGAAATAAATAGATAATAGAAACAAAAGCCTTCAAAGAATATAGCTACCGTTTAACAGAATAACAATAAAAATCTATATAGATATCAATCTTTCTTGCAATAACGATTTAATTTATATTAAGTATGATAAGGGACCAGATGCAATTTTTAGTGAAAAGCTGCGAAATTTCCCAAAAATATGTAATACACTAAATTGACTAAATAGACTAAATTGATTAATTAATAACTAGAAAATATATATTAAAAGTTACACAGAAAACGCTTACTGAATAGTAATGATTCATCTTACTATTATTGTGTTGTGTTAAATGGTGGATAGTGGGAGTAATTACATAATTTTCTTGTCTATTAACTGTTGTTACTCATCAGGTATCTATAGTTAGTTACTTTTTTTTACTGGTCATTATAGCTGTCGTATTGCCCCTTTGCATATACTTCAATTTCTGTTAGGTTTATAGCAGTAATACCATCCTCATCTGTGTCAAAATCTTTATCCTCATTGGCTGTTTCGTCTTCTTCATCATCAGAATCCGCATCAGGCGCAGAAGATTCTCCCAACTTTTCAAATGTTATGTCAGTTTTCTGTATTGAACCATATTCCCTCTTGAGATCATGTGCAAGGTTCCTGATTTGTGCTTCGGAAACAGAATCACTGATCAACCAAGAGCATAAATCTTCTAGCCATATTTTGTCATACACATAGTAAACATCGTGGAATCTGAACAACTCTTTCAAATCTAACAAGCTTTTCAACACCAACCTCTTCCCACCTCTAAGACTATAGTAGACGTCATCCCAGACTTTCATTACCATGTTATAGTTTCTGTGCAAAGGATACGAAAGTGCTCTTCTGATGCTTGTTATTATGGCCACTTTCAACAAAGTCTCATTAACCTGTTCATTAGGAATAACTAATTGTGAATCAAGGAATGCAAATTGTGATACGAGCTTTCCAACAGTCCATGCACTCTCAATACTGTGTTCACCCTCTGTTTCTCTCATATCAAAATGATATGCGAAGAGCAATGAAACCAAAAGAGTGAGTAATTGTGGAACATGATGATCTTCAACTATATATGTCCTTCTAGGGAGATTGATCATCTTTTCCTGCTCTTCTTTGCTGAAGTCTACAGGCATAATATCTGTCATTTCACTTTGCTTTTGCAACTGACTCTTGTACCACTTCATAAACAACTTAGTGCTAGGAGATTTCCACTCCAATAACCTTTTATATGTATCTTCCTCTCCTTCTGGAGGAAATTTCTCCATGATATAGTCTGATGCATAATACTCTGCATCAAACTTCACATTTTCTTTAATTAGTCTCTCAATAATTCTATCGTTAGGGGCAGTGTTTTCGGGATCTCCTAGCTCATTGATATCATTTCCATTAACCATTGACATACCTATAATGCCATTGTAATAGAAATTGAAACCATAATGAATCTTGCTAATTTCATTGGACTCTTCTGGCTGCTGGTGCTGCTGGGGTATTTCCCAATTGAATTTCTCACCTTCTTCAGCATCTTTCTGTACCTGATCTTGTGGGGGGAATTCATTGTTAACATCAAGTTCCTCAATCAATGGCTTGGATTTCGTTCCTGAAGGATCACCGATTTCACCTATCTGCTTTTCAGAATCTTGCAGTATATTGTTGTTTGTAATTCTAGCTAGTAGCTTAGAGGTCAAGTCCAAATCAGGAAAGTGTTCACCTTTACTGAGTTTTGGTAGCTTTACCTTTATATGCTCAGATGATGCATCATAAGAAGCATTAGATCGTTCATCATCAACGCACTTTCCAGGAAGCCTAAGTCTGAGGTAATATGGGCTCAATGAAAAAACAAAGAGCTCATCTTCCACAACCATCTCAATGTTTTTGGCATTAAAACGAACGTGTGATATCTTTATAGATATATAAATGAATTCTTCATCTTGATCAACACTAAATAGTGGAGTTATCATCCTTTCAAACCTCTAACTCACAGTCTACTAAATTAAAAAAAAAAAGACTTATATGTACTTATATCAAAGTATCATTATACATATTTTGGAGTAAGCCGCACGATGATTTTTTTTATATAGATGATTAATTCTTAAAGAAGATTTAATATCTATCACACGTTGAAGCACAAAAAAGAGATAAACCATAAAAATGCCGGAGCCAATACCAGAAGCAAATACAGTCAATGAACCTAGGGAGAGAAAAGTTTCTCGTAGAAGATTTGTAGGTAAAAATACAGAGAACACACAGGGAGATAAACAGTCTCTTGTTAAATCATCTCGTCGTCATGTTGGAAGAGTAATGAATCAAATTCCAGATGAAATTTTAAATGATAAGGAACTTAATGCTGCAGTTAGTTTATTGCCTTCAAATTATAACTTTGAAATACATAAGACAGTGTGGAACATAAAAAAGAATAATGCCAAAAGAGTAGCACTACAAATGCCAGAGGGTCTTTTAATTTATTCATTAACAATATCTGATATACTTGAACAGTTCTGTGATGTTGAGACTGTAGTGATGGGAGATGTTTCATATGGAGCATGTTGTATTGATGATTATACAGCAAGAGCATTGGATTGTGATTTTATCGTACATTATGCTCACTCATGTTTAGTTCCAATAGATATAACTGCAATTAAAGTGCTTTATGTTTTCGTTACTATTAGCATAGATGAATTACATTTGATGAACACCCTCAAGAAGAACTTTGATAAGGGTGCTCGTTTGGCAGCCTTTGGAACCATTCAATTCAATCCAACTATTCATAGCATAAAATCTAAACTTGAACTCGATGAAGACAAACCCCTATATATTACAGCACCGCAAACCATGCCATTATCAAAAGGAGAAGTTCTTGGATGTACATCTGCTAGGCTCAGTGGAGATGATTATGACGCAATGGTTTACGTGGGAGATGGTAGATTTCATCTTGAGAGTTCAATGATACACAATCCACATATTCCTGCCTTTAGATACGATCCATATTCCAGAAAGTTCACAAGAGAATATTATGACCAAAAGCAGATGGTACGAGTAAGAGAAGATGCCATCAGAACTGCTGGGAAAGCTAAAAAGATAGGCTTGATATTGGGAGCTCTCGGTAGACAGGGGAACCCAATTACTTTGGACAACATAGAGAATGCGTTACGCAAAAAAGGCGTAGAACTGGTAAAAATTATTCTTAGTGAAATTTTCCCTCAAAAGTTAGCTATGTTTGATGACATAGATGCGTTTGTACAAGTTGCATGTCCTAGATTGTCTATTGACTGGGGTTACGCATTTGAAAAGCCTTTATTGACACCATACGAAGCTATGGTTATGCTTGAACAAGACAAACAATGGAACGAAGATTATTATCCAATGGATTACTATTCAAAGGATGGCTACGGAAGGGGTAAGATACCGCAACATACATTTTAGGATAGTTTTTCTACATTTGTACATACGATAAATTATAATGAGGGCTCAGTTTCAGGATTTGAAGATTGCGATAACTCTTCTTCAACACCTAGTAAAGTAGCCACTTCTAAACTAGACCACGTAAGCTGAACATTTAGATATTCCTCTGTGATACAGCTGAAGAATTCATAAAACTTGGAAAATCTAATTGCAGATTCAGACACAACATCATTGACTACTATAGGAGAATTTAATTTCAAGAGTGAATCTTGGATTGCTAATAATGCATTTGGTAAAAACTCCTGAGTAGTTTCATTGGCTTTGGATATCTTATCTGTCGTGAACAATTTATTTTGAGTGATAGGTTCATAAATAGAAACATCAAAAAACTCATCAGTGGGAGGCAAGATCATACAAACAATATTGTAATAATCATAAAGACCACATCCATTAAGCAAATAATTAAATTGAAGTTCTGTTAAATCCTTGGTCAAAATTTCGATTCTTTCACTTATCTCTAAAACTTTATCGCTCAATAAGCTGAATGCCATTAGTTTAGAAAGCTCGAAGTCCAAGAAATTGCTTTTTATAGTCAAGTCATCTTTCTTTTCACTGAAGAGCTTGTTAGAATCCACATGCTGGTAGAAAATTTCAACAGGTCTATCAACAATTAAATTAATTAATTCTTGACTTTTTTCCTTAGGTAAGCCTAACAATGTATCGGTAGTAGACTTCTCAAATAATGGTAAAGTGTCTGAATAAAATTCCATTATCCACTCTGGTGGTTGCAAGTCGAGGTTCAATTCCAACTGTGCCAGGTTACTAGATTCTATGGTGGCTAGTTTGTTACGTATTGTATTAAAAACTTTATCTTGGGTAAACGTAATTACACCATTTATCACTTTGAGTATTGCGCTATCGTCCTTCAATTGTTTTGCTAGCATGAAAGAGTAAAGCTCAACCAAATTGAAAATAGCATAAATGGTCGATAACTTAGTCTCTGCAGAAATCGTTTGCTCGATCTTTGATTTAATAGGTTTAGCTAGGGATGCTAAAATCTTTTCCACAATGTCGTCAATTATGTCTTTGAACTCTTTCTGCTCTTCTACTGTGTCCAAATCGTCAATAGTGAAAATGCTGATTATGGTCTCAGACTCATTCACAGAAACAGAGTGAACGTAGGCCAACAATTCTCCAATGAAACGAACAGGGTCATGAGCAGCCATGTATATCGGCCTTTGATACTCATTCGAAGAATTACTAGTTCTTCTAGAACCTGTTGCATCACGGTTGCCATTTACTTGAATTGAAAGGTCATCGACTAGTTGTTTGGATCTTGATTCGGAAAAATTTGAAACAATTGAATTAAAGTAATTTAACCTGTTTTTAAGATATCTTAAACATTTATGTAAAGTCACAGTCCTCAGCTTAGTATTCAAAGAATATAAATTACTTAAAGTTCTGTTTGTAAATGCAACTATTCTGCCAATCGCCTTATCGATCAACTGGGTTATTTGTGTCATGATTTTCATTCCTAAATTGGTATTGTCCATAGACAATAAAATGGAACAATTTTGGTTTATCTTCTCTGCTTTTTCTAACACATCAAAAAACTCATCGTTAATTTCTCCATCTTTGAGAACAAATTGTTCGTATTCATTTAGTGTAAACTTCTTCTTAAAACTCGTCAAGATGCTCCTCTTCATTTGGTATTCCCGCCTTTCGTTACCAAGATTCTTTACTTCAGTATTGAACTTTGTTGAATCTAAATAATTTCTGTTAATTCTTTCATTAGTAGACTGATTAAGTGTAACCAAATTCGTCAAATTTTCTTCCAAACCTTTTAGCAGTTCCACTAAGGGGTGGAACTCCTTCAATAACTTAGCTTTATTATCAACTAAACTACTTTCCAACCTTCCTTTCAATTTCTTCCTCGCAATTGACCCAATAACACCCGGCTCTATTAAATCATCAATTTCATCACTCGCACCTGGGAATCCTTTTTCAAGATCAATAAAGATATCCTTCAATTGGGAATCACTAAGTGAGTTGTTTAGAACTCTTGAGAGTCTGATGGATAAATTGTTCGATTTTGGTTGTCGATTCAACTGGCTGTCTTCTGCAGTTTCATCATCACCCCTGTCTTTTTCTATAACTCCCAAAGACATTGATGCATATTTCTCAGCTAGCTTATCACTTTCTTCTTCAGTTGCTTCCGATTCCACTATTGGCTTGTGATCTTCGAAGTTAAGAAAGCCTTTCGTAAGACTGTTCAAAGAAGTTAAATGCTTTCCAAAACTCTCAATGTTTGATGAGATAGGTAATGTTAATGCTGGTTGAGGCTGAGGTAAATCATCATCGTTCAGAAATGAATCTAAGTCTATGAAGTCCATTATGGAACTCAAAGTTTACAATTCACAGAATCTTAACCAAATAATGTTGACAACTGAATCAATTTTCATATCCATATTACGAAATATATACAGGACAAAAATTTACATGTACACCAATCTTATATTTTGTTATCACCAAACAACTTGGAAATGCAAAATTTATACTATAAAATCTACCACAATAAATAAACCTAAAAACCAGGTTGTAACCCAATAAGAAATAAACAAAAGAAATAAACCTAACCAGGTTTGTCATTATCGATATCGCTTTGAATATGTCATAAGAAAAAGAAAATAGCAGCCAAAGTATTCATCAAAATAAATAAAAAGCAAATGAACTTTATTGAAACTGACCAGCAGCAAGCCAAGTTCGATGTTCTTCATGTGAGCAAGTCATTGATGTTCATACTAACCCTTCTTACGTGAGAAGGACTATTCCTCGGTTTTTGAGCTGGATCTTGGCTAATCCCAGCAGCAAGCAAGATGGACGAGATTCCATTATCATAGCCAGAAGGAAGTCTAGATGTGTCAGATGTGGCGATATAGTTAAGTTGTCTTTGTGGTATAGTCCTTTTGGTTGTATCGTTTGCTAGAGGAGAAACCTGGACCGAACTACTCAAAGACTGTAAACACTTCGACGCATTTACAATATCAACCATATCATCGTATGTCATGTGTGTAGGAGGCAACGTGACAGGCTTCCAAGAAGCTGTGATTTGGTTCAAGGGAGTTACTGGCTCAAGCTGCGAATTAGGTGCATATTGAGTCGTCTTGGCATCTGTATGGTTGGTGAAGTAAGTTTGAGTAGGACTCAGAACCTTAGATCCAGAATTTGATTTCGATGAAGTAGGCCACGCCAGCTGTTGACTCGTTTGCGGTGAATTTAAGCGGTGTTCCGAAAACTTTGTGTTAGTTGCAGGTATTGACAGCCGACGACTTTTGGGTTTTGGTTTACTACTGTGACTTTCAGACACTTTAGCTGACTTCTTCTTACCATTGCCTGCAACAGTATAGTTATCGATATTAGAATTAAGAATAAATCTAGGTTCTGTGGAATTTTGACTTTCACTGGGAACTGGTACAGAGTCTTCGGTAACTTCATCTAACCTTAATTCTCCAAACCCCTTATCACTTGGCTTCAAACAATAATCCGGGAAATCCAAACCAAAGACAGGGATTAACTCATATCTGATATGGTAGCAGAAGCGTCTTGCCAAGATTCGACACAAGTCAAAGGGTAACCAAGTACCTTGGATCTTCAAGAATCCTCCTCTGATCCGCTTTATATATGGCTGGTATTGCCTGGGTGTGGATTCAAGAAGTTTGACAATATCTGCCTTGGCATGTGCCTTTATGTACTCCGAGTTTAAAGATGCCTTCCAGATTCCTGTCAAGTGGACAAACCCTGTCTCATAGTCCCAGATCACCCAGTGACCATTTACGGGGAACTGAAATACTGTTAAATAATTTCTTGCAGGATCTATTGTGGATGTAGAATACCGTTTAATCTCGACCAGCGGATAGATGGCATCCTTCAACAATTCCAACTTATCAAATGGAATTGATGTCATTTTTGAATCATTGGATGTGTTAGTAGGCAACTGGTGAATAGGATAGTTTATCCGTGACGAATCATTGGAAACACTATTTATACTATTGTTTGTAATATTACCACCAGGAGATAAGGAGCCCAACGAGAGGCTGCTCCTACTTGAAGGTATTGATCTTGAATTAGAATTTGAAGTTGCAGAACCCATGGTTACAGTTCCACCAGACCCCACAGAAGCCTTTCCTACTCTATTTGCGCTTGTCGTGACTATTTGATTCGAGTGGAATTTGCCGATCATTGGAAGCGCCTTATTCTTCTTACGGGGCAACGCAGTAAAGGGGTGTTGAGATGAAAAACGTATCAGCGGTTGCTGCAGACTATGATGTTGCTGAATCTTGTCATGATCGCGTTCGAATGGAACAGAGTTACCACCCTGATAGCCTGTAGACCCACCCAATTGATGATGAGGGTGTATCAGCGGCAGTTGTTGCTGCCACTGGAACTCTGTTCTCTGATCCAGAGGAGCGGGCGGGAACGGCATGACTACCCCCCCTGCTAATGGGTGTATCAGAATACCCATTTTATGACTCTCTATTTGTCCAAACTGCCCTAACTGCTGTAATTGTGCAGATTCTTCTCTGAAAACCAGGGGCAATACTTGCCTTTGACCTGGCGTAAAATCCTTTGTTGAGTACGGAAACATATGAGGCAACATTGTAGCCGGTTCACCGTACCACGGTCTACAATGGGTATCCTTAAAACTTATAATCCAAAATAACCTCCCCAAAAAGAAGTAAGTATCAAAGGGATATAAAACTAACTTATAGGTTGTAAAAGAGATCCCCCAGTGTGTATATATATATATACAAAAAAGGTTTAGGTTGATTATGACACAAAAACCGATATTGCATTATATCTGTAAAAGGTCAGGAGGAGTGTCGCACCCGGAAGAGAGTAGACACGCTGCTGATTGTGGGACTCGTTATGGACAAGAGAAGTGTTAACTGGTTGCTAGTACGCTTATAGCCACTATCACGAAAATATGTAGATGTAAATTTCAGTGTAATACTGGCCAATAACATCCAGTAGAGACCTGTATAACCAGAGGCCATAACAGCCCTAGGAAGGATCTCAGCAACTTGGTTCGGTACTGACGCAAAGTCATAGGGAGAGCGTAGCCTACGTTAGAACCCTTGGTTACATTTTGGCTGGGGCTAATTGCAGTGTGGCAGTAGCACCCATAGTGAGAAATCAATTCTATCATACCTGCTTTTGAGCGCATACTTGGTCCAGATCTGAGACTAAGCTCTAGTTGCTATGTTGACATTCAGTTTGCTTTCCAATGTGCTTAAAGCATACTCCTTATCTACTGTCTAATTTTTATTGGGACCATTGTTCTGTGCAGCCAATTAATAGATTTGACGAAAGGGATGAGCACCGGGGCTAATGACAGAGAGACTTCTCGAGGAACAAAGGCACATTTTGGAAAGATGGCAGAACACATACCATAATAGGAGCATATGTGAGTTCCATATCATGCTTGAAATGGTACTGATGTGTCAGAAGCAATCAATATGGGCCAATAGTATCAAGGCTGATGGAGCTGTGGGTAGCTGCAAAGGATTGCCGCGACCGTATCCGGTATCTAATCTGTGAATAATTTCAGGGACCTGGACCCAGCCCAGGGTATAACGCACGAGCTATCGTGCGGAGCGTGAAAGAATAACAAGCAACGTGAGAGCGCAAGGGAAAGAGTACTGCAACAGAAGAAGAGAGAGGCACGAATGAAACCAAGCGAGAGTATATGAAATTGTAAAAGTTTCACTAATCGCTAAAGTATGGATCCCTAAAAGGAGGTAAAATTTCCAAGAAATTCAGAAGCATCCAGAAATAGCTCAAGTATTATGATGGTCCTTAATTAGTGGCACAAAAGGTAAAAATTACAGCTTTGGGGTTTACGAGCGCAAGAAAAGTGACATAGGATGCATTGTTGCAGCGATCGACAGTTGACAATTGTAGTAAAATATGCACACCTCGAGAACTAAAAGTGATAGCTTATAGTAGAATATGCGTAGCGTGTGGGCGGCGAGGCAATACACGCCAGGAAGGCTCGGTAGAGGAAGAGATTCCGAGCACAACTTCGCGCGAATACCGTTAGAGTGATTGTAGCAAAACAAAGAGGCATAAGTTTGCAACAAGTAGCTCACAGAAGACGACATATCAGCACAGTACACAGGGAGGAAAGGTGCTTTTATACCCCCTTGACGATCCTACGATTGAATAATCAGGATGTGATAGGCTGGAACCGCAAAGATAAGGAAGAGCGGAAGTTTAGGACAGTGGAGATCTGCCTATCTGAAGTTTCACATATTTTTTAATAAGCATTCACACACAATAACAAGTAAGCACAGCTTATGATTTTGCGTTCTTAAAGACAAATAAGGAATTTTTGCACCTGACGGCCTAAAGAATGGCTTGTACAATTGTCACATCATATTGTGCTATATTATGTACTAGAATTGAGCTTTAGAAGGCTTTTTTGTCAGTATGAACTTTAGAACACGGTGAAGGGCTCGACTCTTGGTTCAAATGAACTTTGCAGACGGTCTTTCAATATAATGTATTCAGTAGTATAGACATAATTAACGCTATCTATCAGCGAGAATCATCAGAAAAAATCGCGGTTGACTCAAATTTTAGTACACTATCTTCAGGGTCACCAGGAACCGACAATAAATATACAGATATGGTGCTAAGTAGGGTCGTTTTAGGGCGCAGAAGCATAATCAGCGGACTTGGAATAATAAAGACACGGAAAACCGTCTCCGGTTCACTTATTAGCTCTCGTTGGGCATCTGAAACTAGTGAGGCAAAAGGCAAAGATGAACACCAGATAACCAAGACAAAGAAAAAGAAAAAGTCTACAAGTCCACATGTGAGTAGAAAGTCTTTAGCAATTTGACGATTATACACTAGATGATTAATTACTAACATGTAACAGATTACCATTTACCAACATTTTGGCTTACCATTCGCCAAAGTCATTTTGATTTCTATTGGAACTTACTACGGCTTGATGGGTTTAAGAGATGTGCTTGACAAAGAATGAACATATTGCCGACAACAGTTTGACTTCCAGTTATTAAATTATGACATAAACCTTCGGAGAGGATATGATGAAGGCATGGAACTAGCATGAAAAGAGCTTGATTGTGATCAATTATTTTTTTTAACTGCCTTTTAATAAGACTACATCGAAAGAAATAAGAAGCAGCAAAGACAAACAACTCTGAAAAAGAAGGAAGAAATATATTCTTCTATATATAAATAGTTTAAAACAATCATATCTAAATATAATCTTAGCATTTTCTCTAATAAATTAATAGCCCTTTTTTCACATCAGATTTTACTGTTTTGCCTCTCAATAAGTTCAATAATACCTTCTCTCTTTGGATGAAAGGCCCATTCATATTGAACCCCTTGATGTATGTCAACATTCAATTCGTCAGCCCAACTCCACACGAGACCTGGGTTTTTAAGGAAACCTTTTCCGACCAAGGCAATATCAAAGTAACCATCTTCAATCAACTTATTGGTAGCTGCAGGGGATTCCAATCCTCCAACACAGGCAACAATGGCAGTATCACCAACGGCTTCCTTGACAGCCTTAGCAAAGTCAGCATGCATAGCAGTTTTAGCCAATCTAGCATTTTGCTTGTAATTGTTACCACCGGAAGAAATATCAATGATATCAATACCCTTTTCGACAACAATCTTGGCCAACTTTTGAGAGTCTTCTATTTTCCAAGCATCAGGGTCATCATTGACATTTTCACTTGCTGAAATTCTAAGCATAAGGGGATAATCCTTTGGAACATTGGCTTTAATTTCTTCAATTACTTCAAGTAAGAATCTAATTCTATTTTCAAAAGAACCACCGTATTCGTCAGTTCTCTTGTTAGAAAATGAACTCAAGAACTCTGTAATGAGATAACCATGTGCACCATGAATCTCAATGAAGTCAAAACCTGCAATCTCAACTGCCCTTTTAGCAGATGCTCCGAAATCCTTGATGATGCGCTTTATCTGATCTTTAGTCAATTCCTTAGGGGTAACATAGTTTCCGTTAGGTCTATAAGCAATTGGACTTGGTGCAACAACTTCATCTGGCCATCCTCCAACAGACTTATCAGCGATTTGTTCCAAATGAACCCATAATGGCTGACCACTTGCCTTTCTACCACCATGACCCAATTGGATACCAATTAATTGTTTAAGGCCATGAGCGTAGTCAACAACATCCTTTAATTTTTTGGCTTGCTCATCATTCCACAATCCAGAATCATGAGGACTCAACCCACCTTCCTTGCTAACGGAAGTGGCTTCAACAATAGTTAAACCTGGCCCTTTGCTCACTAAAGCACCGTAGTGAACAAGGTGAAAAGGGGTAAATTGAAACTTATCATCGGCAGAGTAAGTGCACATAGGAGAGACACCAATTCTGTTAGGGAAGGTCAAGTTCTTCACCTTTAACGGCTGGAAAATCTTAGGTAATTTCTTACCTTCATCTTTAAATGCCGTACCTGGTGCAACCTCGGGTTCAACAAAGTAGTAGTCGACAGCCTTTGAGGTTTTGACTTGATAATCAGAAGACATATCTAAATTCCAATCTCTATACGGGTTTGTTTAATTATTGAAGTCGCCAATAGTTGGTTACAGAAAATTGTGGATCTTCGATTTCTACACTTTTTATATTTGAATCTTGAAATTTTCAATTTTCTGATTACTAATTTATGCAAAGTAAATTACCGAACTTCACGAGAAGAATATTCGGGAAATATGAGAGAAGTTGGTTAGAGTTGATGAAGTTCACGATGATTACAATCAGTCAAATGTGAATATTCTCGATTTCCAGCTTAGTGTCGCTTATAAATGTTTCAATGGTCTTATCTATTCTTTGACATATATGCATGGCGGTCGAGCGAAGAAATCGATTACGGAAAATCTACGTTGAACCCGATTCCGAATATAGTATCCCCGGCGTTTAGGTGCGACTATTCTTGAATTGACTTAATGGAGAATTAAACCGAGAAACATCTAAGAATGAATAAGCTACCTTTGAATTACCTGTTATCTTGTACTTGAACATCATTCTTTTTGCTTTCAGTCAATGGTTGCAAAAATGATAAGCAAAACCCACGCAAAGAACGAGCAAGTGAAATAACATGAAATTATTATTGCAAGCCTATATCTCTAACTTATATGAACAGCCGAGCCATTTTTTAACTCTACAGGATTCAGACTATAGTTATTGTTCGTACATCATCAGCAGTTCCGAATTTTGCTATATAATGGTAAAAAAAAAATGGCAACAAGTTCACATGATTTTAACTCACCCTAGCCACTTACAACCTGGAAAGGTTGCATACTTTTTTATATTCTTTGCGAAATAGTAGAGAAAAAACCTAGTATTTAGATTTAATGTTGTCAGCAACAGCATCTAAGAATTCGGTTGTGGTTACGTAACTCGATCTGTCAGTCTTACCAGAAGCCAATGCTAAGTCTTTAGTCATGATACCGTTGACTTGCACAGTGTCCAAAGTGCTTTGTTCCAAGGCCTTTGCGAAGTCAACAACTTCTGGGGTTCCATCCAATCTACCTCTTTGGGCAATACCTCTAGTCCATGCAAATATAGATGCAATAGAGTTAGTAGAAGTTTCCTTTCCTTGTTGGTGTTGTCTGAAATGTCTGGTGACTGTACCATGTGCGGCTTCAGACTCGAAAGATTTTCCATCCGGAGTCACTAATACAGAAGTCATCAAACCAAGAGAACCAAAACCTTGTGCAACGATATCGGACTGGACATCACCGTCATAGTTTTTTAAGGCCATAACGAAACCACCCTTGGATTTAATCATTTGTGCAACCATATCATCTATAAGTCTATGCTCATACCATATACCAGCTTCTTCAAACTTCTTAGCGTATTCCGACTCGTAGATTTCTTGAAAGATATCTTTAAATCTACCATCATACTTCTTTAAGATAGTGTTCTTGGTAGATAAATACAATGGGAGGCTTCTCTGCAATGCAACTTTGAAAGATGAATGAGCAAATCCTCTAATGGACTCTTCAGTGTTGTACATAGCTAAACCTACACCAGGACCTGGAAAGTTGAAAACTGTTCTAGTCTCTGGAGCACCACCATTTTCTGGAGTGAAGGTCAACTCCAACTTACCAGGTTCATTGATAACCAAATCAGTAGCTTTATATTGGTCACCATGAGCATGTCTTCCGATGACGATAGGTTCTTGCCATCCTGGCACCAATCTTGGAATACGTGGGATGATAATAGACTCTCTGAAGACTGTTCCGTTCAAAATATTTCTAATAGTTCCGTTTGGAGATAACCACATTTTCTTCAAATTAAATTCTTTGACTCTAGCTTCATCTGGAGTGATAGTGGCACATTTGATTCCAACACCGTACTTCTTAATGGCATTGGCAGCATCAATGGTGATTTGATCATTGGTCTTGTCTCTTGCTTCAATACCCAAATCATAATACTTCAAGTCAACGTTCAAATATGGATTGATTAACTTATCCTTAATGATTTGCCAAATGATTCTTGTCATTTCATCACCGTCTAATTCCACTATTGGATTCTTGACGTTAATCTTAGCAAGATTCCTGGAGCCAGAAGCGAATCCCCTGACGAATGCTCTAGATCTATACATTCTTTTCCTATTTACTTAAAAGATCCTTAATAAACTGCTATATCAGTACAATTCTTCTTCTTGTACAAAGAATTCTTTAACCAAATAGATGTCCTTTGGAAAGAAGCTTCTTTTGATATGGTGAATCTTTTCTATGACTCTAATGTATGAAAAAAAAATCGGTCGAATTTTGGCCGGTATCGGACTGGAGAAAACCTGTCAGGATAACGAGAAAAAAGACTTCGATTTGATATTTTAATAGTGATATTAAAGAAACTGATGCAATGGCCATAATATCTAATTATACACGCACGGAAGCACAACTGTAGAATAATAACATAAATATCTATTTGGCTTGAAGCCCAAAAGTACCCTTTTGCGAGTTCTTCATAAGGGAAAAACATATACTGTTAAATGCCCTTTCCTTTTTTAATAATAACTTTTATAATATCGTACTTGACGGCAGGAAATTACATTGCTTTCTGTATAGAAAGGCTAAGCAAACATTTTCCTCGAAGAAGTCCACTTTTCTGATTTAGAGGAGTAGTCAATTGTGAGCTATAAGGTAAGCCATCAGAGACTCAAATAATTGTTTTGGAGCAACAATTCCTCTCAGAAACAACCTCTTTGGCTATATTCGTAAAAAAAGGGTACATGAAGTCCAAATGTGACTTGTTACAACCTACAGAATATCGTTTATCTCTTTTATCTTTTTTGGAACGGATATGGGCCGCTCATAGTATTACTATAGATAACAATTGACACTAAAATGTTAGCAAATTGTTGACAACATACAAAAACATACAATGTAAGAGTTGTCAATTGACAAGCATGTGTTGTTCTTTTTATGAGCAGTTAGATACTTTATATTTTTTATTTGACGTTGATACGATTTGTTGCTACTAGTATAAATTTTCAAGCTATATGTCTCACCAAAGAAAATTTAGATATCAAAATTTATTCAGCATTTTATCAATCAGCTCTTTCCGTCTCTAATAAAGCCACAAATTTTAGGCTAACTGTAGCTAAGAGACGCAAATATTGCTTTCTGCTAGATAGAATACAACTATTGAAAAAGTCACTCGTTTATTCAAGCAATGAACGAAAATGGAAGAAGACGAAGAATTTAACCCAGATTATTATCAACATCTTCTTTCATCATTGACTATTAATTCAAGAACTTTAATAACCGAGCTAACTGCTATAGCAGAAAAGAATGTGGACCACTCTAAGGTGATATGCGAGCTTGTGGAAACAAGGATTAAAAAGACCTTGCCACAGTACAAACTTAATGCATTATATTTACTTGACTCCATCTGCAAGAACGTCGGTAATCCTTACAATTTGATATTTGCTTCCAATCTCTACAAAGTATTCACAGAGACGTATCTCGTTGTGACAGATACTCCAACTCGACAGAACTTGATAAATTTATTCAAGACATGGCCAAATGCTAAGACAAGTTCAGGTGTTGACCTTTTCCCTATGGATGTGGTAAACCTGATTGAGCAGTTTATCATTAAGGCGACAGGAATAAGTCAGAAGAATCAACAAATCACAAATGTAATAACACCTGACATGCTTCTACGGGAAGGAAACTACTTATTGCAATATATCATAATGTTAATGAATAATGATGAAAAATTGGAAGCTGAAGTTCTGCCACTAGATGACGAAGTTAAAAGAGCCATAAAGATAAATAGCATTGCTAAAAACAACTACGTTACTTCCATTAACCAAATAAGCGAAAGCATAATGATGGATCCAAAGTCTTTTGAAGCCAACGTACAGAAATTCCACGTTGAACTTCAGTCAATCAGAAAGCAGTTAGACAACCAAAACTTTCAACAGAGACAAATGTTTGACAAAAGTCTATTAAAGACTACCGATAAAGAATCCAACATAGATGTTAACGTTACCATAGACTTGACACCAAAATTGAATTTCTTTGAAAACTTACAAAGAGATATCACGGACGAACCAGATTTACTTCTTGAAATCGAGTCTTGGGGAAAACCTATCATAAAACTTCAGGAAAAACCACCTACAAAAAACATACAAGTCGACAATGTAAAGGAAATGGAGGACATTGAAAGCGACAGTCATATAGAAAAGCAAATGCAAGAGCAGGAGCCACCTCAAGAAATAAATAGCCCGGGAGAAGAACCATTGAGCAATAGTCTCGGGATGAACTTTGGCTCTTTCAGCTTCATGGATTCTGTACTAGGACTGCCTAAAAACGAGTCTACAGATGCAAATCTCCCGGAAGTCAAAGATATGGAAGACTCCTATGATCCTGGGGCTCTTGAAGAGGAAACAAGACCAAACCTAAAGCGGCCAGTTGTCGAGCAACAAAAGCCCGTTAAAAAGGTTAGATTCGACGTGTAACATATATAGATTCGTATTTTAAATTCGAAAATCAGCTCCGACTCTACGCTATCTTCCACTACAGCTTTCTTTCTCTAGTAATGTTTCATATATTCATATATTATTCATATACAATTGCATGCTATGGCCCACTCACATGTCAAACGAGCCAGCTTTCTTCAAATGCCAGAAAGTACTCATGAATGGGAAAGCAAAGAAAACTCCAATAACTCCCCAGTAAGCAATCTTGAATGGAATAACTCTGTCCTTAACCTTAAATGGCAAGTTAGAGTATGGTCCGCTCTTTGGTGTACCATAAATGTTATTCATAGCTCTACTAGAACTTTGGAAATTTCTTTGGAAACCTCTTTGAAATGCTCTTTGGTTGGCTAACCTCAATCCTGGACCAGTTATCATCGTGAATTAAGTGTTCTATACTAATCGTTTTAAACTTAAAAGAAGACTTTCGTGTTCTGTGTATTAGTAGGTAAAGTCCAAAGTTTAATATTATAATTTTTTAAAGTGACACAAAACCTCTCCCTCAAACGCTGGAATTTTCATTGGTTAAAATTCGTAAAACATTGAAAGGCTCAGAAAATAAGTACAGTTATAAAGCTTTAAGTGTAAAACATAAGAGCATATATACATAAAAATATAGCATAATAATGGCCATTGCACCAATAAAGGGAGTTTTGACAAAGAAGATCATTACTGACATCAGTATGGGATTTGTCTGTGGAATGGGTTTGGCTACCGCATACTGGTACTTCGAACACAAACCACTTGTTGCCAAGAGAGAAGCATACTACGCTAAATTGCAAGCTCAAAGGGAAGCTGAAGATGCAGCTTAGGATATCATGGAACAGAGTACAATACCGTGTTTTAACGTAAGAAAGTGACATTCTGACCCATTATAGGGAAGCATATTTGAAGACTAGAGACGAAGGGTTTTCACATTCCATTATATGAATAAATATAACTATTTTTTTTTCACTTATATAATAAGCTATACATTTTATCGTTGTTCACGATTCCAGAACTTAATAGTATGACTTTTTTATTTTGACCAGTACGACGGAAGCGTTGTTGTAGGTATTTTAGACAACTGATCTCGCTTCGTGTTATCCCACCTATAACAACCACAACCACATACTCCTGAGTAGGAGATGAAGCTTGTGAGTTATTTGAGGTGGCATGAGATGGTGAACTTGATACTCCAGCGGCACCATTAGCATTAGTTAGTGAAGAGTCACTTTTACGCGGGTCGCATACATTTATGTCCACAGTTTTGCCACGAAACATCTGTTCAAAACCCAACTTATCCCAATTAGGCCTTCTACTAGCATTGTTGACTGGCTTGTAAACAAGGAAGTCTCTGAAATACAAAGCCTCAACAAACCGGTATAAGAGTGGAACTGTACTTGAAGGAAGAGCGAAAGACGGAGCAGGATAATTGTCGATAAGCTCACTTTTATCAGCCGACAGCTCATGTTCCTCATCATTTGTCAAGGGATGTAAGTTCCAAAATTTGTCAATTAAAGTGTAATTGCTTTTATATACGTCCAGGGCACCTGTAATACCTAGATTTTCCACTTCCTCATTTAAATTGATCACCTCATTCGAGCCAAGACCAGTGAAGGTACTAAGGAAGTCTCCATCTTGCACAGTCCGAATGATTTTGAGTCTGATAGACTCCTTTAAGTTTAAAATGAACTTCAAACCATAGTTCTCTAAAGATTCATTGAGGATCCACTCCATATCCCTTTCCTTTATACCATTATTCGTGATTGAAATCAACACTAAAGCCGAAAATATTATTCTACCATCATAGACTTTATTGAAGAACAGTCGTAATGTAGCCAAATGAGACTTATAGTCAGTTTCAAAGAGTTCGTTTTCAAATTGAAGAAAATTTTCATATTGATTTTCTGTTGTTTTGGTGCCTTCAATATTAGAATACTTAATAAGGCTCAATATTGACTCTGAAATAAACGTATGCTTTTTAATCAAGTCTTGTTTAGTGGTTAAGTTACCGAGGTTATTCACTAACTTTTTAATTTCCTTCAAGTCGCTTGTATTATCCTTTTGCTGGAATTCTTGTTGAATAACTTTTGCGGCCTTGTTTAACTTTGGCCCAACAGATGCAAAATTTAAGTCCTTTAACTCTGTGTATAATTCGTCATTAAGTTTTAACTTCTCAGATCCAACAGTAACGTCATCTATATCAATTCCAAACAAATCATCTATTAAACCATGATAGCTCAATTGGTTCAATGCTACAGCACCCAAGTCTAGATTCCTCTCCAAGACTACTACATCGGTGTTTCCTCTTAGCTTTTCTTCATAAAACTGTTTTTCCAACTCTGTGAGATCTTCACTTAGAAATTCAGGGATTCTTTCATTGAGGAGAAGCTTAAGAAACAAATCAGAATGATTTCCCTTACCAAACAAATTTCTGACTTTTAGATATTTTCCGTTGAATGACTTTGAGTTTTTTATTATACTAATAAATGCACTGGATAAATAATGAATTTGTTCGAGGGGCTGTTTTAAATATGACTCGAGCCCTCCAAATGGCATGTTTAACGAAAGAATATCATCATTAAAGATAAGTAAGGAGTCCCAACTCATTACCTTTATCCCTGCCTTTAATTTAATAGACTGACCCAGAGGCTTATAATTAGAAATAAAATCGAAGTCATAACCTCCATTGAATGCATCATTTAACTTATACAAAAAGGCCTTTGACAAGTTCTTTACTATGATATTCAATTTGTATTTTGACGTCAGAAGCAACTTAAGATGTTTCAAATTATCATCAGATTCATCAATTATCACAATTAGACCATGAAAATCTTTGAGTAACTCAGACTTATCACACTCATCTAACCATATCAACTTATCTAGCTTTCCCCTTTCCTTTAGCTTCAGAAATGGAGTCAAGTAATTTAATACTGATGCAAGTGTCCTATCTAATAATAGTAGGTTATTGTTTGAATAAACTTTAGACAAGCAGGCGAAGAGACTTGTAACAGACAATTCGTTGAACTTGGACAAAGTAGACGACTCATTTGCCATCATGGTCATGTCAAAATGTATCGTAAGCAGTTTATATCTACAACATTAATTTAATACTGTAATCTAGCCTCAGACGTATATACAGTACTATAAGATAATTACACCGTTCGTTAAAGTTCTAAGGACATATATAAAAAATATGACTAAACATCACGAAAACAACCAAGATAGAATATAAAAACACCATAGACTTTGAATGATCTTATTAAGTTTATAGCTTAAAACCTCTTAATTTCGATTCTAGTTCAAGTGTATTGACATTCAACAAACCTTCCTGGAATATAGTCGCAACATGAACTTTCTTTGAATTGAATACGTCAGCTTCTACTAAAAGTCTGTTGTTAGAGAAGCGCGGATACCTAAAAGAAACACACATCCATTCTCTTGGGTCAAAGTCGTCATCGTGGAAATAAATAGTGTGATCCAATGAAACAGCGTAATAGTGAATCGGATGTTTTAAGTTAACGTGCCTGAGTCTCAAGATTCTTGCAAGTCTACTTAAGTAGACAATATCCGATAAGAGTGATAAGCCAACGTAATTGTATGCTGAATCCAGAAAGTCCTGTTTGAGCTTTAAGAAGAAGGCTACTCTTCTTTCAGAAACAGGCAATTTCTCCTCGTATTTTGTTTTACTTAAGGATGCAAAGTGCTCAGAAAAACGAAGTGAAACTGGTACACCTTCACTACTAGTTGTTTGGTCCATCTCCGTTAAATTCACATCTTTGTTATCAAACCACCTTGGGTACGGAGTTTGAAATTGGAATGGCTTCAGTAACAATGTTCCATCGTAATCATCTTCTCCAACTTCTTTCAATATTTTTTGTTGTTCCTCATATTCTTCTGTAGCTCTTTTAAAAGAATTCTTCAATGTTAATGATACATTTGCATGGTACTTAATCTCGCCGCTTTGTTTTCCAGTAATAACTCTATTACAGAAATTCTTACCATTGCTGATGACTTGAACCAGCCATGTAACTGGCTCAACATCATACACCGGTTTGACAAATGACGAATGCAACGAATGAGGCCTGAAGCCGTCTGGTGCCGATCTAATGGCTACTAATAGCGCTTGAGCTGCTATAGCACCACCATATGCACCTCTTGTAGCAGGCGCAGGCTTCCTTAAAGGAACATTTCCCACATAGGTAGATTCGTCCACCTTTTTCACTCCATAATTGTCTTCAAAGCTTGTCATGCTTCTATTGCTTTGAACCAACTAAAATATCTTGTAAAATTGATACTTTTGTGCAAAAGTTTTTACTAAGGTATCATAGAGACAAGATTTGAGAAAGTAATCCCCACAATATATATACTTTACGCACCCTCGGTAGAGAATAAAGTGCACAACATCGGGGTGAACCGATACCGACAGGGACGCGGTAAAATCTAAATGCACCTGAAAAAACTTGTTGCACTTCAAGTAGCGGCAGTCAGTCCCCTAGGTAAAGTTACAGCAGCTTGTAGCATATAGGATCTAGTTAACCGCTCACTAAAAGAGTTATAACAATCGTATCTTTCTTTCTTTAAATGTATAAACCCCCAACTCAGCAAAATAGAGATTCGAGTAGTTTACTAAGATTTAATACCAAACATAGATGCAAAGTTTATAAGACAGGGCAAACACTATGTTAGCTCACATTCTGAAAGATATGCAAAGTCAATAATTGCACGGTTTAAGTTGAAGATCTACAACATGGGCCCTAAACCTTTCCGAGGCCTTTGAGTATTAGTGAGAGCCGAGTTTCATTGTCACAGCCGTGTAAGAGCCAGAAGACAAGATATACAGTAAAGGAAAAAAGAGGGGCAATTCTGGCTAAAAGACTTCATCTGTACCTACAGCTTCAAATACTGTACAATTACGCCCTGCTTTCATGGTGAAACAATAGATCTATTTAATTAACCCAATATTTCCCTAACAACGGCTACAATCACATGTGAAAATTCACAAGGAATGAGGTTGCACCCAAAAAAAAAAAGTCAGAAAATACAAAGATGCAATTTTTAGCAGTTAAAATTTATTCTAATAAATAAAAGATTAGGGAACTTAAAACCCATTTAAAGTAATATATAGTATGGATTTAAGAAGAAGTGGTATAGCCAAGTGAATTGAAGAAAAAAGTACTCCTTTGAACAGCCATGAGTTTATTAGTTTCCAAATCATTAGGATTGGAAGAATGCAAAATCTGTAGGATATAGTTATTGTTTCCATCTATTTCATATTATGCTGCAAATCAACTTAAAGCAGATTTCATCAGTTACAATTCATGATCGTAACACGATATCTCATGCATAATTATAAGCTGAAAAATACTCAAAGTTTGGCATTTCGTTCAACACCATTTCTGAAGAATACTAGACCTTCCTGTATCACACTTGCAAACAATTTACCTTCCTCTGTGTAGTAAGATACTTCCAAAAGAACTCTGTTATTGGCGAAGCGCGGAGCTTTATAAGTACAAAACAACCACTTTGAAGGCTCAAAAGCATCATCATGGAAATAAATGGTATGGTCCAAAGACACAGAAAAGTAGTAGTCAGTTGGTTTTGAGTCCTTAAATTCATCAGCTAAGTGTAAAATACGATGTAAAGTCCCCAAGTAAAGAGAATCTGAAACCATACCAAATCCAGCATATCTGAACTTTACATCATTAGTTGTGTCGTTTGTTTTGATCCAAAAAGATAACTCTCTGTCTCCCGGAGCTTTGGAAAGCTCATTATTGTCTTGTTTTAATAATTCTGGAGTAAACTTATGACTCATTGATCTGTATTTGTCGTTGAGCTGGGGAAGAGTTTCAGGCTTACGCTTGTAAAAGGTATCTGGAGGATTTGACTGAAACTCAAAAGGAAGTGGCTTTTTTGGGTCTATTTCGTGATCCTTTTTTGCTTTCTCTAATGAATTCTTTTTCGTTAAAGATATCATGACAATGTATTTCAAGACACCATTTTGATTAACTCTTACCAAACGATTAGCAAAGTTTCTTCCATCACTTATTTTCTCTACCTCATACTGAAATGGAACATTATCATCTCCTGCCTTGACAAAATATGAGTGCAATGAATGAGGTTTGAATCCTTCGGGGACAGTTTCCATAGCAACAACTATAGCCTGACCACAGAGGTTACCTCCGTACACACCTCTGGCTGTTGGCAATGGCTTTTTCAATGGTCTCACACCCTCATATTGTAAGTCTCCTACTTTTCTGACCTCAAATGCGTATTCAGTATTTGACAAGTTAGATGCTGCAGTTTCCAACGACATATTCTCTGTAAAATCTTCGGCTGGTTCGTAGGCCTCTTTATTACGTTTGTCACTCACTTTGACGTGTATTTTCTGCAAATTAAATGGTGATAGCTTTTGAACAGCGGCACTTCTGATTGGTTTGAGATGATGATAAGATGATCTTTCAAACCTATACCTAATCTGGAGCCTTTTATTTGTAACTTCAGAGTTTATCAGCAGTTATTTACTTTTCTAGTAAATATCTTACAACTTCTGTAAGATGGGGGTTATCGCAGGGATCGATTAGCGAAAACTATCAAAGTATGATGTAAAGTGATATTAGGACCTTCTTACTTTAAAATTTAATTTTAAGATTTAATTATTTTTGAATATGCTTTGTTATATATATACATATATTTATACGTATAATATATAATATACTTGATCTAATGATGTTTAAGCCGAGGCACAAGACACAATTTGATGATGATGAGAAAAAAGAAAGGTTAAAGTAAAAGCCATGCTGCGTATCTCGCTAAAAAAAAAGATCTCGTGCTGGGTCTCGCGGTAAGATTTTCCCACACCTCACAATCTAACGGGCCGGCAGCAAAACGTGTGGCGGTCCGTAAGTAGCACTAAATGCACTATCAATCGCACATGGCATCATTTAGCTGCCGTTACCTCGGCTTAATCTAAAGGTCCCCAAGATAACCTATACACACGACTTTACATAAAAAAAGTTAAAAGTGAAGTCAAATGGTTGCAATACTGTTTGCAGTTGCCACAACAGGTATAAGTTATGACTCAAAGACGTGATACAGCACCAGAAATACCGTCAAACAAGTAAGTAAGACCTTCTTGCATTATAGAGGCAACACAACGACCTTCCTTGTTAAATATGTAGCCACGAACCAATGTTCGGTTGTTGGAAAGACGTTTCATCTGGTATGTTGTACAGACCCAATCTCGAACGATATCAAAGCCTTCGTAGTCTGAGTTATGAAAGTATATATGATGGTCTAGGGACATAGCGTTATAATGAAATATATGCATCATATTCAACGATCTTTTTATCAAATTCTTTGCATCTTTACCCTCATCAAACTCCTCTGTAGGGTGATTTTCAGTAGGGTTCCACGGGACATGAAGCACCCTAGCCATGGTAGTCAAAATTGCAGAGTCACTCGCATCGGCAAGTCCCACATACTGGAACTTAGGATTTTTAAATGGAGTAGGCTGCTTAAGTGCATGATAAAGTGTGATCCAACGTTCCGCAGGCTCCTGTTCTTCTTCTTCAGGAACTAAAGTATGATCAATGAACTCTTGAGGGTACGCGTTCATAATATAGTCAGTATGGTTAATCTGGGTAAGCTTCAGGGGATCTGGGTGTTCTATTTGCACCTTTGGCACTGGAGGCTGTACTTCAATGTCACTTACTTTCCCTTTCTTAACTAACAATATGATTGAATTGAAACAGATCCTGCCATCTTGGACTGCCTGCACACCTCTTTTACAGAATTCTTCGTCATCGCTGAGTTTCAATACCTTATAATGCATTGGACTTCGAGGAGAGCCTGCTCGGACAAAATATCCATGAAATGAATGTGGAATAAAGCTCGTAGGCGCTGATTCTATTCCAACCAAAAGAGTCTGCGCTATCATGTGTCCTCCATATACTCCTCTTGCGACTTCAACCGGAAGACGTAGAGGATGAGCACCCACATAATTTTCTTCATCAATCTTTATCACCTTGAGAGCCTCTTCAAAATCATCGATTTTCGGGGATTGTTTTGGTTCCATTTCCATTTTAAACTTCTATCGATCTAATAACTCTAAAGTGTCAAAAAACCCCGATATAAACCTAAAATGGGTTGTAAATAAATATAGATAGATCTTGCGACAGAACTTAAATGGCCAATACCAATAACTAATTGATATCTAAAAAGTGCGTTTTTAGTGTCGACTTTTCGAAAAATTCTATAAGAGATCCTTTTAAAACAACTGCTTTCAAAAGCTCCTAAAAATTGTCAATATATTATACACCAAAAGTGTTCTAAATTTTCTGCTTAAATAAATATCATAAGAGATCTACTTTATCGCAGTTTTTATGTACAAGAATCCCCGCAAAATCCATTCTATATTTTCACTGTGAAAAATCATACCATCGTAGCGGTAAGCGCGAACTTTTTAAGCCGAAATCCAGGGGAAAGGTCGTCTTAGCACCTACTGAGCCGCTCGCTTTTCTTTCGTGTGAAAGTTTAGCACACTTGAACTAAAACAATGCTAAAGAGTTACCAGTTAGTGATTAAATAATGCAAGGTTAATCAATTAATACCTACTTAAAACTCAATTTACACAAAAAAATGTAATAGATGCCAAACGAAAAAGAAATGATAAAGGAGGCTGCTTAGTTTTGACAAATAAAGAAATAAATATCTATATCAATCTATATATATATGTAAGTAAAGCACCCAAAATATGCAATTAGTCATTCATATCAATAAGGTTCCTTGGTATGAGAATCGTCGTAATTGAATTTCACGTTGAAGGTCTTCAGAAACTTCGCTTGTAGTTCATTTTCATCTATGTCGATAGGAGCGTGTCTAATATGACGCAGAGTTAGCTTCTGGTTTTCGCTGGGAATTGAGTCAGTTATGTTCACTGTGCTGCGGATCAAAGCAGCTTGAGGAACTTCAACCTTGGGCACACTTTTGCTATACTTAGGGACTTTTTGAACCTTTCCTTTAAATTGACGTTGCTTTAATTCGATTTCCGCATCCAAGTCCTCATCAGCTGTTTCTAAAAGAGTAAGTCCAAGAAGAGACCTTTGTCTGTTCGTTAAAGGAAGATCGTAACACTGATCAGTGCTTTTTAGCAATTTATAGATTGGTCTAATCATTAAAAAAAAGTACACCAAATGAATCCACGGTTCAAATATGGCTTTACCAGTAGTAATGTTCAATAATGATTTAATAATGGGGCCAAAAAGTTTTATTGATATGTAGGAGATTAAGAGGCCCGCTAACTGGTAACTTTCCTTTGATTTGTTTGTTTGTCTTCTAAGAGCCTCCTGAAACACAGGATTCACCCAATCACCTCGGGGGACAGACGTGCTTTGTAATACAGTGTCTCTAATTTCACCTTCCTCATCCTCATCCTCCTCTTCATCGCTCTTTGTTAACAAATACGTGCCTTCAACGCTTGGTTGATTAACTTGAATATTTCTCAATGGTATTCTATTCTTTTCTTTCGAGGAATAAGACTGATAATTTGGCGGAAGAAACTTCTTTATGCACTCTTGCATGTCCTTGACATTTGATGATGGTGGTTTGTAGTATATAGGTTGCGATTGTATTGAATTAGTGCCATCGAAAGCAGATGAGGCCTTATTTTTTCCCGTCAATCGTGTTTGGTGCAACTTTAATGATATATCCTTTAGCCTGATGTTACTTGTATCAATTTCGTTACTATCTGAACTGGGTACCTCTGGCCTGGGTTCCGTAAACTCATAATTTGTAGCTTGGTTTGAGCGATTTGAAAGTTTCTGTAATGGCGTATAATAATTTTTCGATTCTTTTTCTAATAAGGATCGGTCACTTGAATAAAACCTCAGGAAAGACATTACAGACAACAAAGGCGAATAATATTACTCAATAAACTATCGATCCAATTGTTTATATTGTTTATAGCAGTTGTTGTTCCGAAAGAGTAATGATTTCTTTTGATGATATTAAATATATGAATCACGTGAGAAATTATATTTATTCAGTCTTTTTCTCTACTTACTGCAAATGGAGATATGTAAATGAAACAAGGTGCAAAAATACATCATAAAAAGAAGAGAGGGAATTTCGTCACTGTATAAACATTATTTATATTAAAGATCAGCTACTGAAGGGAGACTAATAGATTTCAAGTCAGCTAGAGGTATAACTGAAGGTCTTCCATGTGCGCACTGAAAGGGTAAATGGCAATGTGCTAATTGATCTATTAAGTAAGCCATCTCATTATGATTTAATAAATCCCCGAATTTGATAGAAGATCTGCATGCTTTTGAGTTAATGAAATTTGTAATTACCTTAGGTATGTGTTTCACATATCTAAACCAATCATCACTTGAGAGAAGCCCTATCTTTTCTTGGCTTTCAAGTTCGTAGAGGTATTCAAGTAAGGAAGATTTAAGTTCATTAACCTCTCTATCTATGAGGAGCTCAGGGAGGTGTGATACATGAAGTCTTCTATTCTTCAAAGTATATTTAATACCATATTGATAAAATATTGTTGAATATTGTATAAAGAGGTATGATTCTCTCGATGAGATTGGGATTTCTATCGACTTAGTGACCTTACACTCCAATCTTGCATGAGGATCAGTAACTTGAAGAATAAATTCCTTTAGCATAGATTCAACGCGGACTCTTTCATCACAAGCATGCTGATCAGCCACTAAAAGTGAACCGCCACTGATGAACAAAATAAATTTCCTGTCTATTTGTTTAATCACACGAAAGTCGCTAAAGTTTGCTTTACTAATTTGCATAGGTTGCAATTCTGTAAGAGTGAGACTTTCTGCTACGGAAAGGTTCGAAAGACTGCTTTGTACATTTCTAACCTTCTTAGGAGAAACCATTCCACTACTACTCCTCTTTTTCACAGGACTAACAATAAACTCATGTGACGTTCCCTCAAATTTTTCTATAACAGCAGATAGCATCTTTTGAATGATTCCAATATGTGAAGCAGCTAATTCATTCATGACTATTTCCAGTGACGAGACGTCACAGTCAACATTAAACATAAAAACAGGATAGGCCCTTTTTCTTCGAGGTGATTGACTGGAGGATACCGGAAGCTTTATGGCTTCTCCAAGATTGTTGAATCTTCTCTTATTTACGAACAAATACTGATAGTCTCTAGACACTCTAGGTATGTGACCGATGATACCTTGCATTTTATAACCCCCTTCAACTTCTGCAAATATGCGTTCATAACGAGGAATCAAGGAATGCCCGTGAATACAACGAAGAATATGAGCATATTTTTCATCTCCAGCTGACTCCAGTGCAATGTAGTGAATGATTGGATGGTCACTATCTTGTATAAAACTGACCTGGATGTTCGTATCGGGACTTCTAACCAACAACTCCACCAAGGAATCCTTTATTTCTTCCACTATCAAATGCGAGTTGAGATGCAAGAGATGCTGGCGTCTAACAGGAACAGAATGAAACAAATTTGTGGCTAAAACTATTGTCCCCAGGTCTGTAATCTCATTCACGTTGATCATATCAACAATAGACTCGAATGACCCTGTTGATCCCCAAGAATCACCCACCTTTACGAAAGAGGGCTTCCCCTTTATCTTCGATACTAACGTCACTCTTGCTATCGACTTTAGAGAATGTAATGCTTCACCTTTAAAGCCATTGGTTTGAATACTCGGTAATTCGTCAAGCGCCAGAAGCTTAGACGTATAATATCTCTCGCCGACTTTATCAAAGTCATTTTCACTTATTCCACAGCCGTTATCCCTTATAAATACGCTTAGTGAATGCAAATTCAATTTAACTACAACTTCAGTTGCTTTTGCATCGATGGAATTTTGTACTAATTCCCGAACCACATTTCCAAATGAGTTCAAACCACTGAGAGATCTGATACCAGAAATGGTTGACTGCGAGAGACGTTCAATGCCTCTAATCATCGCTCCTCATTTTAACCAATTCTTTTATGACTGTCGTTGGGTTTTTATTTCTCTGTGAAAGAAATCTTATTAACTTGCATTGCTGCTTTGTATTTGTTTTGCAGTTTTTGTAGTTTTTGCAGTTTTGCAGTTTTGTAGTTATCAAGTGCGTTATGTGTATCGTATTGTATACTATGTGATATATCATAAAAGTGGCAAGCACACTGAAAGTAGACTAAGATAGCAGATGCTGTCGCTAGTTATACCAGAAATTAGTAAAGATGGTACTAAATTTTCAGGAAATACAAATGTAAGTAAAAGCAAGCCATTTTTTTGGAGGAGAATTATCAAGTTGTGGGATTTATATACTAACTGACTATAAATAGGCTGTTTGGGATGATGAAAAGCAAAAAAAGTTGGTGAAACTAGTGATTGATCATACAATGGATGCAGATCCTTCAAATTTCTACTCATCTATTGATTGGCAAACTATTGCCAAACAGCTTCTGGTTAAGGACATAGAGTTTCTTAAATGTAAAGCAGATCAAGTATATGACCAGAAATTCGGCCTGCTTTTTTCTGACCAGGATAGTGATAATATTACCTCTGCTGACCAGTGGATGAGTGAAAGAGGTATCTTATTCCATGAGATTGAGGTGATGATTGGTAGTATAGGACTTCAAGGGTTCGAAGCGAATGAGGAAGAACAGCAACAGGATCAAGAGCAAGACCGAGAACAAGAAAACCAACGGCATCAAATTCACCTAAAGGAGCCCAATGGAACGGGAAATCAGGTGCCACGCTCCAAAAAGAGGAATAGCGATCCTATTAAAAGTTACGACACCCTTCAAAATGGCACCAAAAATCCTATTAAAACTCATGAAATACCAAAGTTAACAAAGACTGAGAGGAGAATGTCATTGGACCTAATGAACATGAGAACAGAGTTCTCAAATACTTCTAGTAAAACGAGAACCTCAAGTTTTGGTAAACCGGCAGAGATTGGCACCACAAAAATAAATGTTATTACGAGAGCAGAAGCTGCAAGTGGTCCTATGAAGCATGAAGAACTGGTTAATCCAACAGTAAAGGGAATAATCAAGGATATGCTGAAGAAACTCAAATTGAGTCTCATCAAGAGTAGAAAGCCAAAACCTGCCATGTCAATTCCCTCTGTAACTAACTCTGCCAAGGCTTTCGGACAAAATGAACAAATTGAGGGAGCTATGGGAACAAAGTCATCAAATACTCAACAGGAAGATCAAGGGGATGGAAATGGTGCAGAACCCGTACCTAGGAACTCACAGAGGGTCGTATCATTATCAGAGATGCAAAATAGAAGAGCTTCATTAGTTGGGGAAAATCTTCCCACATACATTAAAGAGCAGTTAAGACAGAGTATAGCGGAGAATCGAAATCCCATTAGTGTATCTAGTCCTGAGAGCCTGCCAAGTCCCAAGTCAAGCTTAAGTCCAAAGACTAGCTTAAGTCCCGGAACTATAGGTCAAGAACAACTAGGCACCTCAAACAATCCAACTCACATGGACACTGTCCTCTCACTAGAACATAGCCAAGGTGAAAGCACTCAAATAGGCGAAACGAGAGATAAATCAGTTGAGCAAGTGGCTAGATCTACAAGGTCACGAGAAACGAGCAGAGGAAGATCAATTCGGAATACCTCTCTTGAATCTCCCAAGCAGGAATATAAATCACGACTACAGAACTTATTAGCAAACTCTCAGTCGTTGTATGTACATACTAGAGAGACAGAAAACTCTAAGCAACATAAGGCAGAAAGCACAGCCCAGAGTACCAACACGTCAGCATATGAAACTGAAAGAGGTAGCTCTTTCAGCAATGACAACAATAACGAAGAAGATGACAGAGAATACGTCCTGCCTGGACTGCTAACTAAATACTATGGGGTTGGTGCTGATGATGGCGAAGAGGAAGAGAGGGTTCTTCGGGAACTCGACGAAGATGCTGATTTCTTAAATGTCAATGACAGTTACGATGAACTCATAGAAGATAATGGAGATGCAGATGGTGAAGAGAAAAATGACGATTATTTATTTGCAAGTTAGATTAGATGTCTATGATATTACTAACCCACTCACTCTAATCTATTAGAAAGATTCCTTATATAATTTAAGGATAACTCGTAAAGATAAATAGAAAATGCACTTGTAGGCGCGGTCTTCAACACGCTGATACCGAAGCCCTTGTAAAAGCCAAATATACCTTCATTTCGAAAGATTGTCATGCATAGTTTCAGAGTAGAAACTCTTTCTTTATTAGGTGCCATTACAGAATACATTTGGCCCCTTTTACGTAAGGTATCTAATGGAAACGTCAAACCTTTCGCTACTGCTCCAGCAAAGAACCCACATAATCCTTCTACGAATGGAATGTTAGTCAAATTATGAGAAATATCTCTTGCTATCCGGTATGTCCAAAACATAAGTCCTGTAGTCGATGCAACTGATAGCATCGCGGGCTTAACACCAGCGAAAAATCCTGATATTCCCTCATTTGAAAAAATACCCTTGGTGGTGTTGACCATTGATAAAAACTCCTTATTGGAATTCGCTGCAAGTCTAGTTCTCAAAAGATCAAAAGGATATGTGGTTATAGTACTAAAAAAACCAGCACCTATCCCAACCACCATTGCATGTGTAGATTGTGCCATCTTAACATTATGACTGCTCTCAGTTTCACTCAACATGTTGTTGAGAACAGAATATGAGGTGAATTGACATGCTCCATATAATACATACATTATCTCAGCAGGCACATTTCCCTTCCAAAATGCCAAAAGACCCTCATTTCTCCAAATTTTGCCCATAGTGGCAAGAACACGCTCTCTATTATGAAACTGGTTAAGCTGAAGCTGAATTCGTATCTTTAAAGTATCTAAAGGTGCTGTTATGGCCCTATTACCGCTGTTAGTAAAATCTCATCTTCTAATCGGACTTATAAGTACGCTCGCTCCGTAAACATACCTTGCAATCCCACCAGATATAGAGCCTGCTGCTAGAGCTTCATAGGCCGACACATGGCTACCTTGCCTTAAGTGATCCTCCCTTTCAAAACCCATACATCAAAAAAAATAATAGAGGTTCGAGGATATTTACAAGAGATAGTCCTTTGAGTAAGGAAATTAATTTTCCTGTTGCTTGAATATATACAAAAAAACAAGATTGATAACAAGAGTTTATCTGCAGGAAATATACTCACTTGATGAGCCACCCCGGAAAATATACATGCAGTCCCGAGAAGTAGCGGGAGAACTGTTACATTGCAAAATACGGTGGTTCCAACTTCATTCATATTCTAATATATATTAAAAAAGCATACTTAAGCGCCACTGAAAAGAGATGAAATTGTTCAGATTAAGCACTTTCCCGTAACAAGAAGGATATAAAGTAATCAAGCAAACATACCAAGTGGCAAAAAATATCATTACACTTAGTACTCAGCTAAGACTTCCTTTAGAATGGATGGATACCATTTAGCAGCCACATCCTGATGTGATTTAATTCTATTTCTGAAAACAGCGTGACCCACTGGATGTTTCGATAAGTCTGGAATGAACTGGAAGCCTGTATCGGCTGCCCAGTCCTTAATTTTTGCGTCTCTTTCTTCTTTGAGCTGGATGACGTCTTTAGGAATGTTCTCAACAGCTGCCTTTCGAGAATCAAGATCGATTGTCAGGAAGAAAGGAATAGATATTCTAGTTCCTGTTCCAGCCTTTGGCACCAATACTCTATGAATTGTTGCCTTGCATACACCTTGAGTAATAGCTTCGAGAGTTTGTCCCACATTTACTACCAAAGCATTTTCAATATAAGGCACCGTAATCCACTTACCTTGAAAATTCTGCACTTGTAATGAGTCATTGTGTGGAGTAACTTGATAAATGTAAGTTAAGAAGTCAGAATCACGATGAGGTCCAACACCTTGTCCTGTACTAGGTTTATCATCGTGCTGCTCAGACTTCAGATTAGCAAGTTCCTCTGAATCAGGATATGCAATGAGTTTCATTTTACAATTTTGGTTAGGTTTAAAGTATGAATCAAGAGCATCTGGTTTCAATCCAATCGCTTCACACACGAGTTTACGAAATCTTGTACTGAGCAGGAACATCTTTGCGTGATAATTCAATAATGTACTCTTGAAATGTGGAACATATTCCTCTTGAGGCCATATATTAGGTCCCTCAACGTTTTTGTAGATTGGTTCATCTGGACCTGGTTCTGGAAGCTCAGTTCCTAAGTCGAACTGCTCCCTCCAATCTATATGCTTTGCGGTGAGTTCATTAGCCAACCTAGTATAACCCAAAAAGTGTTTTGAGTGAATCATCTCGCAACCCTTCTTAACTTCATCTGGTAATTTGAAAAATTCAAAAGCTTGTTCACGAATTGCCTCGAAATCTTCCTTTACTGGTCCCAGTTTCTCGTAATTGGTGAGTAACAAGAAACCAACTTCTATCAATGCATGTTTAACTTCATTAAGAAATTTGGGCTTAGTAACTGGGTCGTCAGCTAAGCTTAGATCAATTACAGGAATGTTCTGAAATGACATGATCTTAAACAAAAATTTAATTTCCAGATCTTTAACGGATTCCTTGTTGTATATAAATAATATGATTCAAACAGAATCAGACGAGTTCTCTTCTAAATTCAACTTTAGAAGTTGCTCAGCAACCTATTTCATTAAAATTACGACTTTCAGAGGGTTCATCATTAAAAGTGGCGTGAGCCACAACGGGTCTGCATATTTGACTCTAAGGTAATCAGATGTAGGTGGGCACCCAATTTGTTTGGTACTAATGTTAAAAAACAATATCTGGGAAACGTAGTAATTGTGTAAAATGAACCAAGTTTGCTAGTTGACCTGTTGGTCTATTACGGATTACAGATAGTCAACTTTTCATATATTTTAAGTACGATTATCTAAAGCTTTTCTCGCAAACGGGTCTCAAGCACTTACGATTTGATAAGAAAAACTACCAGAAAAAGGGAACTAGTTGCTACCAAAATTATCTGAGATTCTGAAAATAAACCATAATGACTACCTTGGTTCTATATTGTGTCCATTATTCTAAAAAGAGCTTGGTTCAAGGGAAATAGAGTAAGTACTAGTTGTTCTAGAGGATCTTGGCTGCTAAACGTGTTGCAACATATCCAAAATCACTTCAAAAAAATTACCGAAAATCTCCAGTATACATATATGCGGTACAAGAGTGAGATTGCCTACTTTCTAGAGACACTATTCATACAAAAAGTTCCGTTAGATAGCGTTTAAAAAAAACTGTAGCGGAGCGAGCTCCGGTGAAAATTTACCCGTTTGCCACGTCGTGAAAATTGGCCGATTTATTTAACATCTAGCGGGTAATTTTTTTTTCCTTTCGATACTAGCTGCTAGACTCAAATAAGAAGGCCATATCGAGTAAAACAGTAAGAAGACTGTATTGAAATGTCAGATCTAGTACATAATCCTTCCGTTAAGGAAGCAGAACTACTAGTTTCTCGGCCATTGCTTCAGCGGCCCTACGTTTGGCCGTTCGTTATTTTGTATTCTGCGTTCTTCCAGATCTACTTCAAGGACTATGAAACATATATCAGAGGACCAGAATGGACATTTGTGTACCTTATGACGATTGTTTCGTTGAACATGTTGGTTTGGTTAATGCCATACTGGAACCTTGACATTAATGCCAAATTTAATTATAGTAGTGTAAAGAAGATTTCTGAAGCACAGTATATTAAAATTGATCCAAAACCTAATTCAGGAATTGGTGAAATTAGCAAGATCAACAGAGAGAGATTTGATGATGGAACTGGTCAAATAAGCTTTTCTTTCCAAAAGAGAAAGCATTTATTCAATGAAAAGATCCAAAAGTTTTCGCCTCCAGAATTTTTATTTGACGAGTCACCAGAATTGTCTGTTTATCAAGAAAGCAAAGGGCTTTCAGGTGATTTACTGATCTATCAAAGAAAGTATGGATCTAATATCTTTGACATTCCAGTCCCAACATTCTTAGAACTCTTTAAGGAACACGCAGTTGCACCTTTCTTTGTTTTTCAAGTTTTCTGTATTTCATTGTATTTGATGGATGATCAATGGTACTATTCCCTTTTCTCATTATTTATGTTGGTTTCCTTTGAAATGACTACCGTCTTCCAAAGAAGAAACACTATGGCAGAATTCCAAACTATGGGTATTAGACCATATCCAATTTGGGTTCACAGAAATGGACAATGGAAGCAACAGGAAACTAGTGAATTATTACCAGGTGATTTAGTTTCCATCACTAGAACTGCTGAAGATTTGGCTATTCCATGTGATTTGATATTAACTGATGGTTCTGCTATTGTTAATGAAGCGATGTTAACAGGTGAATCTACTCCTTTATTAAAGGAATCTGTTAAACTTAGACCAAGAGATGAAAAAATACAGCCAGAAGGTTTGGATAAAAACTCTATTTTACATGGAGGTACTAGTGTAATGCAAGTGACTAAGCCGGTTGATCCTATTGTTTCTCTTCCTCCTGATGATGGTGCTTTCGCTATTGTTACCAAAACTGGATTTGAAACCTCTCAAGGTTCTTTGGTTCGTACTATGATTTTCTCCAGTGAAAAGGTTTCTGTTGATAATAAGGAAGCTTTCTTTTTTATCTTATTCTTGTTGATTTTCGCCATTGCTGCTTCTTGGTACGTCTGGGTGGAAGGTACTAGAATGGGTAGAATCCAATCTAAATTGATTTTGGACTGTATTATCGTTATTACCTCTGTCGTTCCTCCAGAACTCCCCATGGAATTGACTATGGCAGTTAATTCTTCCATTAGTGCATTGGTTAAATATTACGTTTTCTGTACTGAGCCATTCAGAATCCCATTGGCCGGTAGAATCGATGTTTGTTGTTTTGATAAGACTGGTACTTTAACTGCTGAAGATTTAGTGTTTGAGGGATTGGCAGGATTCAACGAAGACTCTGAACGTCACATGTTTACTTGCGAAGAGGCTCCTGAAACCACATCTTATGTGCTTGGATCTGCTCATGCATTAGTTAAATTGGACGATGGTGAAATTGTTGGTGATTCTATGGAACAAGCAACCTTAAAGGCTGCTAACTGGGAAGTCGGTGCAAAGGATACTGTTCAAAGAGTCAAGAAGGGTAAGACTGAAAAAATTAAGATTTTACGTCGTTTCCAATTTTCTTCATCTTTAAAGAGGTCTTCGGCTATCAGTTCCATCAACTCTTTACCTGGTAAGAACTTTGTTGCTGTTAAAGGTGCTCCTGAAACTATTCGTAAGATGTTGATTGATGCTCCAAGCAAGTACGAAGAAATTTTCAAGTCTTTCACTAGATCAGGTTCTCGTGTCTTGGCTTTAGGTTATAAGACCATAGATACTAAACTTCCTGTCACTAAGATCAAGAGAGAAGATGTTGAGTCCGATTTGAAATTTGCTGGTTTTATAATTTTCCATTGTCCATTGAAAGAAGATGCCATTGAGACAATTAAGATGTTGAATGAATCCTCTCATCGTTCTGTGATGATTACTGGAGATAACCCATTGACTGCGTGCCACGTTGCATCAGAAGTTGCAATCACTGAGAAGGAAACATTGATTTTGGATGCCCCAGAGGAACACCATGTTGTTTCTGAAGGTGAAGATTTGGTGTGGAGAAACGTTCACGACACAAAGATTATTCCATTCAAGTCATCTGACAAGGTTGACAATACTTTGTTTGATAAGTACGATATCTGTATCACTGGTTATGCTTTGAACCTCTTATCTGAACACTACCAGATCTTGGACTTGATCAAACATACTTGGGTTTACGCTAGAGTTTCTCCTCCTCAAAAGGAGTTCATTTTGGCATCTCTTAAGAACGCTGGTTATAATACTTTAATGTGTGGTGACGGTACTAATGATGTTGGTGCATTGAAACAAGCTCACATTGGTGTCGCTCTTTTGAATGGTACTGATGAAGGTATGAAGAAAATTGCTGAAAATAAGAAGATCGAAGTTCAAAAGAAGGTCTATGACAAGCAAGCTCAAATATTTATTAACTGGAATAAACCACCTCCACCAATTCCACCAATAATCGCTCATTTATACCCTCCAGGTCCTCTGAATCCACATTATTTGAAGGCAATGGAAACTAAAGGTGTTACCATTACTGATGAAATGAGAAAGGCTGTTCAAGTTGCAGAAACTAGTGGACCTCAGACGATTCTTGGCCAAAAGCCAGACGGATCTCAAAAATCTAGTCTTGCAGACACTCTTTTGGGTGCATTGAATGAAGCTGAAGGAGAAGATGAAGCCCCAGTTTTGAAACTAGGTGATGCTTCTGTTGCTGCTCCATTCACTTCAAAGTTGACAAATGTTTCTTCTGTTACTCATATTGTTCGTCAAGGTCGTGCTGCTTTGGTATCTACCGTGCAAATGTACAAGATTTTGGCATTAAACTGTTTGATTTCTGCTTATTCACTTTCTGTTCTTTTCTTGGCTGGTATCAAATTTGGTGATGGTCAAGCAACTGTTTCTGGTATTCTTTTATCCATTTGTTTCTTGTCCATTTCCCGTGGAAGACCTTTGGAGAAGTTATCTAAGGAAAGACCTCAAAATGGTATCTTCAGTATATATATTATGGGTTCAATTTTGGGTCAATTTGCTATTCACATCACTACTTTGATCTACATCACTGGACAGATCTATTCTTTGGAACCAAGAGAGCCTCAAGTTGACTTGGAGAAGGAATTTTCTCCCTCTTTGTTGAATACTGGTATGTTCTTATTACAATTGGCTCAACAAGTTTCTACCTTCGCCGTCAACTACCAAGGTGAGCCTTTCAGAGAGAACATCTCTAGTAATAAGGGTATGTACTATGGTTTATTAGGTGTCGCTGGTTTAGCATTAGCTGGATCTACTGAGTTCTTTCCTGAATTAAATGAAGCAATGAAGTTTGTTCCAATGACTACAGATTTCAAGATCAAGTTAACTGGTTGTATTTTGTTGGATTTAGGAGGAACTTGGTTTGTTGAAAACGTATTAAAGTACTTCTTTATGAATTCTAAGCCAGCTGACATTGCTGAAAGAGAGTAATAGAATTAAACCTTACTACTATTATTATTATGGTTTTAGTATTATCATTATTATTTAATAATCCAAAGAAATATAACATAATTGCCTTTTTTATTAATATCTTTCGTATATATACATTTCAATATAACTAATATTGATTTTTTGGAGTCTATTCCAATTGTGCTAAGTCTTTGTCTCTGTCCAAGTTCTCGACCTTCAATACAGAGATATCTTGAACCTTAACTATCAGTATACCGCTTAATTTAGTTCCCATCAACTCTAAAACTTCAATTACTTCTTCATTTCCTATTGGATATGCGAAACTGTCTTGGATCATGCTATTAAGCTTTGAAATGGAGTAAGATTTACATCTTTGCTGACTATGAATTTGATACACTATATCATAGATTGGCTTTAATTTGGCCTTAAGAATATCCAACTTCTTCTTAAAAGGGTCTAATGTATTGTTTTCTTCATTCCGTAGCTTTTCTTTAAGTCTTATTCTTTCAAGGAGTGTTAGCCCGCTTTTATCATCTTGCTGTTTGGATTCTAACCTTGGCCTGAATTTGAATTTGGAGCTATCGTTCTTGATAATTCTTGATGTTTTAATTCTTGATGATCTTCCTCCTCCAATAAAAGATTTCACAAGTTCATTTAATGTAGGTATCTTAGATGAAGATCCAAGTTCTTCTATTTTAGAGACGAAACCTTCTTTATTTCGATTTGCTTGTGATATTAGTATGATATCATTATCTTTTCCAACCAGAGTGAGTTGATACACGTCTCTATCTACGGTAAATAACCTTAAAAATTCTTCAATTGGTACTTTACGCCTTAACAATCGTGAGGATGCATTCAAAATAGAATCCAAAGATGGATTAGACGTGTGACTAGCAAAATGTAAGTCAAGATTTATATTAACAGCATCGTACAACTTTATGAGATTTGACGAATCACGCATGAATAGATAATTGCTATTTTCTTTTGTTAGGGACTTAAGAGTTCACCTTTATTACAGCTTTGCTGTCCTTACTGCAAAATATTGAGTTCTCCTTACTGGATTTCCTTCAAAAAGTTTTGATATTTTATAGAATAAGAAAATAATTACACGCTTAATAGTATTGATATTATTCTATTTTTTGGTGAATATTTGCGAATATTTACAGTAGGAAGGGACTCGTATATAACAAGTAAAAGTATAAAGAACTATCCCTAAACTCATGATAATAGATCACAAAAGACATAAAACAGTAGTAGATGCCACTTATAATACATTACTCGCCAATTGTCCTTTTATGTAATCTCCTTATTTAGCTACGTACCATTTTTTACACTTTACAGTATCAAGATATTTGGAAGTATTATCGTATGAATTGTTACGTAAAACTATTAAACGATCTACTTAGATAATTACTTTTTTTCATCCTTCTTGTGGTGCTCTTGGAAGTCAGAGTAAGCAGCCTTAGCCTTGTCGGTAGAAGAACCATCAGTCTTGTTGAAGGTATCGTAAGCTTGCTTAGCTTCTCCGGAGACTTGCTTGTAGTCAACCTTTCCATCCTTGTCTGCGAGAGCTTCCTTTCCCTTGCTAATAAGATCGTCGATACCCATTGTTTATTTGTTTGTATTTAATATAAAATCTGCTTTAATTAAGAAGATAATTAATTAAATAAATTAGTGAATTAATGTGCTACATCCCTGATATTTATAATGGAGGAGATAACGTCCATTTCAGTTCGCGTACGAATTAGTTAACCACAATACATGATGTAATTAATTACGTAACAGATCCTTCCCCGGCCAGCCTACTGCATGTAATTGGTCAATCGCCCAAATACCTATCACTTTATTTTATTGAATTGTGGCTGAAACAGTATGTGAATTCGGTAGAAACAATAAGATAACACCGTAATCCGAGCAAAATAAGTTGCTGCCAGCTCTAATTCCATTTGAAGTGGTATTTGAAGCATGCAGGGAGAAAATAACGGTCTTTCAGTAGAAAAGTATAGCAGTGTAATAGTAGAATCGTATTGTCTGTCTCCAGCAGGGACTAAGGACCTACTGTAAGAGAATACAACCACCTTGTAATCATGATAATCCATATCAATTGACTGATTATCTTGAAAAAGGATAACAAGCTACGTATGCAATAAGAGAAATATGTAGCAGAACGTTGCATAAAGTTGAAATTGTTGAATTGATGGGGCATAAGGAACACGCTTGTCATTGATCTTTGGCGCAGTATAGTGCTCGTTCAGATTTTCACACTTGCTGGTGCAATCGAACAGAAGCGATGGGATGAACTTAGTAATACTTTATAATTGAATCATTGGGTGAATTCTAAGAAGGAAGACAAGGCCCACCATCAAAGTGGTTTATGATAGTGGTGGTGTATAGTACGAGCATAGCGAAAAAAGCCTCGGCCCCCACCCCCCTCCTCTCCCGCCACTCTGCAGCGAACCACATACTCGACTGAACAGACAGTAGACAAAAATGAAAGAACAATCACGTGACTGCATTTTTTTTTTTTTTTTTACAGTTTTCTTACTCCCAGCATACATGTAGGCGAATGTCAATGTTGCATCAGACACCTGTCAAAGTCTTCGGGGTCAAAAAATACGAAAGATCCGTAATAAATAAACAAAAGCTCTAGAGAATATGCGACTTTTCTCTTCTTTTGTCAGCTCAGTCAGTCAGTCAGCCTTTTTCATATATCATATATTCTGCAATCAGTCTATCTTCTACAAACTGAATTAAATTCATCTATATATAACTGCTAGCACAAATTCAAAGCTTCAACTTCTCGAGAATAGCAATGGTCTGCTCGTAACCTTCAATTTCTGCCTTGTATTTCTCAATCTTCTTATAAGCAGATTCTTTAGCTTGTTCATTGGTCTTCTCAGTAAACTTACTGATGGCATCATTAGCTTTACCTTCAAGTTCCTTGACATTAGACAACTTCTTGTTAACCTTAGAAATTTCGGCATCCAAATCAACGTGACCTTTAACCAAAACATGAACAGTACAGTCTGGAGTGATAGATTGCAAAGCACACCCAGAGCTGACTTCTTCAGTCTTACTGACAACGTGAATCTTATCAACACCCTTGATTAAAGATACAATGGAGTCTTGCTGCTCATGGGCAATGTTAAAGATCTCTTTATTGCTGGTTTCCACGAAGACTTCTCCATTTTTCAAAATATTATATTGTGATAACAATGATCTAGCACCTTTAGTGATCTCTAAAACCAATTCATAGGAATCGTGTGACTTTTTATCGTCGAAATCCTCTCTATAAGCTGGATAAGATGTCTTTGCAACGGTCTCCGCAGTTTCAGAAGCTCTATGAGGGAGCCTTTGCCACATCTCTTCAGTGACAAAAGGCATATATGGGTGAATTAACTTCAAAGCTGAATCAATACAAGTATATAAGGTATCCTTAGCAGACTTTTGTTGTTCTGGAGTACCGTCTTGGATCAAAGACTTGGAGTTTTCAATGTAAACGTCACAAAGATCAAACCAATATCTGTAAATGGCATTAGTAGACTCACCAAATTCACGATTTTCAATGGCTTCAGAAGCTTCTTTAGTGGCATGAGTGAGCTTATGTAAAATCCACTTTTCCACTAAAGATTCTTTACCTGTCTTTGCTGGAGAAGAAGGAGGAGTATAATTATCTCCTAATCTACCCAAAACGAACTTAGTAGCCTGGTAAATCTTGTTACAAAATTTACGGTATCCTTCCACTCTTAAGATATCCAAATTGATATCTCTACCACCAGTAGAATAAGCACATAATGCAAATCTCAAGGCATCAGTACCACACTCTGGAATACCGTTAGGATAAGAGATCCTTTGACCTTCAGTAGCCTTAGATAACTCTCTTGGATCCAAATTACCGGTCAATAATTTATCATGTAAACCTTGTAATGGAATACCAGAAATAACATCAAGAGGATCAATGACGTTACCAAGAGATTTGGACATTTTACGACCTTGGGCATCTCTGACTAAAGAATGACAGAAAACTTCCTTAAATGGAGCCTTCCCTGTAAACTTCAATCCCAATAAAATCATCCTAGTGACCCAGAAGAACAAAATATCCCAACCGGTCTCTAATATAGATACTGGGTAGAAAAGTTCCATATCCTTGGTCTTATTTGGCCAGCCTAGAGTGGAAAATGGCCATAAACCAGACGAGAACCAGGTGTCCAAAACATCTTCATCTTGCTCCAAAGTGATATTTTCCTTAGGGAACCTCTCTTTAGCCTTTTGTAAGGCTTCTTCATAAGTTCTTCCAGCGACCCAGTAGTTATTGTCAAGTCTGTCACCTTCCTTACCGTCAATGGTGACAAAATACACCGGACAACGGTGCCCCCACCATAATTGACGAGAAATACACCAATCTTGAATATTTTCCAACCAATGGAAGTACTCAGATTCGGAGGTTTTCGGAGTAATGGTAATATCTCCCTTTTTGACAGCAGCAATAGCGTCCTTGGCCATATCCTGTTGACTCACCCACCATTGTGGTTTCAACATTGGTTCAATAACATCACCAGATCTAGAACACAACGGAATAGTCATTTCATTATTCTCCTGTCCCTCGTATAAGCCCTTCTCCTTCAATTTCTCAATCACCTTGGATCTGGCGTCGAATCTCTTCATTCCTTCCCATTCGGGACCACACTTTTCGTTCAATAAACCGCTGTCTGTGTAGATGTTGATCGTCTCCAACTTGTTTCTCTTACCAGCGTTAAAATCGTTCTGATCATGTGCTGGAGTGATCTTGACGGCACCAGTACCAAATTCCATATCAACAGCTTCTGCGTCGGTGACAATTGGAATTCTACGGTTTAAAAATGGGTGCAAAACATACTTTCCGTGCAAATGAGCGTATCTTTTATCATCAGGATGAACTGCAACACCAGTATCTCCGAACATAGTCTCTGGTCTGGTGGTTGCAACGGTAATCTTCTCATCTGAACCTTCAACCGGATATGAAAACGACGTCAAAACTCCAAATTCAATCTTAGAATCATAGCCAGGAACATTAATTAAGGTTTTACCTGGAATTGTTTTGTTTTCTACTTCTAAATTTGAAATAGCGGTGTTTAATTTGACACTCCAATTAACTAATCTTGATGCTCTGTAAATAGTACCTTCATCATGTAATCTCACAAAGGCTTCAGTAACTGCATCTGACAATTGAGGACTCATAGTGAATGCCTCTCTAGACCAATCGTAAGAAGCACCTAACTTCTTGAATTGATTCTTAATTCTAGCATGGTAAATTTCTTTCCATTCCCAAACTCTCTCAAGGAACTTTTCACGTCCCAAATCATGTCTGGTCTTTCCTTCCTTTGCCAACTGTTTCTCAACGACAGACTGTGTTCCAATACCAGCGTGATCAAAACCTGGCAAGTAAAGTGTAGTTTTACCTTTCATTCTGTTGTATCTAATGAGAGCATCTTGAATAGCAATTGTTAAAGCATGTCCAATATGCAATGCACCGGTGACATTTGGTGGGGGACAAGGAATAACAAATGAACCTTCTGGCTTTATCTTGCCATCTTGAGTCAATTCTGGCTCAAAGTGTTTCTGCTTTTCCCACCAACTATACCACGAACTTTCAACATTTTTAGGGATATAAGCCTTGAAAGCTGGATCTTCAAGAGAAGCAAGAATCTTCTTCTCACCTGGTTTAGTTTTATCAACAAATTCGGGAATTGGTTCACTAACTTTCTTTTCCTTTTTAGGTTTCTTTGGCTCATCACTCTTATTCTTAGCGGCTTCTGCTTGTTTTGCCTTCTTAGCTTCAAATTTTGCTAATTTTTCTGCCTTCTTACGTTCCTTTTCTAATTCCTTAGCTGTCTTTTCCTTAGGGACTTCTTCAGCACCCTTTTTCTGTTGCTGAGTTTGGGCTGCTGCTGTTGCATTGATCTTTGACTCATCGATTTTGTCACTCATTTTCTGATAATAGCTTCTAACGACCGCTCCTCTTCCTAAGCAATTAAGTTTGAAATGGCTACTAACAATAGGTCTTAAGAGCAAAAGCTTGCTTACCATAAACCTCTTTGAATCGTCGTCCTACAGAACTAAGTGGGAATATATAAGTAGTGATATTTAGTATATAACAGTTTTCTCATTTTTTTCATTATGGAAGAGTCACTGCAGTTTTGTGTAATATTTGGATGATGAGAATATAGAATAACGGGAGAAGGGAACAGACGGACAGAAAGCTGATCATACGGGAAGGGAAGGGAAGGGAAGGGCATACAAAAGTGATCAATATGCTAATAATAATGATTCTCTATATTTTATGTATTGGGCATCCTCCTTTTGGCATCAGAACCAGACGAATCGTTAAATTCAAGCTTCCTCTTTGTCATACCGGAGAACAAAGATGGTTTATTGGGTGTAAATAGATCTAAAGTCGGGGTTTCTAGCCGACCATTGGGGAACTCTAAGTTATCTAGTCTTTTTTCCATGGACTTTGTCATTTTGGCATTGGTATTTGTGTTTTGCTTGATTGCTCTTACTCTTCCATCTATAAGGCTACTATTTCGACTCATTCCAAGACCTATTTCCTCACCAAAGCTGTCTGTAATTGTCTCTTCTTGCTTTCCAAACTCCATTTTATTTTGAGCACGGCGCAATTCAGACATTTGGAACCGTTCTTTCATCTTTCTGAACCGTCTTCCTCCTCTCTTTTTGGACTTTTGCTCTACAGGGAGTGCAAGTGCCTTTTCCGGCTGCTGATCTGGAGGTGTAAGGAGTTTTTCAATCTTTGAATTGATTTCCTTACGATACTTTTCACCTAATGATCCATCAGGACTGGATTTTGACAAGTCCAATCTTGCTGCTAAAACGACTTTCCCACTCACTATTCTCATTGCTGGCTTGATAATGTTTTCTGGCAAGTATCGTATTAAATCTGAATGGTATATGTAGCCAGGCTGGCGAATTGTACGGGATGCAAGTTTAGTTTGTGTAGAGAGGTCTTTGACACCTAAAGAAGGAATATTACAAGATGGTGTAAGCGAAAGCTGCTTCAATGAACCCACTGCAATGAGCAACTGTGATGTAGCGATAGTTCCAACAACTGCCGCTACGTTAGGAGCATATTTGGATATTTTATTTGCAACAAAGTCACCTAAGCCCTGCAATAGTTGATCAAACCATAGAACCATGTTACAACATCGGGAAACTTTATCCATATCCGTTTCATTCAAAGTGAATTGTCTCTTTGCCTGTTGCAATGATGCCATTATGATAACCAATGTCTTCTCTTTTGTGAGAAATTCTTGTAAATCTGCTTCTTTGCTCTTTATATCAATCAACTTTTGATCAATAACAATCACTGCTTTCGCATAATCAACTTCTCTCAGTACTAATGTCTCTAGTTCGGGAAATACCAAGTTATACATGCTCTTTGCAAGCGAGTAAAACACTCGTATTTCACTATTTATTACAGAAATGAGCTCGTTTATGGAAACGATAAGTTTAAACTCATTAGACATTTCATTATTCAACAGAGAAAGTAACTCGAAATAGTCTGAATTCATCTGCTTATTATAATACTCAATATTTTCGAAGAGCCAATCTTTTAAAGCACTTGTGATAGGAGACAACTTATACACATCTTCAGGATCAGAAATATCCTCTAAGTTTATTAACCTAGGTTCATATTTATCTATTATTCGTCTCATCTCATCTTCCCAAGATACTTTCTCATCGCCATTTATTTGATGAGACTCTCCATTTTCTTCATTTTCGGTATTTTGTACTGAGTCAGCAGATTCCTGATCATCTTCACTCTCTAAGTCAGCCAACAAGTCGTTTTCATAATCAACCATGGCATATAATTCAAGAGTCAATCTACCTTCTATTATACATGTAATTATAAACTCTGTTAAAGCGAGGTCGGATTTTGTGTAACATAAATGTCATTAATAAAAGACGGCATATAACACCATTCTTAATTTTGCAATGATAAGATAATTTAAACAGATGGATAACGAAATATCATAGATTTGTGTTAATTAGGTCATTACATAGTCCTTAGTAACGAGGGCTATTAAATAAAATAATCTTCAGATTGAAATTCAAATTGTATGGCGTAAAAGCTTTAACTCTCCCCATCTTTGATGGAAAACGTAGTTAAAAGAGGGAAATGAAAAAAAAATTTAAAAAAAGAGATTAGCAAGCTAAAATTTGACTAGACTAGACAAATTTCCCCCGAAAAGTAGAACAAGTATTCCTATTATACGATTAGCTTGCTATTAATCATAAACGTTTCACCTGTAGCTTTCTCTTTAATAGCTGCCATTTTGTTAAAATATACTGCATATAAAACAAATCCAAAACAGTAATCTGATGAGATGGAAAAAAACCCAGCCGGAGGAGGGTATAATCAATGGTAAAGAACTAAGAAAAGATATATAGCATCTATAATAGAAAAAGGGCAATGTCTTTTGAAGTCAGAACATCGCTTTTGAGCAATGTTGATGGATCAGCCGAATTAGTTTTTGGAGATTGTAACAAAGTTATTGTTTCAGTGGCAGGACCAATAGAGGCTAAACCCAGACAAGAGCTCCCTACGTCATCAAGTTTGGAAATTGTGGTGCGGCCAGCCGTAGGCGTTTCTTCAACAAGAGAGAAGCTCATAGAAGACAAATTAAGGTCATTGTTGCAAGGGTTGATAATAACATATAAGTTCCCTCGACAACTTATACAAATAGTGGTACAGTTCTTGGTAACTGACCCAACTGATGAATTTACAAACACTGAATTAAACGCAGCAATAAACTGCTGTTATTTTGCATTGATAGACGCTCATATTCCTCTTTATGCATCATTCGTCTCTACTACCTTTTCAATAGAGGAAGGAAAGTTGGTTGAAAATCCTGATCTTGACCATTTGAAGAGAAGTGATTCTCACCATGTCACTTGTTTCAGCATAGAAAATGGTGAACCTAACAAATTGTCTTTACTTGAAAGCAAAGGAAAGTTCACTGAACAAGAAGTCTTTCAGGTGGTAGAAAAGGCAAGCCAGCTGTGCCATACAATTCATCAAAAGTATCAACGTAAATTTATTGAAATAAAACTGGAACATGATTATATATGGAAACGTCAGTAATGTCTATATATATATATATAAGTTTAATAAGTATACTTATTGGTTATTGTTTATTGCTTTGCTTGATATAGAAATCGGAACTTTTTTTTTGTCACTTTTTGTCCTATAGTGTATAGTCATTACATTTTATGGAAGTGGGAGCCACTAATACAACGTGGCCAACGGGTCTAGACGATTATTCTGTGACGAATGTAGTGAACCATTTAATAAATTAACTTCGCCAAACTTAGAGTTTGGATTCAATTTATGCTTAAATGTAAAACCAATGAAATTGTTTGGTCCTAGCCTCTTATGACCTCCTTGTCTATCTAATAGTGCTTCGTTATGTTCTTGACGAGCAAAGACGTCCTTATATTTTTGCATACTCTCTTCATCTTCAAAATCATCAAAATAGCCAGCATCTTCTTCATTGTCCAATTGAGGTGTAAATGGTGGTGATCTGGCTCTCAAGCCATCCCAATCCTTGATATCGCCAAAATATGCCATGCCTTGAATCAGTTTGAATGACCTTAAACGCTGGTGAGGAGATGCAATCAACTTGACAATAAGACTCCATGTTCTGTCACTGAAAACAAATCTTCCGTCTTTAGTTTGAGGTCTTCTTAAGGCTGTCCTCCAATGCTTTAAGTTATAGTATGTTTCATCTTGTTTAGAGCCAGAAAATGGTGGATAACCACATAAAGCTTCAAACAACATGCATCCTAAGGACCAATAGTCAATTGTATAATCATAATTTTTACCTTCCAAGACCTCTAAAGCCATGTAATCTGGAGAACCCACAATGGAGTTAGCTAAATTATGGTGTCCTTGACTCTGCTTAAAGAGCTTTTGTCTCTCCATCATTAATCTAGATGGGACCTGATAATTGTCCAAGTCTTGTAAGTTTTGTAATTTTATTCTCATACTTTCGATTCTATCATTTGAAACCGAACCAGCAGCCAATCCAAAATCAGTTAATTTGATGTGGCCTCTAGAGTCAATCAAGAAGTTTTCTGGTTTAAGATCTCTATGAGTAAATCCTAGTTCATGAAGTGAGTTGACAGCCGCAAACATTTCACTAATATAAAATCTAGCATGTGGGGGAATAAGATATCCAGTATTATTCAACAAGGTTCTGAAGTCACCACCGGGAACGAATTCCATTGCCAAAAATACCTTTTTGGGGTCTTGAAAAGCATACAAGAGCTTCACAAGCCATTCACTTCTAGTATTGGTCAAGATATCTCTTTCTGTCAAAACATGCCTAGTTTCATCAAGTTTCACAAGAAGGTTCTTATTCAAGATCTTAAGAGCACAAATTTCTCTTGTATCCTTTTTCCTTGCCAAAAATACCTGTCCATAGCCACCTTGTCCAACCTGAGTGATCATTTCAAAGTCCTTGTGTTTAGGTTTCAATCTTCTCTTTCTAAGAAGCGCTCTTTCTCTTCCAATGTAATTTTTCCACTCCATTTGTTGTCTCTGTGTATTAACATTGAAGGAGGTGTCATTCTGGAGCTTCGTTTGTACCAACTTTGTTCTTTCTCTTCTGCTGATTACATAGTCAAACATATCACAATAGTAGTCAAGAAAGTAAAGCTGTGCCACCGAAGCCAATCTCTTTGTACGAGGGTCATTAGCCTTTCTTTGAAATTCTTCTTCTGTGTATTTCATAGGAGACTGGCTCACGGTGAGATCTTGGATCTGCTTTTGATATCTTTGTTGCTGTTGTAACTGCTGCTGTTGTTGTTGTTGTTGATTTTGTTGTGATTGATATGGGGAATTGTGCAATATAGATTTCGTAGGCGAACTTGAAGGAGTAATATTTTCCTTGTTCAACTGACTCAAATGCTGTCTGAAAAAGGGCCCATTTGGCTGCTTGTAACTAGTATCTATATCCATCATCCCGCTGCTGATTGATACGTTCTCCACTGACTGAGAAAGGTCCCCGATATCCATTTCCTGTGTTGGAGACCCATGCTTTGGAGACCTGCTAAAGAAGTTGGTCATCGTAGATGTCAAAGTCGTTAACGAGTGTGTATAATTGCTGGTTAGACTTGCTTTTCCGCCTACTTGGGTAGATCAAGGTATTTATTGAGTACGGAGAGATTTTGTGGATGTTTACAAATTGTCTCAAAAAGGAAATATAGTGAGAAGACTTTGAAGCATACATCTGCGAGCGAGGACGTCAAACGAAGTCTTAATGCCAGGGCCACGCGGTAAAGACAAACCTATTTGGTAGAAGGAGATGCAATTAGGGCCCTGGTTAAAATTGGAACAAATTTACCATAAAAAAATAGAGCTTTCAGAACTTTAACATAATCAATTGGTTGTTCCGGCTTTGAGGTGATCTTCGTAGATAAATGATCTACAATTGAAGAATTCACTAATAGAGTACAGTTTTTACATCAGAATATAAGTAGACGAGTGTAGATAACTCAATTAACAACAGTATGTATTAGCCTTTTCCAGAGCGCATAGTAAATCTAAGAGGTAAGTAGTTTGCCCTTAAATTCGCTTTTTGCACCCGTTTTTCTTTTCATACAAATTGGAAAAGAAAGATGGCTTACAATATGGGGGAAGATCACGAAGGGGCAAGATGTTGCAGAGTACATAGTCACAGTTCAACCTATGGTTTTCATCCCACTTGCAATGCGTGAATGAAAAAGTATGGGAATTATCTTACATCGAAGGAATTTCTATACTTTCACTGTTATTTTTGAGCCGCTCTGCAAGATTCTAAATAACTAACTCAGGTTTTAAATTTAGTTAACACAAGTGCAAGTGCAAGTACGTTTACATCACAAACACGTACACATGGTAATATACGAACGAAATAAATAAACGAGGCATCAGACCCTACGCCTAAAGGGCTAATTGACGATATTTTATATGTCTAACGCAATCAAGCATTTAGTCGTAATCCTGGGGTACCGCATATGACTGTAGGGAGGTGTATAACCCTAGGAATAAAATTCCAAGCGTAATGGCATTTAGCTATATTGTGTATAATATCTTCTATTATTGACCCAGATCCAGACCTCTTCTCTAATCCACGTGCTAATACAATTACGAAAGCAAACAAGGTTACGGGGAAGGAGACAATAATGATATAATCCCTCAACAAGGCTTCAGATTTTTCAATTGAAGGGAGAGAGCTACTTCGTGATGATGTCAAACGTGACAGCATCAGGTTCTCAAAGAAGGAAAAAATAAGAATTGCGCTATATTCTTACCGGAATTTCCCCGCAAAAAGAATCCCGGTGGTTATAATAATAATAATAATCATAAATAGTCATAAATTCGGTGTTAGTGCACCCTGTACATGCGAGGGACCACATATCGAATGTGTTGATATTAACATACAGGGACCGTATCTACCACAAAAGTAGTGAAATCTGGGGTAGAAACTTGTCACTATTTTCAGGAGCCTCTAGGGAAATCCCTGACTCTGAAATTTCTAACTATGCGGACTCGGAGATGAACCAACACTGGCTGTCTGCATAATATTTTTTTCAAGTCTCGGAATGGACGGATTGAACAAGCCGCTATCAGATAGTAATAGTAGTCGTCGTCGTCATTATAATCGTCATCGTCAAAAATTTTGAGTTGGGTATTGATTCTCTTTTAGTAATCGGAAAACCCCTCTTCGGCATTATATACTTTATTATTATTCTTATTTCTTTCTGATCACAATTTATTTCTCCTCTTCTCTTCTAACAGTTTAATTAGCGCCTTTACGTTCCAAACCGGTATCAATTCTCGAATTCCGGTCGCGAGTTAATGCATTTTGTGTTTGAAATTTCTATTGAGGTCGGGAAGAATTCAAAGGTCCGATTTGAGTCCGAGCGTTGAAAACCTGCTACTTAACAGTTAATTGTCTACCTCCGGGCACGGTATAGTGATGACTATATCAACTAATTGCATCATTATTTTGATGTGCAAGGCATGTCCTTTTGCGTTCCTTTTTCTTTGTAATTTCCCGTCGTAGTTGACGAAAAGAATCTATTGGCATTATTGTGTATTTTGTGTGCCTGTGTATGATTTCCTTGAGGTCAGCAAGTCAGGATCTCGGACTTTGTTGCAACCACTAGTAATGCAAAAATAGTTATGGGGAGAATGTCACCAAATCCGAAAATTGCTACTATAAAAAGAAGATCCTCACCCTTGGAATCCTATACTTAATATCGAGGGGATTAGGATAACTAAGAATTAGCACCGTAATCAATCGTTAGATATTCATTCTTGTACCCTACTATAACCTGTTACCATTGAGAGGATTGGTGGAGCGGACAGAAATACACAGACACAAGTCTTTTGTTTGCCAATTTTCACAGAGTTAATACTAAATATTAAGAAAGGCTAAAGATTTTAAGTTGATAGCTAATTTATCTTGCTAGAATATAATAGTCCCAAAGCTAACTAACAATAATGTCTGATTTAGAAAACCAAGAACCTCAAGATCATAACTTGGTTATTGATCAAGGAGGAAGCGCTGTAAGGGATGACAAGATTTTTGATGATTCTCCTAAGGCTACAAAAGTCACCACTGAAGGTGATTACGTTCAATTCGGTAATGAAAGATTTTTACGTAGTGAGTTGGTAGATGCTTTTGGTGGTTCACTTACCACTGGTGTACAGCCTCCTCCAAAGCACGATTTTGCAAACCCGGCACCATTGGGATTGAGTGGTATCGCCTTAACATTCTTTGTGTTGGGTTTGGTTCATGTTGAAGCTCGTGGTGTTGTTATTCCCGACATTGTTATTGGTTTAGCATTCTTCTATGGAGGTGCTGCTACTTTGGTCGCCGGCTTATTTGAAATTGCAGTTGGAAATTCTTTTGGTGGTGTTGCATTAGGTTCATATGCTGGTTTCTGGGCTTCATGGGCTTCTATTCAAGTCAACAGCTTTGGAATATCTGAAGCATATGCACTGTCGAGCACTGAGTTGAGATACGCAATAGGTATTTTCATGGTTGGATGGTTCATTTTTACGTTTTTCCTTACGTTGTGTACCTTGAAGTCTACTGTAGCTTTCACAACGTTGTTTGGCTGTCTTACTCTTGTTTATTTGCTTTGGGCTATTGCTGAGTTCAAGGGAACTACAGGTACAAAGAAGGCACTTGGGGTATTTGAAATTCTTGCTGCGTTATTTGCGTGGTATAATGCTTATGCTGGTTTGGCAAATAAGCAAAACTCCTACATCCCAATTAAAGTCTTCCACTTACCAGATTTGGAAGAAAAGATTAAGCATCATTGAGAAGTTAAGTTAAGAAGTGTATAATTTTGTTTGACGATTTTGAATCTACAAGCTGATCTATAATTAATAATCTAGTGGTAACGAAATGGAATTGAATGGAATTCCCTGGTGGTATTCATAACATTATATATATATATATATGTTTTAATAGTTTAATATTTAATATTGATTTGATAAGGGTTCAACAACTATTTATTTTTAATTGAAATGAAAACCCAGTGAAGGAACGAGTGAAATTATTAATAAAGTGAGGAGATCTAGTCACTTTGACTCTTTTCTTTTTGTAGAGATCTAAGATGTTGGGAAAAATCTCAACTACGGTACATTTTTCACAAGATCTTGAAACAAAAGAGTGGAGAATAGCCTTTTTTTATTTTAACAGTGACAACTGTATAGTGTATAGCAAATGTTTAAAGACGTAATAACGACTGCTATTGGAAGACTGACTATCACTGTTGCAGCAACCAATGGTTAAGAAATACTCAAAACTAAGGTGCAAAAAAAAATATGTGTAAGATATGATGACTCCGACGTGGTTCGAACACGTGCATCTTTACGATAACAGAACTTGAGTCTGCCGCCTTAACCACTCGGCCACAGAGCCTGTCTTGAAAGTAAAGATATATACCAGGACTGATACACTCCCACAAGAAAATTATTATACGACATGCTAAACAAGGAGATAAAAATACTAAGTTTTTAAGTCTAGATTAAGGAGACTATGGGATTACAGGTACAATTCCTTTAGCAGAGATTAGAAAAGACATATAAGTTTAGTTCTCTTATATCAGCCGTGTCAAATAATGAATTAAACTAATAACAAACTTCTAAATCATTTATTGGGATTCAAGTGAACATTACCTGTGCTGAACAATTGTGGATTCAAATTCTATTACAACAGCAATGTAAGTAAGTTGAATTTATTAAAGGACATTGATTTCTATATCATAATAGATTTCTTTTGAATTATTTGATGAAAAGAAAGGAAAAGAAAATTAGAAGAGCCATCCGATAACATTATCGTAAAACCATTGCTTGTCCTTAGGAGAGCCTTCTGCATCTCTAATGGCCTTTCTTTCTTGTTCCTCAGTGGCATATCTCTCTTCTTCAGCATCTATAACGTCTTTAAAAGTGGCTAAATCAACTTCATTAGAAGGAATCCATGTCGTTTTGTGAATGATCTTCCAGGTAGCGAATAAGATTAGGAAAACTGGCAAGACAATGTATCCTGTGATGAAGTCCTTGTAGCTGAAGGAGTTACCAAGGAAAGCAGTAAAGTTTTTGATAAATACAACAACAATACAAACACTTAAAGCAAAGTAAGATGCATATGGCTGGAATGGAGAGCGGTAAACCAAGTCTTTGTTTCTGTCAATACCTTGGGCTTTACAAGCTCTCATAAATTTAATATGGATTGTTAAAATACATGACCAAGCAATCAATCCCGACAAACTGACAACGTTAACGAAATATTGAAAAACTTCAGCAGAACTACTGGAAACCGTCATATAGGCAAGTAAAGTGAACAGGAAACTCAATGCAATACCAAAATATGGAACACCTAGTTTATTTGTCTTTGAGAAGAACTTTGGAGCATATCCAGCGACAGACAAGCCATAAATAGTACGTGAGCAGATGTACATATCTGAATTGGCAGCAGACAAAACGAACAATAAAATACATGCGTTAATGACATGATCTAAACCACCAATGTGTGCATTCTTAATAGCAATAACGAAGGGCGAGGCACTTGCGCTGCTACCAGAGGCATTCAACAAGAGTTTGTCTTTTGGTGAAACACACATTCCTAAGAACAAGATTGAAAGACAGTAAAATATGACTATACGATAAAAGGTAAGTCTAATGGCTTTTGGAATAGCCTTTCTTGGTCTAGCACATTCAGCAAAAGTAATACCGCACAATTCAGTTCCTAAATATGCAAAGACAGCAGTAACCAAGACACTGACAAATGAAACAAATCTACCTTTGGATCCATCAATAAACAAGTCCTTTGACGGGTCCAGATAACGTAAAAATGCTCCTGGATTTCGCCAGTATCTGAAACCAATTCTATCGTGAGTTGGACCTCCCCCAAGTGCAATGATCCAAAGCAAAAGAATGAGACCAAGACAAGTAATGACCTTCAAACACGATAACCAGAATTCAATTTCACCAAAAAAACGAACTCCCAACATGTTTATAGTCACAATCACAACCAAGAAAATAGTGATCCAAACACCAGGATTTAGCTTGTCTGAACTGATCCAATATTGCATTGTCAAAGATCCAGCAACAAGCTGATTAGCTGGTAAAACAAGATATTTAATAAGATAAACATATCCACACGCAAACCCTAAAGCATCATCCACATAACGCTGACAGTAATTGGCGAAACCGTTGAGAGGAACAAATGTTGAAACTTCTCCTAAACCAGACATAACTATAAAAACAGTAAGACCAATCAAAGAATATGCCACCAAAATAGCACCAGCACCTGCAGATTTCAATGCTGAACCTGTACCAATAAGCAATCCAGTACCTAAGGCACCACCAATAGCAATCATTGTAACGTGTCTAGCATCCAAACCACGTCTCAACTGATGGCCATTTGCCAAATTAAGAGCTGATGGGTTAGATTTGGCTACATAAAGGCCATATTCTTCTGTATGTCTACTTACCATGGACGCCAGGTCCATGGGAGAGGAAATACCTGGCAGCTTTTCCAAATCGATGGTCATCCTGCTTCTCTCTGAATAATTTGATATTTTCACCTAAGAATTCAATTAATCTTTTATGTTCTCCACAACCAGATAATTATTCTCGTTTCTTGTTTCCTGCTCCCTATCTCTATTTGGAACGTTTCACTGGCAAACTAATTTACTTCCAAAGCCAAATAGTCTCTATGCACCAATGGAACCTGAGTCTGATTTTTTTTCTTACGTTGAATCGACTCTCTTTCTAAATATCGAAAATTTTGGTCTTCTCTTATATTTGTACATAAACACATCACCTATGTGCATTATATCTATGTGCCCTAGCGGGGGCAGAATCCAGTCACGGTTAGATATTAAAAGCCAAGACTTTTCGCAATAGCAAAGCTATCTTTTAGGAAGATTCATAATTGATGAAGAGATAAGCAAATTTCACCACTATCTGAAGGAATTCATCTCCAGTGATGTAGTATCGAACCTCTTAAAAACTGAATGCTTCCTACTTGATGGTGCTAATAACAAGCCAGCTATATTGGCTTACTAGTGTATGAGCTGCATTTTTCTTGACTCAGAATAATCATCGCACCGGAACCCTGTTCTGAATATCCTGCAGATATTCTCATTTACTTACACAAAAAGCTCCTTTTGGCCTGAGACGGGGAATGGCAGGGCATTTGGAGCTAGAGAAACGGCAACTGTACGTTCAGATGCAGACACCTTAGTTGTACAAAAATATACACTTGGAAATCTTATAGTCATTAAGAGAGAGGAACAGGGAAGGATAGAGCGATATACAGGAATACAAGTTTGCAGGGCCCGGGGAATTGATAGTAGCGTAAGGCAATTCGTAGAAATAGACGGTGTTTTGTCACTTAAATGTGGGGCTAATGATGCCCCGGGGACAATAACATGTATAGAGAATCATCATGCACAGGACCAAGAAGGCTTTTTGTCTATTTCATTATAATGATCGGCTATTGGCGGACATTTGAGAGCATGGTGAAGCGGCTGAAGCGGCTAGATTCAAGAAAAATAATGAGGGCAATCCCGGTTATAGAACGTAGATCGATTTGGAGGAGAATTCTCATATGGAATCAAATCATTTTTAAAGCAAAGCACCATGTGTATTATATATAAAATAGATACAAGCACATCCCTCAGTTCATTGACTAACGCCATCGACAGACACAATACGATCTTGCCATTTTTTTGAATGTAATTCTATATTTGGTTTGTTTCGTCGTAGCTACTTGGGCTACAGATAACTCCCGATGCTGGCCACGACGAAACAGTTATGTGGATGAATAATGTGATGTCCATATATAGGATCGATAATGTAGTCAGTTGCACAAATCATGTAGGACTCTACTTCTTGAGTTTGAAATTTTGCAGTCGTCGGAATTTGGAAGAGAAGGGTGCGACATGTAATCCGGACTAATTAGCCGTACTAGGTGGAGGAGGATGATAGTGGGGGGCATTACCTATTTAACATATATACTCTATATGCTTATATTAAAGTTTACAGTGATTTTGAACAGTTTTAAAACCATTATTCAGGTTTATGTGAGTGTGAAGTCGTAAGGTTCGTAAAATGATTTGAAAACCTGAGCCTCGTAGGCCTCTTGAGAGTGGGTTTGTTGACACTTTTCCCAATACACTCTTTTGGGTGATTTTAAGACAGTTGCTAATACTCTCCTCGGGAATTGAAGATCAACTTGTTTGGTTGGATCATCTAATTTGGCGATATACACGCATTTATCGCTTACTGATCTGAAAACAGTGAACATGATGTAATCGGAGAAATTAATAATGTTGAGTAGTTCTGGCGATCTATCATCGGTAAACTCCTGGAAATGCAAGTTTTGGTTGCGTTCAAACCTCTCGTTATTGATTTTGGCCTTCTCGTGGAGCGTATCTGGGAATTTATCAAGTAAGTTCTCTGGAACAGGTAAGCCCTGGACGTGATGATGTACATTTGTGCTTCGGTTAAGTTCAAAGAAAACTAACCTGAAGAAGGGATGATTTTCGCTAAAAGCCTTGCACAATGTCTTTTGGAACTGCTCTATTTCCTGGAAAATGGGTGACTCAACTACGGTGTCTGTCAAAGACCTGATGGTGCTAATGTGCTCAACAGGTATGATGATGATGTGACCGGAGAACTTTATGTTTTTGTTTGATTTAGTTAGTGGTCCCTTTGCAACGGTAAGATACGCATGTTTTGCAATTGATATTATCATATGCGTTTCGACATTAGGATTTGAAAGACAGAAAAAGCACTTGTCCATTGGGACTATCTTAGGCTGTTTCTTTATGGGAGCGGGTGCTTTCTCAGAGCTATCTACTTCCAACTTTCTTTTTATATGTTGCTTGCCAATGGTAATATCATCTTCCACAACTGTAAAAGGATTTGCTTGTAAATTATTTTCTTCAGTACTGTTAGATTTTGAAGATATCGCAAATGCGTAGAACCACTTTTCTCCTGATCCTTCTTGTCCTAAACTTATAAATCTTGTGATCCGGTTATCTTCCCACTTGAAGGGATGGTCCTCACTAAACCTGCCACTTTCACTACCGACAGCGAAATGGTATCTGGGTTTGACTTCTCTAACTATCGCATCTATGTTTTCATTTCCTATTAACGTGAGCCTATGCTTTTTAGCAATAGCCTTGGGCCAGTCATATGTAACAAGAACATCTATATCAATATTACTGTTCTTCTTTATAACATCTATCACCTTGTTTTTATTCTCTAAAGAGTCCTCCACTTGAGCTGAAATGTAGGAAACTGTTATACCACTTGCAAATTGCACAATATTAACCAATGACTTCAAATATTTCAAGTTGGGTTTCAACTCTACAGAGTTCCCATCCGCTTCAATATCACAAGCTCCCCCAGTTACTCCCTTTTTGCCTTCGGTGAAGTATGTAAGAGCATCAATGTTGATTGAAGGAAGAGAAGATTTGGAAGGTAAGACATCACCAAGTGCTAAAACTGCTTCAAAGGGACCATTTTTTGAGTTTTGCAAGTTGCATTTTTTGATGACTTCTTCTAGGTTACTTGGAGAGGGATTTATCACCAAGAAAGTAGACTTTTCTGACATATTATGACCTCTGATCGTTAGTAGTTACAAGTTTGTTTAACCTCATCGAGACGTATCTAGAAATGTTTATTCTTGCCTGTATATAGTACTGAATAGAATAACGTTTAAAAGTGACAAGAATGTAGCCTAAAACACTCTTTTCGGGTCTAAATGTGCTAAATCATCATCCAAGCTTGCAGTATTCAAAGTACACTTGTCTAAGAGACGCTCCAACGCTTTCTTCCTCAATTGCATAGCTTCATCAGCAAAGTTCACGTATTCATGGTTAAGATATTTAACATGAGAATTCAACTCATTGATTTGATAATTTTTTTGAGACAATTTTTGCTTCAAATAGCGATTCTCAAATTTCTGCTTATTAAGCTCACTCTGAAGGTATGTCAACATGCTATCTACCTTTTTCTCTGAGGTTGGTTCAGAACTTACGCTCAATTCGCTCAATTTTGTAGTCAATACTGCTAATTCACTTTTTAAATTATAAATGACATCCTGTTCAGCCCTTCTCATCGCATCCCAATCGATAGGCGTAGATGGTAACTTTGTTTTGTTTGCCTTGGCTGTAGTTTTGATTCTCTTAACTTGATTTGCGTAATTTAAGGTTTGATAGCTTTCCTCGAAATCAAGTGGCGATATGCAAAAAATCATAAAAGTTTTGGAGTTTCCTGCTAAGTTTTCCTTTAGAATATACGTGAGCGTTGAATCTCTATATGGAACAACAACCGACGTACTTCCAGAATTGTTTTTTGCTAATATGTTGATACATCTTCCAAGAACAGTCAAAGACTTGTTAATTAATGTTCCTTCTTTCATTCTTTCTTGTTGGCCAAACACTTTTGTTTTCGCTAATCTTTCGGAACCCGCCAAATCGACCAACTTAATACTAGATATCATCTCTTCTTCGGCATCGCCAATTCCATCAGTCTCACTTGAGCCTGGCTCATTAAATTTGGTCTGTTTCAAAGTAAGTGTTAAAATAGCATGAGAACGACTACTATTATCGTTCATAGATGTAGATGCAGTAGATCTTCTCTTGTTTCCTTTACTCAACAACTTCTCAAAATCCTGATAACTTTCAATAGAAAATTCTTTAAGATTTTCAACGTATGGCCCAGTTACTGGATGCTCTCTCACTCTGCACTTTTTGTCGTAATCACCCGAACCAAACAAATCCTTCACCTGCTCATTATATACCTCTATATACGTTAGCTTTAATTCACAGTTGATTTTATCATTTACTAGAACTTCCTTGTGTTTCATGATATCATGCACTATTTGCGGCATAAATCCTGGCTCTCTATCTGTTCCCATCATAGTGTAGGTTTTACCAGAGCTAGTCTGGCCATATGCAAGCAAGCACACATTGTATCCATCAAAGATGTGTTCAACGAGTTCAGCGCCGCATTTGAAATAAAATTGCTTGTTGTCGGCATAATTTGAGTCTTTCTTGTCATAAGACCAGATTGATTCGTCAAACTGAAAGTGCTTATATTCACGTCCTTCCTCCTCTAAAGGACTTGAATGACTTCTCTGTGCCTTAGTATGATAAGACGATGTACGTGGAACTTCAAGGATCGTTACTGAAGGGTCTTCTGGTGGCATCTTTACAATGCACCTTTCTTCATCAACCAGAGATGTATCATTTGCTACTTCTTCACGAGCTAACTTGGGCCTAACGCGTACAAGCACCTTTATATTGGTGTTTTCCAGGCCCATATCTTTATTCCAAACCTTCAATATCCTGTTAAGGCTTCTTTATATAACTTATTTTTAATAAACAGTCTCAAAAATCAAAACATAAATAAATGTGATCTTTTCTGATATACCTGCGCACACGCTAATCGTACTAATTATACAAAAATCACCTGAAAGTGTGATACATTGCTTTTAATTCCACAAATTTAAAATACCATAACAGAAGAGTAAAATAGTGTTTTAAGACATATAAATCACGCAGGAAGTCGTATTATTATACATAACTGAACTAAATAGTAGAAATTTTATATCAAAATTCGAAATTTTTTCGCAAGGATCATAAGAAGGCGGCTTAGAAAGGGACACGGTCAACGTTAACAGATTATTTGGTGAAAGATGTCAGAAAGAGATTCTTTGTTTGAAACCTCAGTCACAGAGGCTGTAAGGTCCTCCTTGACACTTCATAAGTCACTTTTAGTGTTCTTGTCGAAAGGGGACTCATCATCAGAGAGTTTCATAGATAAGGTTGCATCAGACAACCTTGAGCGTCGAATTCGTGACTGCTTCGTTCGTTTGGTGATAGTTGAGGATACGGAGGAGTTTGAACAATTTAGCGAGCTATTCAAAGGGTTAATTTTACCTAGTTTGTATGTTATCAGCAACGGTAAAGTTGTTGACATTATTAAAGAAGATGCTTCTACCGAGGATATCGCCAGCAGACTTGAACGTGCTCTGGAAGCACCAGTTCAGGTTCTGGATACTGAATTACAACAAGAAAGACCAGAAAGACAAGAAAGACAACTGACACAAGCACAAGCACAAGCACAAAGGCAACAGCAACAACACTATCAGCTTGAAGGCCATACACAAGGCTCCCCCGAGGCATCAATTGCTGTAAATGAGGAACAAAGATATAGCAGTCTGAGTAAATCTCAAAGTAGAAAAGCTGTTTCTGAGGAAGAACATAGACGAAGAGTTATATCTCTCTGGCAGGAACAGAAGGCAGAGAGGGAGCGTTTAAGGTCGTTACTTAACGCAGATAAGAGAGAGAGACTCTTGAAACAACGAGAGTCAGATAATCTCCGTAAGGCTACAAAAGGGCAAGAAAAATATAATCAGCATCGTAGTCTGGATTTATGTGTGTTGAATATCAAGTTATTGGATGGAAAGTCTTTAATTCACGAATTTAAGGCTAATGATACTTTAGACTCTGTTAGGTCCTGGTTAGACCAAGAAACACATGGTGAAATTTTGCCAAATTCCCCGTCATTACCTTCGTTTGCACGTTCTTTAAATCCTCAACCAATCCACTATGTTTTCCACAGGCCTGTATTACCACGCAAAACGTTTAGTGAAGACGAGGAGCTCTTCACGTTATCTGAGTTAAATTTGCTTCCTAGATCAGCTCTCATATTGAAGCCTATCTATGGAATACAGTCCACGGATGTAAATGAACGTGGTCAGTCTTCTTTTGTGGCTGGTTTAAAGTTTGTTGGCGGTGGAATTGGAAAGTTTGCAAATGCTTTGTACTCGTTTTTTGACTATGGAGTTGATGATGTTCAAAACAATACTGAAGATATGCATTTTAGGGATGACGATGTAACTAGCATAACCAGCTCTAGAATGGATGTCGAATTTCCTGAAAGAGATCTGAACCCATTAACGCCAAGCTTGGAAGACGTTTCTCGACCAATTCCATTAGTATTGGATGACAGTAGGCAAGGGTCATCTTTGATAAACATCCATTCAGAATCACAGTCTAGCCTTCAGCCTGTTATCTTCCAAAACTCACAGGATTCACCTGCCTTCGCGGAATCTAATATCAAGAGTACAACAGCAATCCCAAAATCGTTAAGAAATATTCAAAATCCAAGCAATACGCAAATATTTCAAAGTGAATCGAGAGAAGATATTTCTCAAGGAGAAAAGGATTCGACTAATGGGGAACACAACAAAGCAGTGAAAACGGGGGAAAATCCTGAAGATGACTAGAATTGTTTTCATTGAAGTATATATATGTATATGTATATTTATATATACACATGCTAATATTTAATTGTTTGCATGATTATTATCTATTCACATCAACAATATGATCTTGATCCATGAGCTCTGAATTTGTATGTTTGCACATCAAAAACGTAATAGGCATATTTGAAGATTTTTTAAGTACTTCCTGGATTATAGTATCTCCATTGAAGTCATCAAAGTCGTGCTTGGAACCATTGTAGTGCTTATATTGGAGCAATGAGTTTTTCATAATTTGACTCTTTTTTGCCTTAAAGTTGCTTTGGGTATGTTTAATTTCTAAAGCAGAGACCCAGCCTCCACTTGTCTTCTCTTGCAATACCTCATTACTATCTTCGTTGACAGGGGATTGACTGTTAGCCATATCTCCAACCCCTAAGCAATTGCATTCTAATAAGTCATGTGTATTAGAGCTAGTATCTTCCATAATTTCAAATAGGTTCCTTAGGTCACTGTAATCAAACAAGTTTGAATTAGACTCTGAGTCATTATCCAAAAAGTTTTTGCTTAAGTTATTCTTCATGAGTTGTCTTTGAAAGATCTTTTCGTCAATACATCCAGTCGTTAAGATTCTATAAATAAATACAGGCTTCTTTTGTCCATCTCTATGTATCCTTGCCATCGATTGCAAATCAACCGATGGGTTCCAATCATTATCGAAAAGTATTAAACGAGATGCACCGACCAAATTAATACCCATACCTCCTGACTTAGAGGACAAAAGAAAAACCGAAATTCGTTGGTCTATATTAAATTGATTAACTAGTTTAGATCTGGCGTTATTAGGGGTATTACCGTCTAGTCTTAAAAAAGTTAAATTTAATTTTTGTAAAATCAGCTCTATCAAATCAAGTGTTTGAGTGTAGTTTGAAACCACAACAACCTTTTCGTTATGACCAACGATTTCCAATAACATTGGAATGAGTAAGTTGATCTTGCCACTCGACACCTTCTTGGAAAGATCTCCTATTGAAAGAAACTCTTCACTCTTTTCATCAACTAGTGTCTTGAATAACTTATCTTCTTTAAGTAGAGCGATAGAGTTGCAAATTTTCTTAAAGAGAGTGATCAACGCAAGAGTTTGGTTTGAAGGATTGTCTGAAGTCTCCGAAAGTAAATTATTGAATTTCTTTGAAGATAGAATTAACTTAAATAGCTTTAATTGGAGTTTTGTCGGAGGTACAAATAAAATCGTATCAGTCTTTGAAGTAAGATAATTTGACAACACAGCACTTGTACGCCTCAATATAAAACCTTTAGTTAAATCTATTAACTCGTTAGACTTAGAGTCTCCTAATTTTTTCACCTCCGGATTGTTACATGAAATTTCTCTAGAGAGCAAGATTGGTCTTATAAAAGTTCGTTGAAAGTGTTGAATTGAACCCAAAATGCCAGGATTAACAAAGTTTATAATGGTGTAGAACTCAGCTAAATCATTCTGAATAGGAGTTCCTGTCAATAGAACTCTCCTAAGGATATTTAATCCATTTAAAACCCGAAGTGATTTGTTATTCGCATTCTTCAATTTATGCCCTTCATCGCAAACAAGTAAATCAAAACCAACATTCTGCAACTCCTCCGAGTAATTTAGCACTTTTTCATAACTCATTACAAGAACTTGATGAACCTTAAATCTACCAAAGTTAATAATCTCCTTTCTGTCATTCCCGGACAGTTGTTTCGAGTTCAACGTTAGCACACTCATTTTGTTCATACCAAGCCACTTTTTGAATTCTCTTTTCCAGTTGTCTATAAGAGTTACCGGACAGCATATCAATATCTTCTTCGCAATAGAGCTTTTATCGTCCATGTAAGGACTTTGCTTATAAAGAGTCCAAATTAAGGTTATAGTCATCAATGTTTTTCCTAATCCCATTTCATCAGCTAATAATGCGCCATGTCCCTCGAAATCTCTGAAACCCATAACACATTCATATAGGAATTTAACACCTTCAACTTGATGTAATCTAAGTTTAGAAAAAAGATGGGGATCAACAATGACGTCAACACATTTTGAACTAGGAAAGTTTGGAGGTCGTATCATTATTAAAGAGTCTTCATTAGATTTGTATAGACTCAGGCGTAACTCAGGAGTAGGCTGATAATCAGCTAATGGATTCTTAAAGCTATTTGAAGGTAAGGACTTCATTACAGATTTAGATTTAACTTCAATGTTGTTTTTTGTATTACTGGTCTTCTTCTCCATTTCTACCAGAGTTGTTTCGCAGTCAATTGCAACCTCATACTTACCCACAGAAAGGATAGTTTCCGTAAAGTTGCTCTTCGGTTTAGCTGAACGACCTAAAACTTTATTCGAGGCATCTTTAAGTATTAGTTCGTTAGCTGTAATTTTAATCATACCGTCCCCATCCCAAGTTTTATTCTTTTTGGTTGTTTTCTTACGCCATTGCACCAAAAGAAGTTGATCATTTTCTTTATTATTTGTAGGTACCTGCGGTTCTTCAATCGCCTGTCTTTTAATAGAAGGAGGTTTGAAACCACTGGATAGTCTCTTTAATCGCTTCACAGATTTTTCTATCAGCGTGGAATCGCCTACCAGACTTGGTCTATCACTATTTTTGCTTTCCTGAGAATTGACCTCAGGATCAGGCGTGGATTTCGGAGAGCTAACTATCCTTGGAGGCTTGAAGGGAGCACCAGCACTTCTTCTGTGTATCATAATGCCTCTTATACACGCGTGGCCCACATGTAATTGAGTGTATTTTAAGGTTAGATATTGTTTGTGAAGAATATAAACAAAAAAGTCGCATCTCAACTATAGAGAACACTAGAAGCGGAAGCCTTAAATTGTAGTACATGATGCTAAGTAGCGATAAGGAAAAATAAAGAGACGTGTATTCAAGCTCATTTGGCCTTATTCAAGACGAAATGAAAGCTCTATTATAGTATATCCCCAATTAGGACATTAACTTAATGTGATAAAATTCATATCAATATGTTTAGGTTGAACACATACAAATATATATATGTCGGTATAATTAACTATGCTTTGATGTTGTAGAAAGAAAACACGCGATATTCTCAATTCTATGTGGTACTTAAGATATTATTACTTTCGTACAACGCATCCCCTTATACCCTTAAGATGCATCAGGTCCACATATATAGTAATATGCTCTGGCACCCAAGATCACTGCATTAGATGGCAAATAATATAACCAAAAACCCAAGAAAAATAAGAAAAAGAAGATTAATGTGTCTTAAAAGATGAGTTAGTTCCGACGTCTTATAGCAGAAAGTAGTCACTTCATAGAAATAATTTTACTTACGTAACAAAAGCTGTTCATTTTTCGTTAAAATATAGAACGGCAATACTCGGATGTAAATATTGTATATGCTCTTTGGTGTGTGCATTTTAAGCTTGTCTTTGAGGTGTAAGGTGTTGTATCAAATATTCAATAAAATGGTCAACATATATACCTTAAGATATTTCAATTTTGGTGCATGGATTGATATTGCGCGATCTATTTCAAACAAAAATCTCAAAGTTGGAGCTTAGATTTAGCATGTCGAAATAAAAGCAATTGAACCAAAGACTACTTTAGGGACCATATAAGTCAACTAATTAAAGTATCAAAAGAACATCTATTTAGATCTCATCCAAGAAGCAACTTTTGTGGGAACTGTAATTATCGGATTAGTTCCAAAGTTGGGAACTCATTACTCAAATTTGAAGAGATATACAATGCAATTATAGTAGGATGTATGAAATGGACCAAGAAAATAGAACTCATAAGCTTCCCTACTTATTTTTTTAATTACATGATCAATTGTTGAAATATATATAGTACCTTCTACAAAAGACATCATAGAATTGATACTGCATATACCTTAAACTTGATTCATGAAGATGAGATACTTACTCAAATACTAATTCTAGAGAAGGAGGATTGTGATGAAAAAAGAAAGCTCAGAAGGCCTCTTCAAGAGGTCTCTTGATACTGAGGAGATAGAGGAGCTAAAAAATTTACTTATTAACTTAAAACCAGACTCTTCCCTGGTACACAAGTTAGTTGAAATATTTGATAGTCTCTACAATCATTTAGAAAAAATTCAAGGAGTGAATGAGTTGAGGACTACAATAAACGATATATTCTCTATTTGGTTTTTGAGAGCCAAGAAACATTATTTGCATACCAAATCACCAATACTCGTTTCCGAAAATAAGATATTTTTCATTTACCAGTATGTGATTGACTTTCTTCTGCTGAGTCAAGGTCCACTTAATAATTCATTAAATGGGTTATTATCTAAACTACTATCCTTTTGCGAAGATGTTAATAATTCTGAAATGCTATTTCACCAATTGACAGATACGTTACTTTGCAATACAGACAATTCTAAGGTTACATATCATGTTATGGAACTCTTATCAAAACATCACCAATCTGAATATGTATTCTCCAAGTATCCAGATTTCATCGAAAGAGCATTTGAAAACATGGTGTCAGGATCGTTAGCTAATTCCATAAGTAAATGTATCATTTCACTATATCAAAATTCTACAGAAAAAGAGACCCAATATGTTAATTTAACATTTCGTTACTTACAAAGTCCTGATTTAGTTGAAAACATACAAAAGTATTTGTTACCATTGCTATTCAGCCATTCAGATACATTCTTTACATCTTTGGCAATGAAGCTTCTGGCTATACCCGAAAGTGAAAGTGGGACTGATATATTAATCAACGTATTTAATATCGGGAAAAAGTTTTCTAATGTCGGCTTGTTTGACATGATTCTGACTAATAAACTAGTTTCATTTTTAACACACAGTGAGTCCAAGTATAGAATCAATGCATTAAACTGCATTTTAACCACTACAAAAACAACAACCCCAATTCCTAATAAGGTTTTTACATTATTACAAGATAACCATATAATTGAGATTTACATGAACGAACAAAGTAATGACATCAGAATGGAGTTTGTTTCTATATTCAGTAGATTCCTTCTATGGATTAAGGGTTCAATGCATGTTGCAAATAAGTCATTAAAGAAGTTACAAGAGAAGAATGTTGGGTTTGATAAACAATGTGAGTTTCAAAGGCAGCTAGACGATGGAAGCAATTTCATGTCATATCTTTGTCAAATGATTCCGGTTTATATGCTTCCAAGTGCATCGTATTCCCAAATTACAGTTAGTTATAAACTAACTCGTGTGTTGTTGGAGCTTAATTTTGATAATCAGAATAGAGATGCTAAAGGTCAAAATGAAAATCCTAAATCAAACAGTAATCCCACAAGGTATCCTTGTAAGCTTGAGGTATTTACCTTAACGCTAATTAACATTTTAATTACTAACATTTTTGATAATTACGAGGATGTACGACAGGAAAGCATGGAACTTTTACTTATGTGTCCACGAGAATTGTTGATAGATTTTATGACCACTCATGAAGTTGAAATCTTTAATAAAGCCATCATCACCCTAAAGGATTTGAGAGGAAGAAGATCCGAGGGAGCGGCAAAGTTTATGGAATTTTTAACATGTTATTATATTTATATTTTGAATGACAACGATCAAGTTGTGAATTTAGTTAAAAAATTAGCTGCAAAACTTAAAGATGGACTATCATTGTCCGTACAGGAGGTTATCAAGACTGATTCATATCTTCATGGATATTTCACCAGTTTGGGCCAAATTTTGGATACTTCTTTAGAATCTGGATCCCCTCAGAGATTAGAAAAGATTTTATTGTCATTGAAATCTTGCTTACATGAAATTTGGGATCTAGTTAAGCCGATTCTTGATCAAGATTTCAGTCAAGAAGTGACGTCAACAGATGAAAAGGTCGAGTTTAACTATTGTTGTCGTGTTATTCAATCCTCAAATATTCTTTTATCATTTCTCCAAAAAGCATACATACGAGTCGAAGGATTTTCAATGAATGATGTGTTAGATTTAACAGAGCTAGTTATGGAACAGTTGAGTTGTATTAAACACAGGGGATTATTTGTGGCTATATATCCATCTTTTATTTCAGGCTGTGAAATTTGTTTCAAAGAAGCAGAACTTCAACTGTATCCTAGAAAGTGGCTTGAGTCTGCATTAGAGTTGATAATTACGAGAACTCAATACATAAGTCGTAGATCTGGTAGTATACCATATCTAATTACCGGTATTTTGACAGCTGAAAAGAATTCAACAAACTCATCTGAATTGATGGATTTCGCATTCGAACAACTTCTTGCAATAGCAGAGTCTAGCTATACACAAGATGAGAAGTACGATATTCCTCAAGTTCATGCCTTCAACAGTATCATGCAAATATTTGATGACAGCTCATTGTCCAAGTCATCTAATGGCTTTTTGAATCGCTCTTTGAAATTGTCCATTACTCACTTCAACTCTTCCAATTGGTCTATTAGAAATTGTTCAGTTATGCTATACACTTCTCTAGGTCAAAAGATATTTGGGACAAAGCGCAGTACCAGCTCTTCACTTAAATTAACATCTAGGATGTTTTTCACCAGGTATGTTGGTATTGATACAGTTTTAAAAGAAATATTGCAAATGTGTTCCAGTAAAGAAACTTCGATTTCGGCGATTTTCCCAGCTTTAGATATTTTGTCGAGATTGAGTGTGAGCCGTGATGATGCTGTATTGAAATCAATGCATCCGTTACTTGAGGACCTTTTGAAAAGTGAGAATTGGAAGATCCGTGAAATGGCATCAAGTGCCTTATGTTCAACTCTAGAGTCGTCCAATTTACTTGATTATGCAAAGAACTTGATGGAAATTAATCCTGAAGAAGTATCTTATAATGAGCAGCACGGAAGATTGATATGCCTTTTTGAAATCATCAAACGGACTCAAGAAAGCACAACTTCAACCTCAATTGTTGATTCACAGCTTAGAAGTAACATTTCAGAAAACATATATAAAATGTTTACTGGAAATGGGTCCTTTAACTGGGTTATTTTAAGCGCACATATTTCTATTTTGCAATTGCTCAATTCCTCTCTGTCTGAGCGTATTCCAATCCAAGTTTTGAATTTCTTAGGAAACTTTTTCATTTCAAAGCTTGAAGCTAGTCGATATGGTGAGAGCTTAGAAGGAAGTCGGAATTGCTGCTTAATATCAATCTTGAATATTTTAGCTTCGGAATATGTAAAGCAAAATATGCTAGAGGAGTTGACTGATTTACTATGTTTGAGTTTGATCAGTAATGTAGTATCAATAAAATTGACATCAATGGAGTTAGCAGAACATTATGTGGATAAATTGAAAAATATTGATCAATTTCATGACATTACTTGGAATGAAATTAACAAAGAAGATGCATTCAGTTTAGTCCAGTCAAGTGGTATCGGCTTGTTGAATAAAATTTTTGAAGTAAGGGATCAACTGCGTGGAAGCATAGAATCATTTATCGGGTTCATGTCAAGCAAATACACTCTTGACGTAAGGTGTAATGCTTTGTCATACTTGGGGCATCTAGCAAGAGAAATGAGCGATATTGAGTTAAAATTCTTGGTAAATCTTGCTTCTAATTTTTATTCTGATTCCAATTCTTTGAAAGAAAGATCTGCAGCTATTAGAGCAATGTGCAATCTTATTAAATCTACAAAACAGCGAGGCATATGTTTTGCTGAAGCGCTTAGTATAGTTACTCAGGGCACCTGTGATGATAGTGCTGACATTCGTGCTGAATGTTCAAAGATAATATCATTTGTACTTGGTCTCCAATATCAAAAAAACCCACTAAGTACTGTCTTGTTACTACTTGAAAATGCCCAAAAGTTTGATTTGTGTGTATTCGAAGCATATGCTCTTTCTCTTTACCTGTCGCTTGACATATTGTCTTCTACAAGATGGTCTTTAAAAGAAAATGACGATAAAATTGTTGATTGGGAAGATGTAAATCTCTTCAAAAATAGAGTTGTCTTCTCGCAGTTGATTAGGGGAATGTTTAGTCAAGTCCAAACCATTGACTCAGAAAGTGCTACTAGAATTCACACAAAGGCGAAAGAAGATTTAGAGAAGCTAATTGAAATTTTGCTTACGAAAAAGAAAGACGGTACGATAGGCTGGTCAGTAGACAAGTTCTTTTTTAACTTAGTGTCAATTGCTACTATCAATGCAGAAATTGCATTAAGGGTAACATCAAAGGATGAGTTACACGATTCCTGGAATCAGTACTTGAAACTCAAAAAAAAATATTCATTAAATCCTATATTTGAGAACCTTTCAAAGAAATGGTAGGTTTTTGCAATCATGTATATTGGCGTGTATATAAATAGGTGTAAGAAAAAAAAATTTATTAGAAAAATTTCCAACACTTTTTATTCATTTTTACTAAAGAAGAAGTTAACACGTAAATAACATCCCCTGGTGGGATTTAGTTTACATCCTAACAGTAAGTAAAACCGAGGCTTTTGAAGAACATTTCTTTGAAAGAAATCTGTAATTCGCCTAAAAGTTATCACCGGAGGGGTCTTTCTAATGATGAATAAATTTTACAACTGCAATTGAATTTCTTCACCTGAAATACCATGTGGATCAAATAAAATCAGAGCTTTTTAACACTGATGAAAACCTTTTCGATAACTTTTTGGCGGTATCCTGATGTTTTAGAATTAAAAGTCTTGATACTAACATTTAAAGCTCTTCCAATAGAAGACATGAACATAAGTACGAACATAATAAAATAAAAGAAATTCCAGTCAAAAGTATATTAAGTGTGTATGAACTCTTATTGTAGCCAGTTATTTTGAGGCTTGTAGATTTACACCATAGATTCTAGGTAGCGACACCTTTACTAAATTTCTATAACATCTTTACACTAGCCGTTTCAACTACGTAGGCTCATTGGCATATATTATATCACTCTCACTGTAGATTACTGAAGCCTCGTTGGCATTTATCAGGACTTCTGTTAATATTCTATTTACTCTGTTTATGTCCTTTTTATATCAACCGTATGTAGATACATAATTATTGCGAGAGATGAGCATCAAAAACAAAGATAGATCTATGTGAATAGCAATAAATTGATATTTTTAAATTATCCCAGAAAGGTCTTTAGATTCACTTAAATAGATAAAGGAAAGATACCTAATGCTGTCAAAGGATGAGTTTCCAGCCATTTGTGATGACTGTTGCGGTCCAGATAAACATATCAAGATGATCAGACAACCTGGAGGTAACGAGTGCAAAATATGTACAAGACCATTTACTGTGTTTATATGGAACCCTTCAGATGCTTCAAATAAATCCAAGAAGACAATAATATGTTTGACATGTTCTAGAGCTAGAAATTGTTGTCAGTCTTGTATGCTTGATATCAACTTCAGAATACCTTTGGATATAAGGGACACGGCATTGAAGATGGCAGGAATTCAAAACATATATGATTTTACCAGTAAATCCTTGGATAGTACCAATAGAGAGGTGAAGGCAATTATGGCAGAGAAGCAAGAAGCGAAGTTTTCCAAAGATGATGTCAAAGGAGACAATGACTTGGATCTGCAAGAGAAAGCTAAGGAGATTTTGACAAAGCTTGCAGAAAGACTTAACGAAAACGACATCAAAAAGCTAAAAAAGAAACAATCAATCAATAAAAAAAGTGATATTGCAGGAGCCAAAGGATCTGATATATCAAAATTACTAGGTAAGCTACCCTTTAGTGGCCTGATAGCTATACCCGAAGATAAGTCCATAACATCATTTTTCATTTTTGGATTGGATGACGAGCTTCCTCAATATGCAATAAGTGAGTACTGCAATGAGTACGGCAAGATACGTAACATGTCAATAATTCATAGGGCTAAGTGTGGATACATAGCTTTCATAACAAGAGATGCAGCTGAGGCATTTGCTACTTCAATAGAAAAGAACGGATTAAATTCAAATCCGGCTACTCCTGGTATGCTTATTCTTGAGAAACGATTTCCAGTTCGGGTTAGCTGGGGGAAACCTATGCCATTAGGAACTACCAATCAAGAACAATATAAACTAAGCTTAGTAGTAAAAAAAGTTATGAAACAATTGGCTGAAAAGGATAAATCGTTTGGTTCAAAGGGCAATAATGAACACAAGAATCCTGCTCTGAAGAAAAATAAAGCAATTGCATCTAAACAAAACGAACCTACGAGGCATGTAATTGAGTCACTGACAAAGTACAAAAGTTTGCTGGAAGACTTCGAAATATAAGGTGGTCTCTCGATTTATAGATTTATAGTATCAGATTCGCGACTAGCATTTTTCAATAAATTGTTACTGGTATCTATCATAAATAGACTTCCATAACGAATGTAAAATATAAGTTTACTTAAAGAACCATGGATAATGAAACAATACTTCTGATAAATATAGCATTAATACTATTGCCAGCAATTTTGGCAGTTGTAAGGATGTTGGTCATCCTTCCAGCATTAAGATCAACTTCACCTACACAAAATATCAGTCTCAAAGATAGTACAACCACTTCGGAAGGTGCGTCTTCTGTATTTCCAGAAGAGTCTAAGGGATCTAATATAATGATATTTCTTGGCTCTGGTGGCCACACGGGTGAAATGATTAAGGTATTAGGAAAAGTCGACTTGTCAGGATTTTCTAGAACATGGATAACCTCCTCTGGGGACATCTCCTCTGTTTTGAAGGCAAAAGATTTTGAAGATGAATATTTGAAAGAAAGTAGCTACAATAAGTCATATGTGGTTATTTCTCGAGCCAGATCCGTTGGAGAATCGCTTATTCTGTCTATCAAGAGCACCTTGAAATCATTCATTTCCACTGTAACGCAACTAATTCGGTTGCCAGAGTACCCAGCAATACTTCTTGTTAATGGGCCCGGAACAAGTGTTCCAATCGTATACACAATATTTGCTATGAAGTACCTTGGTCTTTGCAATACCAAAATTATCTATATAGAGAGTCTTGCTAGAGTTAATAAGCTTAGTCTCAGTGGCTATTTGATTCTTCCAATTGCAAATCGGTTTTTAGTGCAATGGGAGCAATTGGCTAGACAACATAAAAGAGCGGAATTTTATGGTATCCTTGTTTAATGGTAGTTCATTAACTTGTTAGTGTAACACCATCTCATCTCTGGATTTATGAGTGTGAAAACGCGCTCAAGATAATATATATGATAAGTATATCACAATATGTTAAGTTTGATTATCAAGTCCCTTGATTTCAACGTAATGTTTTAATTAATGACATGAAAGCTCTTAAGTATGGGTAGTACATTTCATGGGATAATAGAGGAGTTTCCTGGTATCGGGGTTGATAAGTTCAATACAGATGCTGAAATATTTATATTGAGTCATTTTCATTCAGATCATTTGATAGGATTAAATAACGTGCGTTTTAACAGTCGAGTGTATTGTAGTGAAAGTACTAAGAGATTGCTTGAGAATGACGGTAGATATCGAAGGATCCTACACAATTTTATAGCCATACCGTTCAATTTACCCTTTGAATTTGAGCTAGACATGCGAAAGATCATCATGACAATAATACCCGCATATCATTGTCCAGGGGCCTCTATGATATTACTAGAGGGTAGTGAAAAGGCTGTTCTATGTACGGGAGATATCCGAGCTGAAAAATGGTGGGTTCTTTCTCTTATGAAGAATCCTTATCTTAGCCCATATATGAAAGGAACTAAAACACTCGATAACATATATATGGATACGAGTTTTGGGTACAGGGGAGAACCTTTTATTGATCTCATAAGTAACGATGAAGGTATTTCGATCGCTTCAGAGTTGATTAAATTGTATCCATCTGATGATAAGGATATTCAGTTTTTCTTTACAGATAGCACGTCTGGTTTTGAAGAGGGTTGGGCTCAAATTGTCAGTACGTTTGGTGGGTCATTCCATACGTCGCCGAAGTTGAAGAGCCGTCTTTATGAAACACATAAGGGTGATATTTATAAAAGTTACACTGATGTCTTGCTTCAAGCAATGCGTAAAAGCGATGGGCTAATCAAGTTTCATGCTTGTGGGAAGATTCCTTCTTCTTGTGATGGAGAACCTATTAAATTTCCAGTTAAAATCAAGTCGTCAATAGATTTTAATATAGTTGACTTTACAGGCGTTTTCCTACCCATTCAGCTTGACAGTTTATCTGAATATGAACGGTCATATGGGATAAAACTTTTAAATACTACTTCCCAAGGTAATAAAATTATTGAATTTAGAAAGCGTCATTGGATATTACTGAAAGACGGAACAGAGCTTCTTCCTAATGAAATCAAATTGATCTTTTCGAGACACTCTACATTCAATGAATTAAGAGAGTTTGTATCTCTATTCAGACCAAGACAGGTTTATCCTTGTGTGACCTCTGAACTGAGTTGGAGAAATGGGTTTTTGATGTCACGATTGTTCGGGGACTTGTGTGAATCATCAAATGACCCTCAAAAGTACTTATTTGATCGTAGAATGCTCTTGGAATTCGGCTCCCCGCCTGCTCTAAACATTGAACGCCCAGTCAAAGTTGTTGATAGATGGGATTTTGTCCAATGTAAAATGGAAGAGAAATTTGTACTTGATTTCATGAAGGAAAGAAAGTGCACCGAGACTAGTGGCTTTGACATTCACTTCAGAGGAATTGGAAGTTTCAGGAATCCTGTAAAGGCCAAGTTTAAAGGAGATTCTAAACTCTGTGCATATATACTTGGTAGAAAAGAAGGTTCATTTAAGAAATCAATTGAAGAGCAACAAAATCTTTATAAAGACAAATATTATAACGAAAGGGAGGGGAGTGAATTAAATTCAGACTTTAATTTTTACCTAGGTGATGTCAACAGCTATGCTACTGATTCATTTAACGACCATTCAAGCAACGTACTCGATTATCCGTCTTCTTCACAATCCGTACTACTGCAAAACGGAGCCAAACGCAAAAGCAACAAGGGCCAAGAACAAACACTGCCTGAGGACTCCGTTAAAAGACCCTGCTTGAAAAGAAAGGAGCCGCTATCACTCAAGGCAGCCAACGAATGTGAATTTATGATAAGGTCTAGCTTTAGTTCCATTGAAGCATCATTTAACAGGTCATTTGATACCATAACTAAAAAAAGTTTTCTGGACCGAGTCACCTCCGCCTTGTTCACAGTATACAATTCTCTAAACGAGGAGAAGATCAATGACATTTCACACCAACTAAGTAATGATCCAAGCGCGTGGTTCAATTTAGAACTAAAGTCAATACGCAATAGTGATAATATATAAAAATTTACATCTTATTAAATTATTCTATTTCCTATTCGTGATACATATGAGTCTTATTGTTAATCATACAAATATAGTACAAGGTCCAGTACCTGCTAGAAACTACTAATTTTCTCTCCATTGGTTAGAGCATTTAACACACTTATAGAAAGTAGTCATGGGTTCATCCGCTGATCTGATTTGGAGTTGGAAGAAATATGCTTTCGTAGAGTCACATGAATCCACTGGACATTGCACTGTTGTCTGATCCACATTATCCCATGCAGCTGCCCCTCCTAGGACATCGTCAACTTCCTTCCTGGTAAACTTCTTCCTGTCATACATCTTAAATTTGTCAATTCTAAATTGGTAAGGGCATGTCGAGCAATGGAAGCGATTATAGCCATCCTCTCCTTCCGATACCATAAGCATATTTGAACAGCTTGGACAAAATGACAACATTTTGAGCTGACTGTCTGCTATCTTGCTTCCCTCCAAAGTGATTTAATCTTTTTGAAATATATATCTTCTGTGATGATGCTTGAAATTTTTGGTTGTATACAGTGCTTGATATTGGCGGTTTTTCAATAATCTGTAATGTGATTGATATCGAATCTGAAATTTTATAAGTAGTCATTCGGTTATTAGTTAGGAGAGCTTTGATCGTTACTATATGAACTCATGAGTGAAGACACCTCCGTTGTGACTGACTCAGTAACGCTGAGTGTATTTTCTCATGCTACACCAGTGAAAAATAAAGAAGTACATAATACATCACCATCTAGAAGAAATACATTAACAACTCCAATAAAGGAAGGTCTAGGTAGGTCTCCCTCAAAGAGAGGTATCATACGGTCAATCAACGAACCAATTGAGTTATCGCCTCTTAAAACTCCAAATGGTAGAGCGGGTTTGGCATCACCAGAAAAGAGAGCTGTCTTGGATTTGAATAAGTCCGCAAGGAAAAGAGCTGTTAAAACCAGGGGCCGCTATTCCAATCTAATGGACGATGAAAATGATGATGACGATGATAATGACTATTTGAATGGCCAAGATAGGCTCCTTGCTGAAACCATAATCCGAGAGTCAAGAAATGAAGATAGAGGTTTCAACTACGGCAGCGATGTAGAATTTGAAGAAGATGTTACCGAAAAAGAAGTGAAGAAGAAACGTGGTAGGAAGCCAAAAGCAAAATCAGGTTTTATTGACTTAAAAGAAAGTAAGGACGATCTTGACAAACATGGCATCATAGAGAAAGAAGTACCAAAGAAGCGTGGTAGGAAGCCAACAGCAAAAGCTACAAGTGCTACTTTGAGTGACGTCAGTGATGACCTTGATGAAGACGTCAGTAGTGATGAAGAATATACTCCTCGAAAAAGAGGTACACGGGTTGCTTCAGAGGATATTTTCAGCTCCCCTGTAAGAAGCCATAAGAGGATAAAGGAATCATTTACGCCTCCGAAATCAAGAATAGAGAAGGAAATAATAGAGAAGAAAAGAGTCGGGAGACCAAGTAAGTCCGACGAAGTGATCGGAAAAGTGAAGAGTATCTTTCAGCTAGATGACGAAGATTTGTTTAAGGATAGTAAGCCCAAGGATCGTTCAGCGTCACCTGCTAAAGTTGAAAAAGATATCACGGTTGGATCATTTAACTTTGATCAAACAATTGACACCAACGTTCCTATAATAAGTGGAATCACCAATAGAGAAGAAGAGGCCAAAATCAAAAAACCTGACTTAAGCTCTTTCATACCAATGGAAATTCCAAAGTTAGATAATGATGGTAATATAATCGACGAAGATTTTCTCAAGAGCCACATGCCAGATTCTAGTAACTCCAAAGGTGCATTAATAGATGATAGAGCGTTCTTCTTAGAAGGCTCTGAAGGATATTTCGAGCAGCATAGTACTCGCCCTCGCTATAGTTCTAATTCATTGTCACAACTTGCACCTAAGTTGGACTATGAAGAGTTCATTCCATACATTCAGATGAGTGAACTTATTAAAGGAGAGGAAAAGCATGCTCTAAAAAATTTGCATAAGGCTTTATATAATCAGTGGTGTTTTGAATTATCGCAGGGGTATAACTTAAACTTCTATGGGATAGGATCTAAACGAAAGCTAATCCTAGATTTTGTACAAAACTTTATCATTGATTGGTATGAAGAAGTGTATAAGGTAGATGGCCACTACCCAAACATATTGGTAGTGAATGGATTTAACCCCACGCTTAAATTTAAAAAAATACTTCAGGATATAGTCACATCGTTCATCCTGGAAAACAGCAATTCGGATGTCAAATTCCCAAAGCATATTTCTGAAACATTGCCGTTTTTAATGCATTTTATTGAAAGTAACAGAATCTCATCTAGTTACTCTGGAAATCTAATCAGACCAAAATTAATACTAGTTGTGCATAACTTAGATGGCGAAGCATTGAGGGACGAGAAAACACAAAGCTTTCTCTCCCAATTGTCCTCTTTGCCGGAAATTTGGCTCATTTCATCAACCGACAATATCAACGTCTCCCTTCTCTGGGACTCGGTTAAATTGAAGAACTTCAATTTCATTTGGCATGATCTAACCACATACGAACCTTATGGTGTTGAGTTATCTTTCAGGGATGTATTGAGCATTGGAAAATCAAAGAAGTATGTTGGAAACAAAGGTGCAAAATACGTGTTGACATCACTTACTGCAAATGCAAGAAATTTGTACAAAATGTTGCTACTGATGCAAATTGATACCATTAAGGCCACTACAACTACAAAGACGTCACGTATGGGTCTCAAAGGTAACTCCAAGACTGCCATTGACTTTGGTAACCTCTACAACAGGTGTGTAGAAGAATTTATTACCTCAAATGAGATCAGTTTTCGTACCATGCTAGGTGAATTTGTTGAGCACAAGATGTGTAACTTAACAAAGGATGAATCAGGCTCAGAAGTTGTATTTGTTCCTTTCAGTTTCGACGAAATGGAGCAACTTTTAACAGAATCGTTTAACTGAAATAATGAAATTTTGCAATCGTTTTCGCTTTTGACCACGTGACCATTATTTTTATTTTTGGTTCGTGGGTAAATCATATTTTATGTAGAAATGTACTAGTTATTTGCCAAGTATACTATAATTCGTGTAGGTTCTTAATATAAATAAGGGAAAACAGAGCCATATTGCTTCAATTAAAGGAATATACTTGTGTCATATCATTTGATTGAACGAGGATGGCCAACTTTCCTAGACTACCTAAAGAGTCTAAACTTCCGGTTGGTAGCCACCATGCAACTATCCTTGAGTACCTATCTGAAGGAGGATTTGCGCATATTTACAAGGTGAAAATAGAACCGAAGGTTGATGATACAGATATAGCATGTTTAAAAAGAGTGATAGTTCCAGATAAAAATGGCCTCAATCAATTGAGAAAAGAAGTGGAAGTCATGAAGAAACTACGCCACGCTAGAAGTATAGTCAAATACTTTGACTCCCATGCAGATAGATTAGAAGATGGCACTTATCAAGTGTTACTTCTCATGGAATTGTGCCCTAACAATTCATTACTAGAGTATATGAATGCTAGAATCAAGAATAAGTTAGCAGAGAATGAAATCTTGAAGATTATGTATGATATAACGTTGGCAGTATACGAAATGCATAAAATGAAGCTAATTCACAGAGATATTAAGATTGAAAACGTATTGATTGATCATGATAATCATTTTAAACTATGTGATTTTGGGTCGACTTCGGCTCCGATCATGCCTCCACAAGATCAACAACAGTTTCAAGCACTAAGTCATGATATTTTGTATCAAACTACTCCGCAATATCGGTCTCCAGAAATGATTGATCTTTACAAGGGGTTTCCAATAGACGAAAAAGCGGATATCTGGGCACTAGGTTGCTTTTTGTACAAGCTATGTTACTACACTACCCCTTTTGAAGCCAATGGTGACATTGCTATTCTTCATGCATCTTTTCAATTTTTGCCTAAACCATCCTTCTCAGGAGACCTCAAGAACTTGATTATTATCATGCTTCAGGAAGTCCCACTTTTCCGTCCTAATGTTGTTCAGGTATTGATGCTAATAACCGCCATGATCAAGGTTGAATTTAAGGACCTTGGAATTGAAGATTTTTATAAAGCAGGGCCATACAATTTCCATGCATTGCATGAGTACCAGCGTCATAAACAGAATGAGCTTCTCAAACAAAGACAGATGTATTATCAACAGCAACAACAAAGTCAAGGAAATATCCCCAATCAATCACAAAACCAGAATGTCATACAGAACCAGAATTCTATACGAAACCATAACCTAGCAAGTCAACAAAGCCCAATTCCAATCCATGATCCACCGCAACAAAGTCTGCATCAGGCAGTTTCTTCATCTTTGAAATCGGACGCAAGTGTTAAGTCGCAAAGTCCAGATTTAGCCTCACAAAAATCATATAGTTATCCAATTTCTAGTCTTCCTTCAAGAACTTCCATGCATAGTATTCCTGCGGCACACACAACGGAGCAATCTTCACTGAACATAGATTCCAAAACTGAAAATGATTTTAATGAGCCGGATCTACTGGGTGATGAAAATGACACTTTTGAAGATCTTGAAAGCTTTAATAACGTTCAAGAAAGATACCCATCTCTTGATGATTTATTAGGTGAATATGAAGTTTCAATTAAGGGAACGAAATCTGGTAATGAACCTAACAGTGATTCTGCAAATATTGACTACCCAATTAGACCACTGATACTAAGTAGTGCAACCCTTCAGAAAATGACTCCAGAAGAACTTCAGAATTATAATTATAGTCACGAACAGTACAGACATCAGTTGAAGCAATATCAACTTCATGAGCAACGTTTAGATAGACAAACGCAACTGGCTGAAATTAGTGCATCTGAACCAAATCAACCTAGATCTTCGGAAGACTTTGAGAGTAAAGAAGCGTGGGAAAGGAGAAATTCCTTCATTGATGTAGACACAGAAAGGTTGGCTGATGATATATTTGCGGTTGATCTGACTTCAGAACCGCCTGCAATAAAAAAGCCTGTGCACGGTGTCAAGGATGAAAACTCTCTGAAAAGGGTTGACTCCAAGGAGGATGTCCCTCTGGCAGAAATACAGGCCACTAGCGAAAATGAGGGAAGTCATGTTAAATCTGATGGAGTTGAGCTGAATGTAGAAGTGGGAAAAGAGTTTTCTCCTTTGTCAGCTGAATCTGCAGGTGATGCAGTTCATCCTACTAACTCTACACCTTTAGCTCAATCGCCACCAAATCAACAACAATTAAAACCACAACAAAATCCCGATCCAACGACTCAAAATTTGACTCAACCTTTTTTCCAGTATCCTGCTCAACATCAAAAACAATCTGAAACAGCGAACGCTGTAACGCAGAATCAGAAGAATCAGAAGAATCAGAAGTCTATTCCAGGCAGCCCAGAGACACCACAGGTACTACACAATAAAACAAATAGTAACGTTAACCCATTCCCAATTTCTAATCAACAAGAGACATCAGTAATTAACAATGAAATACCTGGAAAAGTTCCTTCTGACTTCATGTCACCTACAAACCCACCCCCTCAAGATCATCGCGTAGGTGGAAACCCATGGGGTGAATACCGCCGTCAGCAACCATCCTCTGTCCCTCAATTAAACCCAAGTACTTTCAACCAAGATCTGGCTGGATATATTTTACAAGATCAATTTGCTGACTTACGTCTCAATAAGCAAAGAGTCAGAGATCATAAACTGTTTCCCGAATCTTCTGCTGAAGTGAATTTGATTGATTTGGATGTTGGTAACGCTAACTCTCCTGCGGCTACACCAGTGCTTAGACCTAACATTTACCAGCAGCACAAGGACCGAGACGCATCATCAGAGCTTAATGATTCGTCATTTGACTTAAACGTAGATGGAAATAAGTCAGAAACAAAAGCTCGCTTCAAGAAGCGAATTTCGTCTATTCAAAGGCCCTCGGACTTCAAATTCCAGGAGGAGGTTATAGATTTTGCATCTGATGATGAAAACCCTGAGAATAACTCAGAAATGAATCGTTTAACCATTAGAAACTCTTTGAAGAAGCAGTCCAAAGACAAGCCGAAAACTCGTAAAACGAGCGATCATAAGAGAACTGATTCTAATACTGAAGGAAAGAAGAGGCTATCCTTATTTGGCAGTGGGAGCAACAACAGCTAATTAATTCTAAGTAAATAGATATTTTTTCAATATAGATGAATTAAAGTATGCCGCAAAATTGTAGTTCCGTTTTTTAGCAGCTTAGCTCATCGCACAAAATCCATCAAAAGGTATAATCATCGACATTGAAAAATCGAGCTTTACTAATATAAATATATAAAAGGTGGGAAAAACATGGATCAAACTAAAGAAATCAGATCTTTGTTAAGTCAGCTTATACTATCTGTTCCTATAGAGAAGTTTTTCGTTAACTGTGATGTCTCTGATGATATTCAAGGAGTTGTAAGTTCAATATCTCTTATTTTAAGAGGTGAATCGGACAAGCTCATAAAAGAGGTTTATGGAGAATTATTCCTTACAGATGAGCTCAGAAGTATACTAAAGGAATACCCAAAGTGTGAATTGCCTACTGTGATACGGTTATATGTTGAGGAATTGTTCGAACTCTTTCAAAGCAGGTTCCAGGATGGTAATTTGAGTAGATTGCACTTACAGTTACTTGCTATAGCATTTTTACAAGTATTTATCCAAGTAAATTTTACTGGACCTGGAATAGAATTCACCTCACATGAGATGTTCTTTCCTGAAATAGACCCTAACTTGTTACAAATGGAAGCTGTGAAAGTGCTAACCATTGAAGGGCAGCAGGCATATGATTTAATCACTGATCCATTGTTGTTAATAATATCTAGTATTGCATTCGAAAAGCTAATGGGTTTGGATGATAGAATATCTTTGATTCAAAGAGATAACAACATTACCATTGAAGAAATGACTGCATCTACGAAAACAGCAATGAATAGTTTAACTTCGGACCCAATTGGTGCTTCTTTACAGTGGTGGAGAGCAAGAGCGTTGCAAGTTCATATGAACGTTCTCTCTGAACCACCCAGTTTACTCTCAACTTTAACATCATTGTTATTGAATCCAGCTGTTCCTGCTGTGTTAGCTCAAGACTTAGATTCAGATAAGGGTCTTCAGTTACAGAAGCACATTCAAATGTTCTTTTTGTTGGAAAATGCTAGAAACGGTATACATAGTCAAACTGAGCATTTGGCAATTCCGTTACTTATGAAGGCTCAGAAGCTCTCTGGTTTGGACCTCATTCTCTCAGGTGCCAAGGCTAAAAGAACGAAATTTCAAACTTTTTATACGACATCTTTGATAGTTTTGGCTGAAAGTCATGATTTTTCACTTTATGAACTGCAGCAAGGGGAAAGTATGCCTGAGAATTTGTCCTTGAATTCTGATTTGTTGTTGGAGAAACCAGAATTCGAGTCCTTAACTGAATTGAATGCAGAAGAAGATGAAAGCAATAAGAGAATCAAGTTAGATCTAGAGGAATCTGATATTCAATCTGATAATGCCTCATTGTTACCTATTGCTCATAAACAGGAAGATATACCTGCAAACCTCAAAGCTCTTGATCCAAATAACCAGCCGCCCTTGAGTGAGATCGACTACGTTCAATTGCTTTTGAGATTGGTGACTTTGAAACAAACTTCACCATCAAATAACCCCTTAGTCGATGAAGAACTTTTGGCTCTAATTGGAAGAGTTTTATTTACACTGTCAACTAACACGAATTGGACGATTTTTTCAAAAGCGTTGTGGGAACGTTCTATTTTGGAGACAAATAGATCTAAAACTATTGAAAGAGGTATATTACAAATGACATCATTAGTGGAAGAAATTGGTTTGAAAATCAAAACTAGAATAATTCCAAATTCAGGTGATTTACATCTTTCTCCTACTTCTTCTAGGTTAAGGTTCATTCATGTTTTGCCATTAATGCCTCAGTGGTCCTTGGATAAAGCCTTGGCTGAAAAGTACATGTCAGTTGGTGCCTTGAAGTCTGCAATCGAAATCTACGAACGATTGCACATGGTTAATGAAGCTGCCCTCTGTTATGCAGCAGTTGGAGATGAGAATGAAGCCGAAAGAATAATAGTGGACAGAATCAAAAAGCATCCTGATGACGCTAGAGCAATTTCTATTTTAGGTGATATCAAACAAGACCCTACTCTTTGGTCAAAGGCTTGGGAAGTTGGGAGATATGCAAAAGCAAAGAGCTCGTTATCTCACTACTACTATAATCCACCTCAATCATCAGGGTTAGCAAGAGATCTCCAGCTTGCTGTTCAACATATGAATGAATGCTTAACAGTAAATCCATTGAGCTATGAGAACTGGTTTTTTTATGGATGCTTGGGATTGGAATCTGGCCAGTTTGAATTGGCATCCGAAGCCTTTACAAGATGTGTTGCAATTGATGAAACAAACTCTTATGCTTGGTCCAACTTGGCAAGCTCCTTATTAAAACTTGATAGGACAAAACCTGCTTTTAATGCTTTAAAAAATGCCATTAAAAAGTCATCAGAATCTCGTAGATCATGGAGAATTTTTGAAAACTATTTGATAGTGGCAGCAAAACTCAATGAATGGAACGATGTTTTGATTGCTGCAAGGGAATTGATTGATATCAAAAAGGCGGATGGTGAAGGTTCGATTGATATCCCTGTAATTGAAAAGCTTGTGGATATTTTGGTTGCAACTGATTATCCTAAAGAAGATGAAAGAATGACCCACTTTCAGTCCTCATGCATTGACCTTGTTTGTAATATATTGCCTACTGTAATCACTACATCTGCTAGAAGTTGGAGAATTGTCTCTAGGGTTGACTTATGGAGAAAGAGGCCTTGGGATGCATTACAAAGTCACGAAAAGGCATATAGGGCTCTTTCCAATAACTCACAATTAGAGTTTGATGAAGCTATATGGAATGAAGCTGTTGATAGTTGTGCTGATTTACTTGCTGCTTACGAATCATTGGGTGAACTTCCAGGTAAACATGGAGCGGGTGACTTGGTTTGTAAAGATTGGAAGTATAAAGCAAGAACATCTGTCAGATCTCTTATGTCTAAGGGAAAAAGTAGTTGGGAAGATTCTGCAGGTTGGGATAGATTAAAGGATCTTAAAGAGGAATTATCTAACTAAGATTTTGTGTAACATAGTTGTAATGCTACCCTGGCGTGCGAACTTATATACTTTTTTATTCAGCGTATAGATAGTAATTTAATCCATGTCGTTGACAACAACGAGAGATTCAAACATCAAAGAAGCAATTCTTTCTTTTCTTCTTTTAGTGCCTAGTCTTGTTGGAGGAGCTTTATATGGCTCATCTTTCTCCAAGTTTTCCTGTTTGTTTTTAGCCACATATATTTCCTTATGTGAAGGGGTCGAAACAAAAACTTGAATTTGTTTAAGAATTTTCCTAATTCTAGAAGAATAGCTAAAACCATCCAAAACATAAAACGTAAAATTAAAAATTCCCTGTAATGCCAAGTTACAAGTTTCCGAACTCTCCATCCTTAGTAAATGTATCAATGAATACAACACTAAGGTATAAATACTTCCGTTACAAATCAGTTCTTTCAAGTAGACCCCCAAAACAAAAAAATCAATAGTGGCTGCGAAAATCAATAAATTATCTTCACAATAGTTGATAAGAGGATTTATTGCGTTTCCTAAAGTAGTATTTGGGTAAAGGTCAATGAAGACATAACTGATAAGATTCATAGAAGAGTATATAAAGGAAGAAAGGATTTTCATGAGACTTTGTTCCGAATATGCCGCTAATAAAGACACACCCAACAAGTGAGTGTTCTCCGACTTCAAAAGGATAGTAAGAGGGATGTCTTCATCTTGGGGAATATCATCTTCTGGCTCCAAGAGTTGAACTTCTTTTCTTTCAGACTTCATATTTGTCTTCATACGAGCAGAAAGCAACAAAGTTGTATGACGGTATGTGACCACCAAGTATGTTGAGATTGAACCGTATATTGTTAATAGATACCAGTGATCCGAGGGAGCTCGAGAAGCTCCAAAACCAGCACCATTATAAAAGTAGAAAGAGCTTCCTACTAAAGTCATTAAATGTGAAGTAATCCACAAATATTGTAGAAGTTTATCAATAGGAGGAAGGTAAGGGTATATCTTATTGATAATCATTTCATAGCTTTCTTGGATAGACATGGACAAAACGTTATATGCCTTTTCTGCTTTAGGATAGAATCTCTGTTTCACATACGTAGAGGATATTTCCTGAATCTGAGTTGTAGAGGCATTAATGATCTTTAATTCTGGAATGCTATCAATTAGCATGTTAGATAGATCTTTAGGCGAAACTGATTTAATCTTTGTCATAAGCTAAGCTGAATTGTTTCCGAGTATTTCTAGCAAGTTTGACTAAGGAATTTATGTGGTCCACTGGACTCAGTGAGTCTTCCTTTTGAGTGCTTTTGATCAAGGGCCGCAATCTTTTGTGACAAGTACACAAAATGAATAAAAGCTTTTGCAATCATTTACAGTTACCGATAACGAGGCTATAAAGACTTTAAAGACTTGAATTGAGAGTTAAAAGTAATATCTTGAATTAAGCCAAGTAGGGTAGAGGACCGCCTCTGTTCATTTCTTCTCTCTGATAGTTGATTTATAGACGTTTTAATGAGAAGTTAAAATATTTCTATAAAATTAAACTTGGGAGTAGTTTACAGGGTGAACTTATCTAAGAGTATGCAAGTGTAGGGCGGTTCGTTATGTAGTACAAAATAACTCTTCATCCTTTATAAATTACCCTTTTCTGAGTAGCTTTTTGATATTATCACGAAATGTCTCATTTAAAAATGTTCATAACCAGTAACCAACTTCTGCCTCAATGAATTCAAGCAAAGTAAATTCGGTTCTGTGTTAAACAGAATCATGCTTAGCGCACCACTTCTACAGCCTCTTAAAGATGTTCGACATTTTAGATGTCGTTTACTCTTTTGATTTGAGTTAAGACTTTGATTGATCTGAAATTCGGGATAAAAAAAAGAATAATAATATGCACACCATGGCTGTATTTTTTGTTGAACTATATCTTGTAAACTGGACACTACGCGTTAAACAGATAGATTGATTAATTTTCTCCGACAAGTCACTAAAGAACAGCGAACACCAGTTCATTGTCCATAAGTGAGACTATATATTGTAAACATAATCTTTCAGATTTTTTTTTCCTTTGGGGGCTTTAGGTCGAAGTTAAATTAAATCAACTGAAGTAAATATTTGAAGGCTGTATCCAAAACTTAAGAGAGGTTCAAAATCATGGTTGATGAGAAGTACATCGGGCTAGCATTAGCGACTTCGTCGTCATTCGCTATTGGTACATCATTTATCATCACAAAAAAAGGCTTGATGGATGCTTCAGCTAGAAATGGAAGCCAACAAGTTCAGGGTCATGAATATCTTCAGAACCCTATTTGGTGGGCTGGTATGATAACCATGGCCATAGGAGAAATAGCAAATTTTGCAGCATACACATTTGCACCTGCTATATTAGTTACGCCATTGGGTGCATTATCAGTTATCATAGGCGCTGTGTTAGCAGCAATGTTTTTGAAAGAAGAGTTAGGCACGTTGGGAAAAATGGGATGTGCAATTTGCCTAATGGGCTCTGTTATAATTGTCATTCATGCTCCTCCAGATAAAGAAATTAAGACTGTTGATGAAATATTAGGATATGCCTCTAAACCAGGATTCTTGTTCTATTGTTTCGTTGTTGGTTTGTACTCATTGTTTATGATCTATAAAATTGTTCCAAAGTATGGTACTACTAACCCAATGATATACCTTTCCATATGTTCATCAGTCGGCTCCATCTCTGTGATGTCTATTAAAGCTTTTGGCATCGCACTCAAGTTAACGTTAGGTGGTAATAACCAGTTTTCTCACGTTTCTACTTACTTGTTTATTGGTGTGGTCGTGCTTTGTATTTTAACTCAAATGCACTATTTCAACAAGGCATTAGATCAGTTTGACACCTCAATTGTGAATCCATTATATTACGTTACGTTTACCACTTTCACTTTACTAGCATCCTTTATATTGTTTAGAGGGTTCAACACTGCTTCAGCTGTCAATATCATTTCCTTGTTACTTGGATTTCTCATTATCTTCAGTGGGGTTTACTTATTGAATATATCTAGAAAGAACAATGAAGGTAAGTCTAGAGAAATATTTGGAGTTCACCAGGGTAAAGACATGGCGCCAATGGATAACGGAATAGGTGGATTTTCGTCTATGAGGAGATCAATGCAAGTTCACAGAGAATCATATGATAATGAAGAAACTTTGGGATTACGCAGGTTCGATAGCTTTGAAATAGATAGTGATGAAGAGAGATCAACAAGAACTCATTAATGAGTCATTCAAAACACTAAAAGTACTACAAGATAGTTCATCTGCATTTAGATATCGCGTTTTCTACTGAAATGTATGTTTTGTATAAGTTTGTTCATTTAAAACTACAAAAAACTCTAAATGTAGATGTTAATATTTAAAGGTAACAGTAGGGGGTACACTTATAGCAACATAGCAACGTATCACTATTGATAAGCTAATGCAAACTAAATATCATCGATATCCAACTCGTCATCCTCTTCTTCATCGTCGTCTTCATCACCAAATTCGAAGTTGACCTCTTCATCGTCGTCAGCACCAAACGTATCAGTTTCGTTAATTTTGGCATTTTCTGGCAATTCTCCATTGCTCTTTAAGGCTCTTGCTTCGTCAGAGTTGTATTTGTGAACAACATCACACTGTTCATCTTGGAAGTCTCTTAAAGAAACCAAAATGATATCACCTTGTGACATCCAAACCTTCTTTCTCAATTTACCTCTTATATGTCCCATTCTTTTCACACCGTCGAAACAAGTGACTTCGATTCTACCATTACCTACCATCTTGGTAATTTGTGCATATTCTTGACCTTCTTCTTTGAGAATCAATTCTCTCTTTTGTCCACCATTGAAGTTCTTTCCTCTTCTTCTATTTTTACCTCCTTTACCTTTACCTGATTTACCCATCTTGCAGTAAGTCTATTGGTATCTAATAAATAACTATGACTAAAGTGTAATTTTCTTTGGATTCCTGAAAAAATTTGAAGTCTTCAACAGAAAAATATTATATAACCGATTACATAATACACAGTATACATCGCAGATAAAACATTCATTTTATTCAAAACTAAGATACTGACAAAAGCCTGAAGATATGGATTCCTTTGAAGCTAGCGCCCAGTTCTCTCAAATATTGAGGACTGTAACTCCCTCATTAGTGAATTTGACAAAGGCAGCACATTTTGCATTAAAGAATGCAGACAGCGAAGACTTCTTATTTCCATCTATGCTTGACATCTTAAACGACGCCAGTGTAGAGATCAATACGAAATCTACTATTTTTCAATTCATAGAGGTTTTAATCAATGAATCATTCCATGTATCACAACAACCAAAATCACATTACAGTTTTCCTTACATCCAAAACTTAAAGCAATCACTCCCAGCTATAATACTCTCTGTTTTGCCAGACAACAACAGTTCTAACTTATTTAACGTTTATCAAAGCTTAAAGAGTATATCTAAGGTCTTCAAGATAAATTGTAATGAGTACGAAAACAAGTTCAATTCAAATTTAATTGACGATGATGATATCATAAATGTGGATAAAGATATTCCATTCCCTAGACTTGAATTAGATGAAATAACGTTAAATATTGATGATTCTTTAATTGCAGCTTGGACACTTTTATTGCACAAGAGGAAGCAAAGTCAATATGAAAGGCTTAGAATGCTTAAGCATTCGAAAGTGGTAAATGACTCAGTTGATGAAGACCAGATGTTTTCATTGAAAGACAAAACCGATGACTCAACTGAGCTTTTATCGAAAAAACAAATAATCATGAGAATGGAAGATGATAGAGAAGTGCATAAAAGATCTAAGGAAACACTTTGGATGGTGAATAGAAACAAAGAAGGTAACACGGTGAGCGAAAGCGAATTTTTAGACTATTATTGGAGAAAGTACCACCAACTAAACAAAGAAGAAGACAAGGCTCTTTTAGATTCTTTAGATCAATTAAATGACTTAGTAGCTCAAAGTTACAAGGATAAGCAATTTTGAATCATTCATGTTACTGTACTGAATTCACAGCATATAGAAACTATTTACATTATGTAAGCATTATTTTTTTACCTCAGAGTTGACCTCGACAATATACTTAATAGCTCATTTTTACCGAGCACAGAGTACTTAGCGGAAGTACGAATATCGACGTTAGTATTCAATAAGGCAACACTTACTTTATTCTCTTCACTAATATCATGGTACGAACTCAAATATTCAAAACAAGCTTCTGCAATGGGCGTCGAAGCTCCACTGTAAAACACAGCGCTGACGCCAAACATTTCATCTGAGCTAGTGTTTGGACCAAGCAATTTCTCAATTAACAGTTTTTCATGATCATGATTATCATCTGAAGTAGCCGAAGAAGGTTGCGAACTGGGTACTCTTTTCACCTTGTACTCTTTGATCAAAGATTCGGGATCTATACCTTGTATCAGACGATTGTAGTATGACATTAAAAACTTTACTACTTTCAAAGCTAATCCGTTTTGTTGAACAACCACCAAATTTCGGATTAAAGTGGCATGTACATCATCATTCTCTTGGAATAAGTCATTTATATGTTGGATACAATCACCCATGGCATCTAGACTTCTTTCACGATTTTCCGAAAATGAATTTCCCGCATGGAACCTAACTGTGCAATCTTCGACTTCGCAAAAAGATCCAGGGAGCCTCTCAACCTTCGATTCAATCAATTGAATAGCCTGGGACATCCAAGAGCTTAATTCAGACTCATCAACAATAGATATCCATTTACTCGAACCAACTAATTTAATGTAACCACCATTTTCAGCAATTAAACCTAGGTTTGGTGTTCTTCTATATATCCTCTCAAGATCTGATCTCTTGAGTACACTAACCAAATAGACAAGGTTCTTGGAATCACTTAATAAATCATTGAGAAAAATCAGTAACCTTCCATCGTTGAACGAATTACCTTTCACAGAAAGAGTTGCAGATGAATTAATATCCTTGATTGCCACAGATGGGACTTCCAAACTTAGGATGAATAATCTTTTACCATCCTGTTGCCTCGAGTAGAAATCATTGAATATTTGACGAGTAAATGGTTTCAAGCTACTGAAATTTCTGCGCTCATCTCGCTCCCATGATTCATTTATGCTACTCAAGCAACTAGAAACCCAATTTATCGAATCATGTGTATTGACAATTTGTGAGCAATTTCTCCAACGAAGCTCTTTCTCATTATCGTCCATATCAAATATCTTCTTAAATGTTTCTGCAAACGCTTTGATATCCCAAGGGTTGACAAGTAAAGCGCCTTTTCCACTCAATCCCAATAATGACGAAGACCCTGTAAACTCTGATAGAACCAATGGAGACTTCTTCTCAAAAGTAGCCGTGATGAATTCATGGCATGTCAAGTTCAAACCTTCTCTCATGGAAGAAACCACAAAAGCATCAGCCTCAGTTAACAATGCTAAATATTGTTCAAACTCTATGTCCTTTTGAAGCAAAAGAACAGGCTGACAATCAGAGATATTTTCGGTTGTCGAGTTGATCCTTGAAACAATATGTGATATTTCAGATTCGTAAGCAGGGTCTTGGGAAGCCCCAATACAAATCTGAACTAATACTGTTGTATCAATATATTCTGGGTTTTCTTTCAAAAATCTTTCATATGCAAGTAGCTTGGGCTTTATACCACGAAGCTTATCGATTTTATCACGGCTAACAATCAATTTGTGATCACGCCATCTTTCTCTAATCAAACGTGCCCATTCAGCAACCCCATCTGATCTTGTTAGATCACGTAATGAGCTAGCGTTGATACCCATACATATGGTATTCACAGCGGTGAATCTTCCCTCATAAGACACGCCAAACTGATTGTTATCAGCTAATAACAATCTGTTACTAGTTTGGAGAAAATGCCTGACATATTCGTCAGTTTGAAAGGTGATACAATTTGCACCAAGCATACCCCTTAACAAAGCCTCTCTTTGGGGTAAAACACGGAAAACCTCTGATGAAGGGAAGGAGACGTGTAAAAAGAGACCAATTTTGGCGTTAGGAAGATGCTCCCTCACCATTCCTGGAACTAGAAGTAAATGATAATCATGAATCCAAATCATATTTTCAGGGTCATCTGGATCAGCTTTTCCATTTTCCCTTTTGTAAACTTCAACGATTTTATCAGCCATGATCTGATTTAATAATCTATAGTGGCCCCAGGAGTGATCCTCAAATGCTTTCGATTTAGGATCATCGGGTATTTGATAATGCATGGTGGGCCAAAGGACTTGCTTGCAGAATGATTTGTAATGGCCTTGAAAGGTAAGATCATCTGCAAATACAGGCTCAGAAACGTATTCTTCTCTTAACTTCCTGGAGATATCATTTATAACTCTATCAGGAACTGCATCACTGGGCATTGCCAAGGTTCCCACCCACCGGCGTTTCTTAACTATTCCAGATTCAACAGAAAGCTTCACAGCTTTTGTGAGAGAAACATTTCCTTTAGTTCCAAATGTTACCTCCCATGGTGCAGTTTCAAATATATTCTCTTGGTTTAATAAACTTTCTTCAATACCAGGCTTTGAAAATCCACCAAAAGGCGCTAGCCTATTCTCTGAACGCCCATGAGCTAAGTTATTGAAATCGTTTTTCCATTCATCGCTATCCAGACTTTGATCGGAGTCACGTACATCTTCCTGGTCTTCTGCAATAGCAAGTGAACTTGAACTATTATTGCTATGTAAGGTGAAGCCACTAAATGGCTTACTCAACGAGCTTCTGGCTCTCGCACTTGGGGGGTTCAGTGGATTAAGGCTCGCTAAATTGGATCTCGAGCTGGCTCTTGACACACCCATAGCTGCTAGGTTATTCGATGATCTATTAATCTTGAATGCTGATAAACCAACATCGTCATTGTCTTTTTTAGATTCCACCACAGAGCTCGATACCTTCAAATTACTATATCGAGACTTTGGTTGTATATATTGTGGTCCAGACTTTTCGGAACTAAGCTCATTTTGGGAGGATACTGGCAAACCACTAGATGTTTGCCCAAGCTTATATCTGTAGAAGAAATCCTCGCCTGAATCCTTACCACTTTCAATAATACCCGCAGAACTTCTTTTACGACCCTCAGGTATTCTTGGAGATCCAGAATCTGGCAAAGGAGTCGTCTGTCTAGAGTTCGCTATGCTCAAAGAATGAAGAATGGATCCTTCGGATGAGACATTGAGTGCAGTAGTTGGGGAAATACCTGGTCTACCCTTAGAAGGTGATTTATCATTTAAAGATACACTCGGAGTATCCTCATTAACATTATTGACAAGATGGGCGTTAGGTCCAACCTTAAACTGGACCGTGTATGGTAAGAACCTATAATGTTAGTATCTATAGTCGTTAAAACCTCCTCTCCTTCTCGAGAATGGCTCCTCAATTACTATTAACTTACAATGAGCCTATAATGACAGTCATTCTATTTATATTGTGATTACACGAATACCCAAAGATGAAGTAAATTACAATCTAATGATCAAATATGATAACAGCGGGTAGAACTGTTACCAAAATGTTGCTTATGAGATGTTTAAGATTAATTACATTTGCCATCACGTGATTAATATTAACACACACTACATAAAAAGAACGAGTAAAAGAGTATTACTCAAACGTCCTCGAGATCGTCTATATCCAGTTCTTCCTCTTCCTCGCGTGTATCGTGATTCAACTGAATGCTGTTTTGATTGTCGAAATGTGGGGAATGGTATTCTCTTGTTAGCTCTTGAGTCAAAATATCCTCCATATCGTCAGATAAAGACTGCCGATCATCATCTTGTATATCGTCTTCTCTAGATATGTTATGAGGCGGCAGAGAGGAACCACGACTTTCTGATTCAACTCCTTTATTAGTCAGGCTGCTGGCTGGCTTCTTTTGAGCATATGAAGAATCATTCTGTTGATGAGCCTCAGGTTCAAAACTAAGAGGGCCATGTTCACTTCCACTTTCACTGTCCAGGTCAAATGGATCCCGAGCAGGGCCAAAATCAAAGTGAAACTCATTTTCATTATTTGATTCATCAATAAGGGGTTTTTCGAGTCTTTCTTTAAGCATTTTTTCTATCTTTAATTTCTTCTCCTTTTCTGCAGCTCTAACCGCTATAATAGTAGATTTGAATTCATCCGTAATTAACTTTTGGAAGTACTCATCATCTTCAGGAGTAGCCGTATTGCTTGCATATGGAGAATAAAGCTTTTCGGCTTTCATGAACACGTTAGAGCTCCTTTGTTTTCTCTTTTTATCCAAGGCTTGCTGCTTCCTATGTTTTATTTCAGCTCTCTTTTTAGCGTACTCTATGAAATCAAATTTAAAGTTGTCACTTGCAGCAGGGGCTGTTACTTCAAGCAGTTCAGTAGGTGGAGCACCTTCTGGATCAACGTTTTTACCATCTATGTCCCTTTCATGTTCAGGAATTGGCGTCTCTACGTCTGTCTTATCACCATGAGCAACATCACTCATTACACTTCCTTCATGATCACTACTTTCGGGCAGTTCATTCAACTGGGATTCAAACTCCTCTCTCCACTGCCGATGATCATTATCTATTAATTCATACAAAGAATTTTCTGTCAATCTTGATTGCTCTACTAGCTTTATACGCAATTGTTTCTCAGACAACGACTCCATATAGTTAGAAGTACTTTGATAAGTATAATCAGGGGGTAAATCAGGTAAATATGATGGAATATAACTAGGCCTTTCAGCCTGTTTTGGTACAAGTTGGGAAATCTCATAGTGTTCGTTAACGAAAAATGGTAATGCTGAATCATCCTCAGAAATAGAGTCCTGATTTTCAAATGCTTGTCTAATTAGGTCAATTTGCTTATTAACCGCTTTCAAATCTTTGCTATTCTTTATCCAAGTCTTCTTTGTTTGAACATATTCTTCTGCTAGTCTATAAGGCTCAATTTTTTTGTTCTCAAAGCATAGTTTTAAGTCGCTCAATGTTGGCTTTCTTCTTCTTTGGTATTCTACAAATTTAAGCAATAATCGAGAAATGTCATGGAAGTATGTAATAGACAAATCAGTAAGCTGGTCCAATACTTGGTCAGTACAGGAGATACCCCTGGTATTCAACATTATCGATATTAACTTGGTTAACTCCAAATCCATTGAAGATGCATTTTCTTTTGTAGGTACTGCCATTTCCATCCAGTTCCCAATATGTGAATGTGTATTGCGCTCGTTTGTTATTTCTTTTGATATATGGTTATCATTAAAACTTGTCTTTATTTGTTCTTTGATGCTTTTATCGTTTACACTGTTGTTATCGGCTGTTAAGTGTGAACTGCTTATAGCCTCGCTTTCAACATGCCTTCGACTCTCTCCGGCACTTATCATCTATTGCCACACGAGAAAATTTAATCGAAGACTCATGCACTAGCACTTTGTATACTTGTATATGATTAACTTTATTATGTATATATAGCAGAGGAACTGTCCTAAGTTACCGTTCATTTAAATGTTGAATTGTTACACAAAAACGCATATGTACGTATATATATATGTAAGTACCCAGTACTAATTAATTTATCAGCTGCTGCTCAACAAGTACTCAATAGCACCTTGAACACTTCCTCCAGTTCTTCTTAATGCCTCAACATTTCTGTCAAAATCGAAAAATCCCATATCGTTGAGCTGTCTTAATTGAGTCTCGTAACGTTCTTCTGGAGGGCGATTGTCAACAGGAGCAGCAGCAGCAGCACCACCAGCACCAGCGGAAGGACCTCCTCCAAACAATGCGAAAGGATCAACAGGGGGAACACCATTAGCAAACAAAGAAGCGAATGGATTTGCAGCATTATTATTATTGGTGTTTGTGTTATCACTAGAGGTTGGAGTAGTATTATTATCCTGGGAATCAATGGTTGGATTAGCTCCAGGAGCTGGGAATGCAGATGACGAATCTCCTCCAAGGCCACCCATTCCGGAACCTCTTCCCATTTGCATCATAGATCTCATGAGTTCTGGGTTTGAGATCATCAGTCTGAAGAGTGGACTCTGCAACATTTCTCTAGCTTGTGGACCCATTGCCCTCAACTGAGGATTTTGATTTATCATAAATTCCAACATCTGTGGATTAGATAAGAGTGAGTTCATACTTTCTTGGAACATAGGGTTAGACATCATTTGGTTGAGCTGTTCAGGATCTGGCATACCAGTATTCATACCACCGTCGGGACCAAACATCGAAGCAGATGGCAATTGTGTATACCCAGCATAGCGTGCGCCAGTAAGATCAGCTAATGGATTAAATGATCCTTGTCCCGCTGCAATATTTGAAGGGACAGTAGAAGAGCTAGATCTGTCGTTGTTGCTGCTTTCAGTAGAAGTTGTACTTTGTGCGGGACCAGAAGGTGGCTTTGCACCAGCGCTCTTCACTAAATGAATGGTATGACCTGATTGAATCTTGTACGAAGCAACGGTTTCGTTATCCTTCAACACCTTACCAGAATAAATCAAGCGTTGGCGCTCAGCTTCTACTGAGGCTTTTTCCGCAATTAAACCTTTTAACTCTAATATAGTAAGCGAAGGAGACACATTCAATTGGTATTTGGCATCCCCTGATGATTTGATTGTAACGTCAATATTGTCTGACATGATTTCTTGTAGTTATGACGTAGATTGTAGTTGATTTTACAACATGGTTGATTTGATGATAAAGATGAAATCTAACGCCTGCGAATAATACTGCACATAATATTGAATATCAAGAAATTTCTAGAAGCATAGAGAGAGTAGTATATAGAAAGCAACTGCGGAGATAACGTAAGTATTGTGCTAGAATAGAGAATTAAGTGAAGATGAACTGCTAGTGGTCTACAAAAGTGAAACATGACTTAAACACTTATGTAAATTCTCTTTTCATAGTCTTTCGATAACCTTAGTGGTCTGGTAATTACTTACGACGTGTTTATACACTACACTGATTTTTTTACCCTTATACATTAATAACATTACAGATTATACATTATTAGATCTAAAACAGATTTAGTACTGTCTTTTTGTGCAGATGGAAGAGAATTAAATAAGAACAATATATTTTGGAAGTTTGTGCCTCTCTAGAAGATACCAAGGGTGGGGGTCGTCCATACTTTTTCAATTAAGATGGAGACTTATGACGGTGAGACTTCGTTAGAAATCAATTTATTTATTGACTTCCACTCTCCAGCCGCAATCTAAGCAACTGTAGCCTTCAATACTGTCGTCGAAAATGGCTTTTCCTTTGCTTTGCATTAAGGACCATTCTCCCTTTGCTGGAATTTTTTTACATTCATCATTGAGACATCTTGCGGAAGTTTTCTTGTATCTTAACCCACAGGAGTTACAAAGCTGCCCTTCTTTGATAGACCAAGAAGGTCTCCAACAAGGAGACTGATCAGAACCACATGATAAACACACCCTAGGACCTTGATGACTTCTAGTTGGTGATCTGACTGGATCTGGCTTGACTTTATGCTTTGAAGATGGTGGAGTTATTGGGATAAACTTAGACAGTGATGCGGAAGGAGGAGGCGAAGAAACACCGGAGTGCCTTCTTGAGGTAGGCGAGTCCGCCATTGTGTATGATGAGTATGAACTCATAACAGGTTGTCTTAAAGGTGGAGATGGCAAGCTATGGAACGTTGAGTAATTGCCAACTGTAACTGGAGTAATGATCTCATTAGTAAATGGCGTAGTAGGCGTGTATGGTGTATTGGCCATAGATTGACGACGCTGTGAGTTGGGAAACTGAAGATGGCTTTCAAGTGCTGGTTGCTGTGCAACGGAAGCTTGGTGAGGCATCTGAGGTGGCTGACTCAATTGTATTAATGAGTGGGCCAACTCAAGATACTCTGGGTACCTTTCAACATCGGTCAAGTAAGTCTTATTCAAATATGTATAATTAGACTCGAAAGGGAAGTTGATCTTCTTTTCAAAATGATTAACTCTTGGAATTAAAGTTGGCTTGCTGATTTTCGAGCTTATTCTGGAGTCAAAATTAGGCTTGTATGCTAAGTTGGAAGCTGGATTTGAAGAATGCCTGTTGAGATAATTATATTGATTTAAATTGAAATGCTTGGAGCCCCTATTGATAGTATCGAGTAGCTCGTATCTCCAATTTTCGTCATTTGGCTTGTATGTATCAAAATAATCAAGGGACACAGTTGGTGTAATGGGCTTCAATTTAACTGCGTCTTTTATGCCTGCAATTGGAACGCCGTTCAATGCATCTGATATCGAAGGGAGCCTGTTACAAGTAGATGAGGAGTTACCACCTTTAGGGCTAGTGGATGATTCTTCCTTCGATGGAGTTCTCGTGCTGTTGTTAGATGCTGTCTCCGGAGACCTTGGTAACTTGGGACGAGATGAGTCAAAGAATTTCTTATTGGGTGATAATGAACGTGATCTGAGGGCAGCATTAACCAGGAACCTGCTGGATTTTTCGCTTGGTTGAGAAGGAGGAGCCGTTTTTGATCTTTTATGACTTATTCTATCAAAGCTAGGACTCGGAGACTCGCGAAGTAAGTCACTGTACGACCTCTTTTTAGTGTAGCCATTTCCTTTTTCTGAATTTCCAAGAGGGGGACTAAACTTGTTCTTGAGCAGATTTAAAATCTCATTGTAGGACCTAGATCTAATATGACCCCGGCCAAATGAATCAAGGTGATTGTTAATCATATTTGTCTGAAGTAAGCTCATTATACAGTCTTTAAACTATGATGCTGAATTGATGCAAAAAAATCGTATTTTCTTTCCTGTGTCAAGGGTTTTGTTGATCTCTGTATTGTTCAGCTTTGGTAACCAGAACAACCAGATAATGTCTCTTAAGAATTTATTTGAAACGGTTTGAATGTCAAAAAATGTCTAATAGAAATAAATGCTTTCTTGGTTGAAATGTCAAACTCTTATTAAATAAATGAATATAACTTGATAATATAATAAATTAATGTCTTCAATAACGAGTGTACGGCTTTTAATCAATTTTCCTCGTAAGGTAACTCCAGTGAATGAATTAAGTTGGTTCAGTTGAGCGCGAGAAGGTCCGACTTGATTTTGATTCAGGGGCAATTGATTGAAATTTATAACTGGTTGTAAATTTGCTCGATCAGCTTGGATCAAGCTATATTGGGAATTGATATCCAGCCATATGATCTACTTATACCGGTGATGTATTTTAGCCAGCCTCGAAGGTTAGACGGTCCTTGTTAACGGTTGCGATGGCATGGCTGGCTTGCCAAGGGATCCAATACCTGTATATAGTACCGAGACAAAGTCCAGCTTTAGTGTCCTGATTCAGGGTACCGGCAAGCATACATTAAGCTACATACTAAGTCAAAATGACTGATCTGCGATCCACAGGTACTGATTTGGTTTTTTTGACAGGATACTTTGTCTGCGCTGGCTCATGATGTGACAGATGAGTGACTTTTCAAACAACTACAAAGAGTAGAACATACGCAACTGAAGTCGACAAGTATTTATTCAGCTCATTATTGTCAACTTGTGGTGCTCACATTGATTCATATGTGGTCCCTTGGCAGACCACGCTCCACTAACTTAGTGGTCCGTGGCTGGCTGACAGTGGAAGTTGAATATTTGCGATAGACTAACTACAGCACATGTGAATAGTCACATGATCACGTACTTAAGCTTACATCGCAACACTTCAATCTAATTGTTAGAAACACATGAATCAGTTCAATCTTTATTCACCCAAAATAAAATTCGAATATCTAACTAAAAATAAATAAATTCAGTAAAAGTTATTTCTTTTCTTCGTCTTCAGCTTTATGCTCTAATTTCTGGGCGCCAATAGAACCGGCAATAGAGGTGGCAATACCTCCAACTTGCCCCAATCCAAGACTATCTGCAACCTTACCAGCGCCGATACCTCCAGCGACTCCAACTGCAATATCTTTAGCAGAATCTAACTTATGATGATCACCTTCTCCCATTTTTAAAGTATTACTTATTAGCGGAATGTTGGAGATAGTGGGAGAGAGTTAGAACCTTATATAGTGGGACAGAGAGCAACCTCAGCTAGCAAACTAATATGATCCGGTCAAAGCAGGTGAAATGTGACCGGAATAGAGAAATCATCACAAAACCAGAATCTTAGGTTTCAATGATATATACCAACCATAGTATTAAACTATTCACGTAGAAACAATATAGGATCAATCTTGCGATGTCGCAGGTGCAAGATACATGTAAGTACAGACTGCTTTTAAAATTTGTTTTAAGAAAGTGAAACTAACGAAATACTTTACAGCTATGCCCATTGAGCCATTCTTGAAGAGTTTATTAGCATCTTTGGATCTTCAATACAAAACTCCTACCAACCAGTATCCTAACGTGGAAGCATATGCAACTCAATTTTTGAAGCAATTAAAGCCAAACTGTGCTATCGTTATAAATGGAAAGCCATTAATCCCAATCAACAACAACTCCAAAATCGAATTTCAGAAAAAATGGTTAGCTGTGCCTAGTACATCACATCAATTAACCAGCTTTGATTGCCATTTAATCCCAGGATCTGGATCTTATGTTATCAGTGCAGGAGGGAAGCTTAGATTCGATGAGAGTGGAAGAAATAGATTAGGAGAATCTGGAGATATTCATGGAAATACTCCCTCAAAACCAGTAAGACCAATATGGGGCTCATGGTTCGGATTCAATTTAAATTTAGTGGTTGATGAAACTGTTGCTACTAACGCTGAAACTGAAGTGATCAGTAGGTATGATTTAAGGATAACTCATACACCTGATGATAGTGTTATTCAGCTATTTTAACATACTGGTAAGCAGAATATTCATTGAGCTACTATATTAGCATTTCGATTAATAATAAATATGTAGAATACTTATAGAGATAAAAATTCATTAGTTTATATCCTTTCCACTGAAGCAATGTATTCATTCAAAAGTAAACCCAAGTACTTGTCAGAATAGAAAGCAATTTCATTTTGAGCCACTTTATGATCCAATTTTTCTAACGCCCAAAGGATATTTGGCTTAAGGAACTCGTAAAATACGACGTCAATTTTATCCTCATCACCTAATGTTTCATCTACCTGCTCAGACTGAACGACATTTGGAATAGGAAAATTCACTAGCGGCTTATGTGGAGTGTCATCGCCATCGCAGCCAAAGTCATCACAAGTAACATATCCTTTTGATAACTTCTGGTTCTTAGATTTAACATCGATATTCATTCTATCGAATTCATTGAGCGGTAATTTAGGATACTTGAAACTTTCTTGTCTCTTATCCAACGCCATGATCTTTCTGTTTAGAAGCTGCATCGCGTACTGATGCTCTGGAAGTAATCTAGAATTATCAATATCGGTTGATTTCGAAGAAAGGGACGACCCTGAAACTATGTAGTCAAGGCCATTCAATACTTTGGATATTTTGAATGCAACCTTCTTTGGAAGAGATAATTTGACCCAGCTATTTTCGAAAGGCGAAACAATATATTGGCTATCGAGGGTATAGGGGCCCTTGTACAAATCATACCTGATAGAGCCAGTATTGACGAGAATGATTCTGTTTAGATTGTGTTCATTCAGAGGTAAAGTTGTTAACACATCATTCACCAAAAATCTGTATAGGTTCTTTGGATGAGTTACTGGAACATAATCCATATAATAGTTGCTAGTCACATAACCTAAAACCTTCTGCAAGCCGAGCTCATCCCTTGTTTTCTCAATAAGCTTAGATACTCTTTTGCCTTCGGGGGTATCAAATGTATTGATGTTACTGATATTAGTATGGTGTGAAAATGAATTCAAATTGAAGTCAATATAAGCTCTGGAAAACCTATCAGTTACTTCACTTGAAGTTGTATCCATGTCTATGCTAGCCCAACCAACAGTTTCACAGAACCTTCCACTCTGTAACCCAGTCAGGTTACTATCAAATGTAGTGAAGTCCCTTATATGACTGTGACCTCCAAAGTACTGGATAATATTACTGGGGTAATATTTACGCAAAAAAGAATGCAATTTAGCCAACTCTTCCCATGCATGTGAAACAGGAATATGACCTAAAACTATTATGAGATCTATTGAGTCCGAAGGATGTGCTTCAATAGTTTCATTGAGCCATGGTTGTCTGTGAATAACTTGTTCAATGGTATGTACCTTTGTTTTACTATTGGCCCTATCAAAATTGAAAAGGAAACTGAGCGCAAGAACACGATACTTCCTCTTTGGCGTTACAAAATATTTATAGCGTTGACCAAATGGAACATATGTACCATTTTTAAGCATGTGCTCAACGTTAGAAGAAATATAGTTATCCTTAAAATGTTCCACAACTAAATCTACCTCCTGCTTGGAGTTTTCCCATAGGTAAAGTTCGTGATTTCCAATTGTTAATAAGTCATAATCCTGGTTAATAAAGATAGGCAATGACTTTTTACCATTTGGTTTAGTCACATCAGATAGTCCATTTCCATCATGTCTATCTCCTGTATCAAGCACTAATAAGTCACTATCACGAGCAAACGCTATGTCCCTCAAATGCTTAACAAAGGAGACAAAATCACCCCAATCTGCTCCGTATTGTTTCTGGTTTAAGTGACCCGAGTACCAACCATGTGTGTCTGTAGTATGGATAAAGTTTATGTCTCCCCATTGTAAATTTCTTATCGGCGCATTGTTTTGGTTTAAAGGATAACTAGGGAATTCTCCCAGAAACACATAGGTGAGGAAAGAAGCAACGAGGGTAAGCGACAAGACGAAGGACCAAGACCACAGCATTTCAGAAAGTAAATTGGGGAGTATTATACGGCCATTAAAGAGTCAGAATTCCTTGTGGTTATATCATAAATTCATAGATAAAGGTTAAATTCGCATCGAACATAATTATGTTAACTGCCACAATTTAAATGAACTCCAATACAGATAATTAAAAGTAAATAAATTTATATGTATATTACATTCAAAATGCAACTATATAGTCAATTTGCGTTGAAAATTAATTAACTTACAAACCTTGTTGAGCTCTTCTTCTGTCTCTTTCGTCAGAAATAGACAACTTGATACCCTTACCCTTTGGCAAGGAAATCCAAGGCTTACCAGCTTCAGTACCAACAACGAAAACGTTACTCAATCTAGTAACGAAAGTGTTGTCAAGAGCATCCTTGATGTGGACTAAATCGAAACCACCCTCGTGCTTTTCTCTGTGGGTGATAACACCAACTCTACCCAAGTTACGACCACCAGTGACCATGACCAATCTACCGGTATCGAACTTGATGAAGTCACTAATCTTACCAGTAGCCAAGTCAATCTTAACGGTATCGTTAGCTCTGACCAAAGGATCTGGGTATCTGATGGTTCTACCGTCGTGGGTAACAACATATGGAATACCTCTCTTACCCAATTGGACCTTCTTGACCTTACCCAACTTGTAAGAAGCTTCTTCAGCGGTGATTCTGTGAACAGTGAATCTACCCTTGACATCGTAGATCAATCTGAAGTTCTCGTTGGTAGCTTCTAAGGAGATAACATCCATGAAACCAGTTGGAAAGGTGGAGTCAGTTCTGACCTTACCATCGACCTTGACGTGCTCTTGCATCAAGATAGCCTTGACTTCTCTACCGTTCAAAGCATACTTAAGTCTGTTTCTCAAGAAGACAATCAATGGTAAAGATTCTCTTAACTTGTGTGGACCTTGGGATGGTCTTGGTGCATAAGTACCAGACAATTTGTCCAACATCCAGTGGTTTGGAGCTGCTAATCTCTTCAAGTGCTTCTTTGGTCCTCTAGCCATTTTTACTATCTGTAGTTAGTTACTATTACAAGCTTCTTCTTAACATCTGATATTTACATCAATTTTTCACTATATGTTTCGAGAGTGAGGTCTTTCAATAGAGTGCATATAAACAACAAAAATTTTCTATGACTGCGGAGGAATATGAGAGGTGTTACGCCCTATTTCAAGTACATTCACGTGATACTGATATGTAATATGTATATAGATAGTATAGGCAGATTTAAGTCACTTCTTCCAACGACCAAACCACTTTCTTCCCTCTTTTCCAGATAATTCTGTAGATAGCTTATAGTTTTCGGCTACGAGTGCGTCAAGCTCATCTTCTAATTCCGCAAAGCGCTCCGTTTCATTAGCATTTGTTTGTAACAATTCCTGAATGTCATTTTCAATTTTAGAGGGTAATGTTGGTGACCTAATAGAGTTTGAAGTTTCTGAGTTCATGGAGACATGACCAGAATCACCAGCTGCCTTAGATTCCAAACTTTCAATCTCCTGCCTCAAATGTGTTATTTCATCCTTAAGATCGGCATTCTCACTTTGTACTTCCGGCAAGACAAACTTGATATCCAACATCAGCTGAACAATACCCATATGTTCGGTGTTGAGATTGTTGTACTCCATTTCTAATGCCTTAATTTGGTGCCTCAATTTACCATTTTCAACACCCATTTGTATAATCTCCAGCTTTTTAGCTTGTTCGTTATCATATATATTTTGAAACTCATTTTCAAATCTATTTAAGGCGACAGGATCAATGTTGATTTGCATGGAATCATATACTAGGTCATTCAATCTGTAGTAGTTATTGCCACCAGATGAATCCTTCAAAGATCCAGTATTCTTCTTTGAGCTTGACAAGATAGAAAACCTCTTAGACACACTGCCAGCCCTCTTCAATTGGTTTTCGCCATGGAAATCAATAAACTCTTCATTAACATAGATGTTAAATAATTTATTCTTCAAAAAGTCTAGCAAATTATCAAAATTTAACGCTAGCAAATTTGATTCATTCTTCAACATTAAGTTGATACCGAACTTTAAGATAGATTCGACACCCTGTGTAATAATAATATCATAGATTCTTAATACCATATCAAGGGGGAATTTATAAGCAAAGAAAGTCAAAAACCACTGAGATGCATACATTGATGACTTGATTCCTTGCTTGAGTAAATGATTGTATAATACCGGTGAGAAAGTTTCTAATAACCTGTCAAACTTATAGAGTAATAAATGCAATCCTTTCATCTCCGGACAAAATAATTCTCTCAATTGGTAATCTTTCATAAAGTTTACTAATAGACAAAAGCATTCAGAATCATTCATATTCATGATAAGTGGGACGGTAATGAAGATCATTCCCTGCGTATAACCAACATCTGGGTCAAACAATGAATACGCCTTGATAACGTTGAAAAGCTCTTCGCTTTTGTTGACTTGTTCAACATTCGTAAAAAAACTAGTTCTTGTCAAATCTCTCTTGATAGACTTTTCATGAATAGACGGGTCATTCTTAAGTTGATAGTAAAACTGCTCCAACTGAAAATTCTTCGATTTGGAAATCAATTGCCAGACAATACCTCTAAATTCCTTAGGAATTCCACCCATGATTGTTTCATTCAAATGCTCAGGCTCATTTTTGAGAACGGATTCATAATCGTCAACGATCTTACCCCAAAAGTCCCAATCTATGTCATATTCAAACATATCGAGACCACCTACGGTGTTTTTAATGTCGGTGAACGTCTTTTTAATACTTTCAGTTCCTGAATTTATCGATGCTTTACTCTTAGAATCTTTTGATTCAAACTCCTCGTTCAACTGGGTATACTTGGATTGCAACAAGTAGTTAGAGCTATTTTTATCATATGTGGCATATATGTGGTCTAACTTCTCAATGTTCTGTTCATTAGACTTATTGATTTTGACAGATTCGAAACCACGTAATAAAAACCAATCCTTTATTGATCCTCGATTAGGAAGAGGTGGTACATTTCGATTGCCTCCACTAGGTTCATCTGTATTTTCCGGCAATTTTTGAACAGCACTAGGACTTATCAGCGCTTTTGTTTCATCTTGCTGTTCACTAATGCCTTTGATACTAGCAGAGTCTGCATCTGATAATTCATACTTCACAGCAAATTTTATAGTATCATCTTCTTTATCAATGGGTGGATTTTCCGAGAGTTGTTCATTTTGAGGATTGTGATCTGGTGTTTCTTCGGAAGGATTATCTTGAGAAACCATCTCAGAAGACGTGTTCTTCGCAGCATCACTGGAAACATCATCTATCAAAGATGTAGCTGATTCGTTCTTTTGTGCACCTTTTCTATTGTTCTTCTTCTTTTTCTTGTTCTTTTTGGATGTGGTTGGTTTCTTGTCTTGTGCTGCAACTGGTTCTGGAACAATCTCCAGATTATCATCTGTTCTTGCGTCCTCGAATTCGTCACCAGAGAAGGACATCTCACTTAAGTAGAAACCAGCGACTGACTACGAAGTAAACAATAAAGTAGAATAAAACCTAAGAAAAATAAAATGATACGTTATATAAATTGGTAAATATTAAAATTTGAGATAATCTACTTTTATGGTAACAAAAATAAACTTAAATAGTGGGGATTACACTATTCGACAAAAAGTAAGTACATATAATTTTGTTATTTACGTAGTTATAAATGGAGTCAACTCCAATAAATTAAAACCAAAATGCCCTAAAACCCGAAAAGAGCCACAAGAGGTATTGAGTTACCTTCCTCTCAATAATATGCTGATATATATATAAATATGAATATATATCAAGTTGAAAATGAATAGATAAAACAAGTATTAAAAACGCAGATCGTACCAATCTAATATTTCATGGATGACTAGATAAATTGAGCAAAAAAGCTCAGTAAGCTTCATCGAATTCGTTAAACATAACTTCATTACTTCCTTGGAGTGCTTCAATGAGGTCAGGAGTCTCAATTCTAACTATATCCTTGTCTCTTAAAGGATGTATAGACAGACTCACGGCGTCACTCCTTGTGCTGACAGATGTTAAAGATGTATTGCTATCGAGATAGGTACTTATAATGTCATCATGGTCCACACTAGAAGAATAAGGAGACGAGTCTACGGGGATCAGCAATTCTCCAGAAGAGGCCGAAAAGTCTTCATAAATAACACCTCCTTGAATGCCCTTTTCTCTGCATAAACTTTCTAATTTCTCCTTATCACAGTTAGGGAAATGTATTCTGATAATGTTCTTAGAAGAAATGTACTCAATGGGCAATTCACCCAATTCAAATAAGTTCGTCAAATCTTGCTTCAATTCCTCGATTCTCTTCAGGAGCGAGTTTAAGTCGGATAGCAATCCATCCAACACGCTTTGATCAAAAATTGTCTCAGAAGGAATATTTACATTCAAGTTGATTGGAAATTCAATGTAACATCCGTTTAATACTTCATTACTTTCAACCTTCTCTTCATGAGTGGCTGAGGAATCGTTCTTGGCCATAGCCAAAATTTCACGATGACACTGCGGTGCAAGTGGAAATACAAACTTAAATTTAGACTTGATTTGTTTAGGAAGCCTGGGAATGAAGCCATTGTGTTTTTTATAACTATAGCCTTTTTCATCAAGCAGATGCAGGTTAAATAGAGACCAATAGGTTACTCTAAGATTTTGGCCCATAAGCTTCACCCTGAAGGAGCTCTGGTACTTCTGAGAAAAGTTATTAAACAAAGAGCCATTCTTCATAGATTTAAAAATCCCGGAGCTATCTCGGGGCACTTTGGTGCATTTGTGATAAAGCTTCAAAAACTCAAAAAACCTGAAAGGATGCCTCTTCTTGAACAGATTATTGAAGGCAAACGAGCTACCTCTAAATCCACATGAGCTGTTAAACCCACTAAAGGATCCATAAAACCGCTGGAACAGAGAATTGTGTCCTCCAAAACCTCCAGCTCCTCGGTTAGCACGGCCAAGCATTCCTCTGCCCGAGCCCCCTACAGGAACTGGAATAGCTTGCGGTTGAAGTTGTGCCCTACCTTCGAGTTCCTGCCTCACATCTTGAAGAGCTCTTTGAGCTCTCCTTGTGATGTTTTTAGTTCCTAAGGAAACTAACTCCTTTAATCTTTGAATGTTCATTGCTCCATTCGTTCAAAAAAAGATTTACCAGTGAAATGATCTTCTGGTTTACACGATACCCACCCAACGTTTCCTATGTAGCTCGTTGATTACAAGCGTGGGAAAAGTGGTAGTTGTTTAAAGAGAGTAAAAAGGAAGGAAAATAAAAAAGCTCTCCCTTATTTTTGAATTGTTTTCTTTTTCCTACTGGTCGGCCGTAATCCTGTTACCTCCGTCTAAGTGCGATCACGGAAAATTAAGTCCAAAATGGTTTTTGCACCCAGCGACACGCTACATACCTAAACATTGGACTATTTAAGAAGAGATGGACCAGAACATGAACCAGAATGAGTCAAGATCACCAGAGAAGCTTCTTAGAAAAAACTTGGTAGTAACCAAAAAAAAAGCTGCAAAAAGTGAACATCGCATTTCCCAGGTTTCAGACTTCAGCACTACATCGACAAAAAGTGTTGGGATGAGCTAAAGAAAGAAAGAAGATGAAGCTGTAAAGGAAGCTGTAAATGTTAATAAAGGTTCGAACAGAAGTCACTGTGGGTCGGAGGAAATAGTGCATATCATAACGCTTCACTACAGATAAAAAGGTTAACGTCATTTCATATTCTTTCTATATCAAAATAAATACCTAGTAAGCCAAAATAAGGGGAAACTTGCAACCCATAGCACATTTCTCTTTGGTTGACCCACAAAGGCAGAATAACATTGAAAGATCAAGAATTTATCAAAGTGGAGTCATCTATTGCATCATTAAAAATCAAGTCGTAGTCAGTAGAGTCGGTGATCAACAGACAGCTATCTTTCCTCTGTTTCTTGAAAGTAGGCTTGTTGAAAAAGAGATCCAGCTCAGACTCGTAATCATAGGAGTTCAACGAAAGTAGAGACGTTGGGCTTGTTAGCGAGTTATCCGATGATTTCTGTCTGATAATGGATGGTTTCACGTACTTGAATTGCCTTCTGCTCTCTGTAGGTATGTTATTCATATTAAAGTCATCTATAATTTCTTGCTTGATTCTGTTTCTGTCTTTGTTGTCAAACTGGTTCAGGCCAAATGCAGGATCGGATATTGCCTCATCGAGTGATGCATTGGAGAAGGACGAGTAAGAGGGAGATTCGGTTAAAGGGTTGATTCTTGAGGAGATTGGCATCATTTGTGGGGATAAGCAAGGCGTCTCAATGAGCCCTCTGGGTCCGTTGAGAGTATCGAAGTGATCGGAAATGTTATCATTGTTGGTATTGTTTTCGCTTCTTTGATGGTTGTTGTAGTCATAATTGTAACGTTTTGTATAGTTGTAGGTATCATTTCTGTGGGTGTTTCCTCCAGCTTTGCTATCTGAGGCATCATGGCTATTACTGTTGACCCCTGTGGCAACATTACTATCATCTGTGTTGTTGATGGAGAATTGCCTCTCTGATGTAAATCCAGAGCCATCGCCTGCGCTAGAGTCACTGGAAATGTACCCATTTACGTCTGTGTTGTCATCATCATCATGTCTGCTCTTACTGCCGACACTGTTGTTGCTAATGGTAGTTTGGTTTCTGTTTCCTTCTGTTCCGAAGACGTTATTCTTCGTGATTGCTTCGATATTGGGCTCAGAAGTCCCCCTTTCCTTTAATTGCTCCTTGACATTAACTAACTTTGTGCGGTAACATTTATTCATAAGCAACTTGTCAATGTCGTACTCATCAGGGAGTATGAATTTGAGCATGTTTTCCAAGTCTCTAACTTTATTTTCCACTTGAGTTAAGTAAGCTCTTGTCAACGGAGATCTCACAGTCCTAGGGCTGTAACTACAGCACCACAGGTGTTGAATGCACTTAGAGCAACTAGGATACTCCTTGGAACATTTGAGCTTTCTTTTACGGCAAGAGTCACAAGCCTGTTCAATTGCTAGCTCATTTATACTTCCCTGTGTTGTTGTTGTCATTGCTGATGCTCTTTGTGCACCTGCTTCGGAGTTTTCATTGCTGCCGATATTACTGTTATAGACTACGTCTTTCCTAGTCATTAACAGTTGCATATGTTGTATCGTACGTATCTTGAACACCAATGAGTGCTACTTGTGATGTTATTTCTATACGGAGTTCACTTATTTAATTAGTCTATTTTTGCTGAGGGTTTTTTTTCCTGGATCCAGCTGCATATACTTAGCTTATATGAGGTTGAAAAATTTACTTATCGCGACAAATCCTCACTTCCTTAAGTGGCACCCAAATAAAATATGATCCAACGAAAAAATGAGGAGACATTGCGATGGGTAAAAGCGAATAGTAGAGAAACATAAATTGAGAAAGTGGTGCTACTACCGGAATCAAAAAGGGGATAATCGACTACATTAGCCACAAAATGTCCCTGCAAAGTAATAAGCAGTACCACGATGCTGCAAGTCCGATACATCCAGACGATCACCCTTGATCAACGGTGAAACTGGATCAATTAAAGCATGGGCCGACTGCAGCGAAGGTTAAGTGACAGTATCGCTGCGGTCCTACAGGGCGAGAGGCCATCTGTAATGCAGATGAATTCGGCCCGCTACTTACTGAATGCCGGACTGCAGCATTTACGCACACCTGACTGTCCCCGCTAAGGGCAAGGCTGGAGAGCCACTCCGACTCCGAATTAGACTGCATGGTACTCAAAAAGGGACTGCTCGACCCAACCGAAACAATAATGTTACAGACATAACATAATGGGCAATGTTAAATATGTGGAAGAATTTGATAGGTGCAAGTATTCAACAAAGGCCATTGGTGGAGGATGAGGAAAAACTTGGCACAACGGCCCGGGGGCGTTATAGGTCAAGGAGCTAATAGATAACTTGGCTTTTGATCTTCTAATTGTCATAGGCTGCTATGTTGGGCAGAGGTGTGCGGAGCGGAAAAGGAGTTCTCTAAATAACGGAATTCATCTCAAAATCGCATTACCCAAAATGCAAAACCAGGAACATTTGTAACGGGAGAGGCGGGTAGGAGAAAGGTGGGGCATATACTCAAGGGGGTGGGGGTATAATAGGAGATAGACGAAGAATACCAACAGGTTGATCATCGTAGAAGCTGGGGACCAGAGTGACAAGCTTAAGTAACCAAATGCACGCTTCAGGATTCCATGTATGGAGTTCGGTGCAGAGGTTCAAGTAAAGACTTAGGAGTCCAGAGTTTTCTCTTTTATAGGTTAAATAACATACCGGAGGATTGGTAATCTTTCAGTAGGTAATAGTTTTATGATACGTAAATATAAGGTAGTAGATTAGTAGGGTATCGAAAAAAAATTGCAAAAAAAATGACGAAGCTTTGGGAAATTGGCGTGAGAAGTAAGAGAGAGGTAGTTGGGATATTCACTAATGGTAAGTAACGTGCTCAACTAAGCAGTTAATCGTATACCCTCGTATAGACTACCAGAAAGGTATTGTTTCTTGAGAACATTTGAGCTGTCTCGGACTTTGAAATGCGTACAATTAAATTTTTTGCAGTTGTTTGTCATTACCCCTCAGCCTATGTGAAACGGCACTTCGTCGTTCTGGGCACTGGCTAATGTCTGACTGCTCTTGTACGAACATTTCATATCACCGTTATTCTTCAGGCAACGGTTATCTTGCCTAGAGCGAAAGCTACGTCACACTTGCATTTATTCACTATGTACCCTGTATGGTGTGTCCGTCACCGTTAATAACTCTATTTCCAAAAATATGGTACCTCATTTCGCCAAAACAACTCACACAGATAGCCGGAGTTCGCGCTTTACTGCCCGATACTGACACACATAGGTTTAGGAATTATATATATCTATACGTTATCATCATCATAGATGAAACGGGTATTTTGCGGGTTCAGCGGTGCACTTCTTACATAACTTTGATCCCCTGGTGGCCTTTGGGCACTTGTGTTACTGATGAGCATTGACTGTATGCTGAGAAGTATCGACCGCATTGAGCACGCGGGAGACCAGTCATCCCCCAATATGTTTAAGCAAATATGACCGTTAGAGTATACATGTGGATGCAAGGGTATACCACTATCTTCCCTGGTAACGAAGACAACCTTTGGGGATTCCATTGGGTAGCCATTTAGAATCAGAATTTCTATATAATAGTTATCTTCTGGTTTGTATATTGGATGTGGTTCATTTATCTGAATCAGAAATGTAAACAGGCTAAAATCTTCCTGAGCTTGCACCAACGCCACCCCTGGTAGCGGATGTAGGGTGAGATCCTTGTGCTCTTTAAGAAGTCTCTTGTGGAAGCTGTGCACCATGAATTTCCTGTCGTCTGGTCCGGCCAAGCTGGAAATATGTTCTATCTCAAAAGAGCTACCGCTAAACGAATTTCAATTTTATAATATATTCAAAGAACGCTGAATTTGTCCCCAAGTCACGTGATAAATACATCAGAGTTTAATGCTGCAAAGTTGCGTTTGAGGTGAATTTTGATTTGGTATTCATGCTGTTTATACAAGACTATAAAATATCATATCATTAGACCTACAAGGGCATACCTACAGCCACCAGTCTGGAATTTTGTGACTTTGCACGTTGTGATGCCTGGCTAGACTTTCGATAGCTCTTTCGATTATACTTCTGTGATTTTCTTACACGTTGTGACCCCATTCCTTGACTCAGTCTTTTCTTATTCAGCTTTGATCGGCCCTGACTACTTCCATTGTTAAAGTAAGGAGACAAGTTGTCAGAGAAATTAGTTGTTTTCTTGCGCTCTCTTGATAAAATTCCTAATATCTTTTTAAAATCTAAGAAGTGCTCCAACTGATTCTTCTCAATACCAAGCAACTTGGTAAAGTCCTTTTTATTTGTTGGGAGTTTATTTGACATATCTCTCAAAGTGGCATCTTTCATGATTACATGGACTGGAACACGTAAATCAATCAGCTTCTCTACTCTCAATTTGTTTAGTTCATTGTAAGAGTGATTCGCGTGATCGTTATCAACCATACTGGAAGATCTTGAGACCTCTCTGGCAGACACAAATGATTCCTGTAGTCTGACACCAGTACCCATGTTTCGCGCTTTGTCTTGGTTACTTATCTGTTCACTTCTAGGTTTGTCTGTGAATTTGATCTTTATCTGCTTTTCGCCATTTAAAACTTTATTTGCAAGCTTACCCAACTTTACATAATTTGATGCAAAACCACCCTTCATTACTTGATATTCCATTAAACAGTTTTCACTCAACAAATAGAAGAAAATCCTCTCTACGTCAGTTTTCTCTAAAGACCTACCTTTTCCATGATATTCGTTAAATTGATGACCAGAATTGGTTATTTTACTGTTGTTTGATCCTTTGAAGATATCCTGACAATGAAGTACTGTAACTTTTTCGCCTTGTATTGACCTAACAAGCCTGATGATATCTTTAGCGTACTCAGTACAATCTCTTTCCACTGGTAAAGAATCAGAAGAGTTACTACAGTTATCACATTTTTTCTGGCACTGTACTGGATTAAAAGACTCGTTGAAGTAATGGAGAACTTGCTTTCTACGACAATCAGTTGTGTTCTCACAATATTGTATGACTTGTCTTAATTTAGTGAGGTGGTTATCTTTTCCAACATCGGTCAACTCACTGTCCCTATGTATAAGAGTTTGTAGGGTTCTTGCATCCTTGTATGAATAAAACATAATACACTCCGATTCTTGTCCATCTCTTCCAGCTCTTCCGGTTTCTTGATAATATCCCTCTAAGCTTCTTGGGATAAATAAATGGATAACAAATCGCACATCTGGCTTATCAATACCCATTCCAAAAGCTATTGTCGCACATATCAATTGCAACTTGTTAGTCTGCCATTGATATTGAACCTCATATCTATCATTAGTTGCCATACCAGCATGATAATAAGACGTTTTGATACCCCAACTATTTAACTTTTCGCTTGTTTGTTCACATGACTGCTTTGAATGACAGTAGATAATTCCTGTGTTGTTCTTTTGATTAACAAGAATATAGTCCCTAATCCACTCTATGTAATTGGGGGTCTTCCATTTGATCTCATAGAATAAGTTTGTTCTGTTGAAGCTTTGCTTCAAAAAAACGGGATTTTCCATATGGAGATGATGAATAATATCCATCCTGACTTTTTCACTGGCCGTGGCTGTCAACGCCATGATTGGAACCATTGGAAATTTCTTTTTGAATAAACTCATTCCCTTATAGTCTGGTCTGAAATCATGTCCCCAGGAACTCAAGCAATGTGCTTCATCAATAACTACACGAGCTAATTTGTTCTGCTGATAAAGTTTACTAATCAAATTTTGTATCTGGTTCGATGAGTTGATCTTTTCTGGTGATAAATAAACCAAATCTAGATCTCCACTTCTGAAGAGCTCAATTGTTTGCTTGTTTTCTGTTTGTGATGCCTTAGAGCTAATCATTCCTGCTTTTATATTTTTATTCAACATGTGTTGGACTTGATCTTGCATAAGTGAGATTAACGGAGAAACAACTATCGTGGTTCCTTTAGTTTTACCAGTTTTAATTAATGCAGGTAGTTGATAACATAAAGATTTACCCCCTCCCGTTGGCATCAACACAAAAACATCTTTACCTTGCAAAGCAGAGGATATTGCTTCTAACTGGTTGGGCCTGAATTCCTTGAGTTTGAAAACATCGTTCAATACACGATAAACATCATCAATGAAAGGCTCAGAGCCTGGTGGGATATTCTCTTTATTAGTCAGAGGAAAGTTTAAAAGGTTGAAATCTTCATCATCATCACTGAAGTCACTATCAACTGCTGGAACAGAGATTGGTTGAGATGCCAACATTCCACTACTTGAATGGTCACTTGTAGCATTGACATCAGTTGTTGTATTTTTATCATTTAAGCTGAGGTCATCATTACCGTCTTCTTCATCATCAGAGATGATTTCAATATAGTCTGGCTTATTAACCTCTCTTTCGCAGTTAATTTGTGTCGAAAATGTGCCCTCGATTTCTTCAATATCCGAATCAGGTTCATCTCTATAATTAATTCCATAATTCTGTGCTACATCCGGTGAAAGTCTTATATTGTCCAATTCCTCTATAGCGACATCGCATTCCGTTCCTACGGATTCTTGACTTCTTTTTTCGATGTATGTTCCATCGACAGATTCATCATCTTCAATAAAACTTTGCATATCATCATTAGTTTCGTTTCGTTCCTGAGAAGGAGTTTGAAGCCCCTCCATAGTATACTCTCCAAAATCATCCTCATCCTCATCCTCATCTCCATCTTCATCATAGTCATTACGATTTGATGATTTATTTTTTTTTTCATTTCTTTGAGCCAAAACTATACGCCTGGCTTCCTCGAGATTTCTAGTCGGTGTGCACGGATCTTCTGGATTATCTACTTTTCTCTTTGACCCGTCTACGTTTCTATCTTTATCTTCATTGTCTACTTCTTCCTCACTCCTTTCTTTCTTGTTGTCTTCACTTTCGATTTCTTGCAAATTCGATAGTCCTGACATATCCACCGCATTCATCATCGGAAACAACTGTGTTGTACTCACTTTAGGTGCCATGAAGTTTGTTTGCAACTGAGTTGATTGATCTGTGTCTAGAAATTCGGATATTGAAAATCCAGTAGAAAGTTGAGTAGGGTTAAAAGGTTTTGGATCTTGTACAGCTATTGCAGTATTAGTAGTATCTTCTATATTTGATCTGACCACTTCAATTTTGGCTTCCAATTGTTTGGCTTTTGGTTCAAACTCCTTGAAGAACTGTTGCTTTTCCACAAATGACATCGTTAGGGATTCACTTACGTCAAACTTCTGTTTGAGAAGACTAATGTGTTCATCTTGAAATTGAACTAATTTTCGAAGCTGGGACTCAATGTCAATGTCTGTATCTTTCTTTCCACCGTTTATTTTAGGTTTCTTATGCTGATGCTGATGCTGATGCTGACGATCATGTGTGAGTTTTACTATAGGAGGTGCCAGAACAATCTCTGTATCAACATTAGTCGTCGTTCTTGCCGCTGCAGTTACTGTTATTTTAGAAGTTCCCTGGACTGCCCCTGTATTACAGTTCATTCTTGAGGGGGCTACTGGAAATGTATTAGGCACATTTGTGATAGATGATGGAGCAGTGGGTATTGGCGGCGGTCGTATGAACGGCCTAGCAGTTCCAATCTGTCTACCAACTCCCACAGTAGGAGCCATAAGTATATTTATCACCAGCTCTTTGGGAACTTGTGGTCTCTCCGCTTCTATCCATATTAGATGCTCCTTAAGGTTCATTCCACCATACAACTGGTATTATACCATAAAGCTTGCTGCTAATGAGTTATACCTTAGACGTGTATGGTATAGATCAGAGAGAGCGTGTTAGTATTTACTTTCTATAAGATGCTGTTTACGCATACTGCATATAAGATAATTGTTGATACTGCACAAGCTAATATTTGTGCCTGCATATGTTTAAGAGCTTTTTGTGTTTTTTGTGTTTAACTCATAGAAAGGAACCTAGCGAGAAGTACTTAATCACGCGATCAAACGAATCACCATAATTCCGTCTTTTGCCCTTGGACTATATGCCTACCTCAATTAAGCTTGTGAAACTTTTTTTAAAATTGCGCTCATTTTTTGGCAATCTCTTTTTAGTGTCTATCTTACATAATCAATTCCCATTTGTGTCTACATTTCCATACGACCCCATCTGTTCCAACCCACCCGCGCCACAAAATCGACCCCTCTTCAACAGTGGGGGATTGGGTTCCTTCCCAATGTAAGCTTTAGTTATGTTCCCTTCAGTAGCCTCCTCTCAAAAAGCCAGCAGGACAGGAGCACCCCCTCATTATAGAGGTCATTAAGTAAATTGCAATTACATAAGCCCAGCTTCTACCAAAAGTCTATGAAACCACTGCGTATAGTCTCTACCTAATAATAAATAGTTTCTAGGCCATAAACATAAGCTCAATACTTATTTTGATTCCTATTCCTCTTTACACAGGACATACCAACATCTTAGTCGCTCATTTAAACTTCCGGTGTCTGCAGGACATTGACTTGGCTTTGGTTGGTTTCACGGTTAAACCCGATTACGGGAGAGATCAACGTCAGTCTTGGCTACTGTCACATCCTCATAAGCGGGAAGTTCCGTAAGTCATGAGTCTCTGAATCATAATCATTGAACTAATGCCTTTCCCCTATCCATTAGTTAATTTCCTCTTTATTGCTCCTTTTGTTACGCCTTCTCAATTATCACTATACACCACATACTGCTAACTGAGGAGATATGTCCTGCGCAAGACTCTGAGGGTGGGGATGGAGTTTAGCTGTTGTGCCCACTAACCCAAAGTAATCGCTTCCCCTTACCCTTCTTAAATCTCCACCCCTTATCTACCCCCGGAAGTACAATAGTTAAGTCTGAAATTACGCGGCGTGGCATAGTTTCGGAGAGCTCGCGGTATATCTCGGACTCGTTGACAGTCACGTTAAAGCTAGGCTTGACGGTACAGCCGTCGCATTCCTTAGAGTGATTGCGGCAGGCAGATCGAAATGTCACTACGGAGGTAATTGCCGGACAGTAATTGACGCCAAACAGCGCAGATTGGCAGTAATCGGCAGAAAGAATCATGAACTTATTGAACTATGCCATGCTTAGCTTAAAGAGTGAATTGAATTTCCACCAATGGGCCCTCTGGCCATGGTGAAGAAGGAGAAGACCGGAAACCACATTTTTTGTAGTCTTTGTTGTGGCGGGTGTTTGGATGGAGTTCAATAAATCGACTTGGACGGTGTTTTTTATTTTTTTGCGGAGAAAGGTGGGTTATTCTCAGTTCACGAGAAGTCCGATGCGGAACAACTGTTTGGTTGTGAAATATAAAAAAGGCAAAAAGCCTAGCTGAGGAGTAAAAGTCAAACGAAGAAAACAAATTAGTTTTTATTCTTTAGCACATTACATTTAAGCAAGAGGAATACTGTTCATTCTAGGATATAATCTAGAGTAGTTAGTAGTGGTACTCAACCAAGAAAGTCACTAGACATACATCTATATATATTGAACCTTGGCCCTTAGAAGAGAAGATATTTCAGTGGGTACGAGAAGAGTTCGAAAAGAAATAAAGAGCAATAGCAAATAATAGCAGCGACGTGTTAGAGGCCAAAGCAGCACCTTTAGATATATATATATATCAAATACAGCTAGTTGGTTAAAATCTAAGAACGGCTCGACAAAACAAGACAAGATGTTCTCGAACACAGAAAACATAGCAATTCACCCAACAAATGCTGGAATGCAAGATTTATATCAATGTTCTCAAACACACCCATTGGTAGGTTATCATCACTCTCAGAGTATTAGCTCTGAAAGATCAAACTCGTTAATATCTAATGGTTCTGATCTTTCAGAGATGGACCTACTTCCAGAGTTATGGAGGGCGGAGTCAGATGAGCTGGTTATGACACAACAATCATTGCTGCCACCTGTTTTTAAGAGTATGAATATGTGGAATCCTGAGCCAACTAATCTACTTCCTAATGACTTACTAGAATTAGCACCTAATGTATATGACGAAAGCGAGTTGTTGAACTTTGAACTTCAACAGACCCTTCAAGCCAAGAGACAAGTGACAAACCCAACTGTATCAGAACCAGTTGCACAATCACCATCAGCTATTTCTCCCAACTCGTCAAAGCTGAAGCAGACACTCAATACAAATCTTTACAAGACCGAGCTTTGTGCTTCGTATACGAAGATGGGAGTGTGTCCATACGGCAACAAGTGCCAATTTGCACACGGTGAATCTGAACTCAAATCCGTTGAAAGACCTCCAAAATGGAGATCTAAGCCGTGTGCCAACTGGTCTAAGTATGGCAATTGCCGTTATGGTAAAAGATGTTGCTTCAAGCATTCGAACTGAGGTTTAACTTACGACTATTTATTATTATTATTATTTTTTGCCCTTCAATTCATCATAACATTTTATTATGATTGTCACATCCATGTTTATGTTTCATGCGAATTGCTATATGAAATATGCCTTTTAATTTATTATGATGGCTTAAAATGACTTTACGAATATGTTCTATATCTATTTAATAAAAGTTTTACTACTGTCTTTTAAACTCCCTTGTTTTGTAGTGTTTCATCACCTTTCACCCTACGGAAATTTCCAACCTTGGTGTTAGTGCCTTCAAAGGATTTAATATAATACAATATGATCAACATTGAGACCCAGCCTCAGACCTAGATACATCATTATGAGGTGGTATAGGCGGCCATGATGTTCTCCACAGCGCCCACAAGTATTGTGAGGAGCAGAAGAATCTGCCTGCTGAAACGGATGATTTAACTTTAGCCTTTCTTCATCGACTGGTATAGTTGATAAAGAAAAAGAAGTGAGCAAAACGATTTCCAGTGGAGAACTCGACTTTTATATCAGCCATTCCGGGTAAACTCAAAATTTTCACACTGGTAAATCTAGGTAAGATATAACTTGCAACTAATAAAGAAGCATTAGAATTACTGACTCATAAGACACAAGTCGATACGTAATGGAAGGACATCTGAAGGGCCAATTAGATGCTGACATTAAAACACGGCTTTTTGACTCGTCTGTTGCGGTCAGAGTTGGTGCGTTGAAGGTTGTACAAAATGCTATTCGAGAGGTTGAAAATAACCATGAAAGCCTTGAATTGGTATCAGAATGGCTTCTCAACACATATAACTACTATGGAGATTCAGAGTCAAGGGATGAGCTTTTAGAAACCTTGATCTTGTTTATACAATTAGACAGATCAAAATATTTAGAGAAATTTACCCAATTCATAAGTGTGATAGTAGCTAATGGAGCACCCACAATAGCATTGACAGATTACTTGACGTTATTAAGTTGGGTGAATAGATTTGCCATGATCGAAATCAACGACGAGATTATTACATCTCAAGTAAAGATTTTGAATCGCTGTGCTGGGCCCAGCTATTCTGACTCTAAGAAACATGGAAAGAGAGTATTTTCTTCCACTTTGAAGGCAGTTAGATACTCACTTTGCCAAATCTTACAAAATGGTGAAGACTTACAAGTAGTTGTCGATGCAATGCTTTTAGCTAAGGATCCCTCGGCGGTGTTACTCTACGTTGGAGTTTTATCAAATGCATTAGAGGATTTAATTCCAATAAGGCCTTCTTTGGTAGAAATATTTAAAGGCACTCATAAGCATTCTATTTTAGAGTTTTATAAGGAAGCATTAATTGGGAAAATTGCCCCAGAAAAGTACGCTTTGCAGGCGTTTGGTATATTCGTTAACAAATACTTAGAAAAGCGGGATTTAGAGAATATAATACCCACAATAGAAAAAAGCATTCTCCGGTCTTCTGAGATTTCATTCGGAGCATTCATTCCAGAGCTTTTCACTAATGTTGCAAGTTTTGATATAAGTGATATCTTGACTGATTCAAAGTTATTGTCACAATCTTTGTCTGCAATCAAATCGCCCAAAGAAAATGCAAGAAATGGTTCATTTGAAGCACTTTCGCATATATTAGGCCATAATATAGATGAATCTTCTGCAAGATTACCATCTATAGTTGATGAAATCGTGAAAGCTATAAAAGCAACCTCTAATTCTGAGTTTAAGGCAACCGTAATTCGTTTATTGTCCATAATTAAATCTAGTGATGTTTCATCAAAGATTATTGAATTATTACTTCCTCTTATACCTAAGGATCAAAATGAAATCACATTGTCGTGCCTAATTTGTTCTCTTCTTAAACATTACAATGGTGCATCTAATTTAGATGGTGACTTAGATAAAAAGGTAATAAACCAAATCTGTTCAGGACTCAATGAAAAGAAAGTGCCTCTCAAAAACGTCTGGTTTAATGAGGTCGGTCAACATATATATGAAGCTAAAGATAACCAAGAATATGCTGTGAAATTTGCCAGGGCGATTTATCAAGATTTGTTAAAATTTTTACAGGAAGCCCAGGCCAATCCACTTCCTACTACATCAAACAAAAGTATAACATCTGCTCATATTGCTATTGCTATATCTGATTTAGTAAAGGATGCTGATAGCGAAGATCTAGTATTTGTGAAATCATTAAATGGTGTAGCAAATAAGCCTTCTATCTTAACTGAAGAAAAAATTATCTCTAAATTGACAAGTGACACTGAGGTAATTTGGTTTATTAGAGCATTAAGTATCACTTCGTTGCATATCACCAAGATTTCTTCCTCTGTGGATTATGGATTCGCTTGGCTTTATTCACTTAGCTCAAAGAATTTTTCTCATAGGCCTAAGCTTTATGCCAAATCATTATATGATAACATGAAGACTCAGGAGCTTGATGAGGTAATGATCAATTGCATTTACGCTGTTTTGAAGGACAATAATAGATTTTCTTCATTTAACTTCGATTTGAGGCACTTGGCTCCTTTCCTTTCTTCTTTGAGCTCCAAGTCTAAGAAGAACTTAGTCGATTTATTGGTAGCGGCAAACCATGAATCTATCCGTGTCAACGATGCTTGGATAGGTCTCTGCCAAAGGGCAATGGTTAATGTTGGTGAGTTAGTACAAGAAAACGCCGATATAATTATCGATGAATGCCTTAACCATTTCTTATCATCTGATTCAGACGAATTACAACGGGCAGCTGTTAAATCAATTGGAGTTGTATCATATATTCAACCGAAATTGATTGCTCCTAAATTAGCCGAACTAATCAAATCTAATTTCTCTTTAGAAGGGATTACTACCGAGGAATTGCAGATATGGAAAGGTAAGGATGGCGAGTTGGTAAATGATGTTTTGAATTCAAATTCTAAGAAATCTGATGACAAAAACCTGAAAGATTATGAAACAAAGAAATGGGAGGAAAGCATTAAGAAGGAGCTTGCAAGTAAAGGGAAAATCAAAAAGAAGTTAACGAAAGAAGAGCAGGCGCTCGTAAATGAACAGTTATCAAGAGAATCTCAAATTAGAATTGAAGTTCAAGAAAAGGTGAAAAAGTTAAGAAGCATCTTGTTAATAATCAAAGAACTTGTCAATTCTGCTTTACAGATAGAAAATGACCCTATTATTTGGTTCCCAATTGCTTGCTTCGAAGTTTTACAATTTTGTAAGTCACATTTTCTGAGAGAAATATTAGATGATTTGCCATTTGAAACGTTTTTGAAGTTATCTGAACTTATCTCCGATAGGTTAGGAACTTTAAAGAACTTTGTTGGTGTTTCTACCTTAAGAATCTTCAAGGTGGATGGCCTTCCTGATAATTATTCTCAAGAGCCATTAATGGATTTACTAAGCAGAGTATTATTCAGAATTAAGATTCTCAGTGATCAGTCACCCTTAGATGAGATCTCATTTTCCTATGTATTACCGCTTTTGGAGAAGGTCTTGGATGATGGTAAGACTTCAGCCATTAAGAACTCCAATAAAAAGACAGTCACTTCTGAGTTCATAGAAGAAGATCCAGAGGAAGAGCTTTTATCTCTAGGTATTGAAGTAGTCTCGTTGCATGCAGAGGTATTCGAAATAGCATCCATTCCAAGAGGAAATATACTAAACTCTTTGATCTCTTTAATGAGTTTGCCGTCCAAGGCAAAGAGTGCTAAGGAATGTTTCTTGGCTTTATGTCAGCACATTTCGGTGACTATTATTCATGAAGATCTTCAATTGTTACTTCAAAATGTTATCTCAAAAGAACCTTTCGTTAGAAGTGCAATTTTGGAAGGTTTGGATTCAGAATTTGATTTGAGAACTGAGATAGAATATTCAAATGAACTATGGATTGCTAGCCATGATAATGACACTAATATTGCGTCATTATCAGAAACTATTTGGGAAGATAATGAATTCACATTACCTGCAGACGCTCCTAGCCAGTTAATGAACTATGCTGGTAGTGAAAGCTCTGGTTTAAGACTCTCTGTTGCAAAAGCTATTCGTGAAGCTGTATCTATCTTAAAACAAAACAATTCTAAAATTTTCGAGACTACTTTGAAGGAGCTTATTGATCTTTATAATGTCAAAAAAAATCCACCACCACCTAAGCTTGATAAATTTGGATTGGTTATTAAATCCTCGATCAACAATAAGGATACTTGGGAAGAGAGATCTACTATAGCGTTGACTTTTAAAATGTTAGCTCTGTTTTTCGATTCTAATCTGATTGAAGTTCTTTTTGATTTCTTGGTAAATGGACAAGCATTAGGAGATAAGGAACTTATAGTTCGTCAAGAACTTCAGGAAGCAGGTTATGAAATTATTTATCAGCATGGATTTGACAATCTAGAATTATTGATACCCATATTCGAGAAGGCTCTTGGTGCCAAAGATGAAGGTTCCAAAACGCAAGATAATGTTAGAGAATCTGTTATTGTTCTATACGGTGCTTTGGCTCGTCATTTAGATGCATCTGATGACAGACTTTTACAGATTGTGGATCGTATGATTAAAACTCTTGATACTCCTTCTGAAGATATCCAGTGTGCAATTTCTGAATGTATTGCTCCTTTAGTAGTGTCTTTTGAAGACAAATTAGAGTCATACTTTACTAAATTGTTCGAAAAATTGTTTGAAAGTAACAGAATTGCACCAAGACGTGGTGCAGCTTATGGTATAGCTGGTTTAGTGAAAGGTGCTGGCATTAAGTCTATTGCAAAATATGATATCATAAGAACTTTAAGTGATGCTGCTGAAGAAAAGAAGAATCCTCAGAAGAGAGAAAGTGCTGCTTTCGTTTTTGAATGTTTGTCACAGAGCTTAGGAAAATATTTTGAACCATATGTTATTGAAATATTGCCTATCATTCTTAAGCTCTTAGGAGATTCAAGTGCAGAAGTCCGTGAATCTACTGAATTTGCAGCCAGACAAATCATGAAGAACACTACTAGTTTTGGTGTTAAAAAATTGATTCCACTTGCTATCTCTAATCTTGATGAAATTGCTTGGAGATCAAAGAAGGGATCTGTTGAGTTATTGGGATCGATGGCCTATTTAGACCCAACTCAGTTGTCCTCTTCTTTATCAGCGATTGTTCCTGAAATTGTTGGAGTTCTCAATGATTCCCACAAAGAAGTTAGAAAAGCTGCTGATCAAGCCTTGAAAAGATTTGGTGAGGTTATTCGTAACCCTGAAATCCAGACGGTGGTTCCTGATTTAATCAATGCAATTGGAGATCCTACTAAATACACAGAGATTGCTTTGGAGAAATTGATCAGAGTCCAATTTGTGCACTACATTGATGGTCCCTCCTTAGCTTTAATCATTCATGTTATTCATAGGGGAATTAAAGATCGGTCTGCATCTGTCAAGAGAAAGGCTTGCCAAATCGTTGGTAATATGGCTATCTTGGTTGAGTCTAAAGATCTTGATCCATATCTTTCATCTTTAGTAAGCGAATTAGAGGAAGCAATGGTTGATCCTGTGCCTGCTACTAGATCAACTGCAGCTAGAGCATTGGGATCCCTTGTCGAAAAGTTAGGCGAGGAGAAGTTCCCAGACTTGATTCCTCGTCTTATTGATACTTTGCAAGATAAAAATAGAACTGGTGATAGACTTGGTTCTGGCCAAGCTTTGGCTGAAGTTATTGGTGGTCTTGGTGTTAATAAGTTGGAAGAACTCTTGCCTGTAATTCTTTCCTCTGCGTCGTCTACAATCAATCATATCCGTGCCAGTTTTATGCCATTACTTTTGTTCTTACCTGTTTGTTTTGGATCCCAATTTTCTCCTTATTTGAACAGAATCATTCCTCCTATTTTAGCAGGTTTGGCTGATACTGATGAAGAAATCAGAGACACCGCTTTGAGAGCTGGAAGGTTAATCGTTACAAATTACGCTAAGAAAGCGGTTGACTTGTTATTACCTGAATTAGAAAAAGGATTATACGATTCAAGCTACAGAATTAGACTCTCTTCTGTGGAACTTACTGGGGATTTGTTGTTCCAAGTTACTGGTATTTCTGGAAAGAATGAAGTTGTTGATGATCAAAGTGAATACTCTAGACAAATTAATAAGGGGCTTATTGAAGTATTGGGTCAAGAACGTCGTGATAAGGTCCTTTCAGCTTTGTTTGTGTGCCGTTCTGATGTTACTGGTATTGTTCGTAGTGCTGCTGTTGATATTTGGAAAGCTTTAGTTGCTAATACACCAAGGACTGTTAAGGAAATATTACCAACTTTGACAACTGTCATTATTAAAAAGTTAGCTTCTGCAGATGAAGTTCATAGAAATATTGCTGCACAAACATTAGGTGAGATGGTTAGAAGAGTAGGTGCAAATGCATTGTCAAAGTTGCTTCCTACTTTAGAAGAAGCTTTGACTTCTAGTGATGATGATTCAAAACAAGGTATTTGTATTGCTTTATCAGAACTTATTAAATCTGCACAACATGATGCTCTCGTTGAATATCAAGATACATTTATTCGTATTATTCGTGATTCTTTGCTTAGTCAATCTCCTGCTGTTAGGGAAGCTGCTGCTCTTGCTTTTGAAGCACTTCAAGAAGAACTTGGTAAGATTGTTATTGATGAAATTTTGCCAATGCTATTGAACATGTTAGAGCTGGAAGACTCAGAATATGCCTTAGCAGGATTGAAGGAAATTATGTCAATGAAGTCAGAGATCATCTTCCCAATATTGTTACCAACGTTGTTGACTCCTCCAATTGACACCTTCAAGGCTAAAGCACTCTCTTCATTGGCATCAGTTGCCGGAACAGCTTTACATAGACATTTAGCTTTCATTATCAATACTTTGGTGGATGCTGTTATCAACGCTAAATCTGAGCCGGAAGAAAAGCAACAAGAAATTAAGTCAGCTTTTGAATCAGTATTATTATCAATTGATTCTCAAGATGGCGTTCACTCATTGATGCAACAATTACTCTCGTTAACCAAGAATGAAGATAGCTCTAAGAGAGCTGTTGTTTACAGTTTGTTAGGACCATTCTTTACAGGAACAAGTCTTGATTATTCTGTATACTTGCAAGACATGGTTTCCCAATTTATCTTGTCATTGGGTGATAAAAGTCCAGAAGTTGTTGAAGCAACATTCAATGCTTTAAGTGCATTGGTTAAGAGACAAAGTAAGGAATCGTTGGACAAGTTGATCAAACCAGCACATCAATCATTGGTTTTGACTGGTGTAAGGGGAGAAGACTTGGCGGGTTTCAGCTTACCAAAGGGACCCGGTGCCATTTTACCTATTTTCATTCATGGATTAATGTATGGAAATTCAGAACAAAAGGAATTATCTGCATTGGGTATTGCTGATGTTATTGGAAAGACTCCTTCTGCAAACTTAAAGACCTTTGCTACTAGTATTACTGGTCCTTTGATTCGTGTTATTGGTGAAAAAATTTCTAGTGATATCAAAGGGGCTATATTAATAGCATTGAACAACTTATTAACTAAGATTCCTCAATTTTTAAGACCTTTCCTTCCTCAATTGCAGAGAACATTCGTCAGATCATTATCTGATCCAAAGAATGAATCTCTTCGTTCTCGTGCTGTTACCGCTGTTGGTACTCTTATTGAATTTCAGCCCAGAGTTGATTCTCTCATAACTGAATTAGTAACTGGTGCTAAAAATGCTGAAAATGAAGGAGTTAAGATTGCGATGTTGAAAGCTATGCTTCAAGTTGTTACTAAGGCAGGTAACAAAATGAGTGAAATTTCAAAATCTTCGATTATGGGATTGGTTGAGCCTGAAATCTTACATGTTGATGGCAAACTTTCCGTTGAATATGCTAAATTGATAGGTTCTGTTTCCATGATATTGACACCAGAAGAAGCATTAAACATTTTGAAGAACAAAGTTTTGGTTGATGATGATGATTCGAAACAAAGGTTTTCCATCTTGTCTCTCAACTCATTCTTAAAGTTTTCTCCAAATCATATCTTGAATTTGGATATTTTCAGGGAAGCTGTTGAATTCATTCTTAAATGCACACAATCTCCAGTTCCTTACATCAGTGATAATGCAGTTATTGCAATTGGTAAGATTATCCTTTCACCAGTTGAAGAGAATCCATTATTTTCTAATGAAGATCTTTTGCACAAAGTGATTGATCTGTTAGCAATCACTGCTGTTACACCAGATTCTAATTCACCTGATACTAGAAGATTGTCACTTGTTGTGATAAGAACAGTTGCTAGGTTGAAGTTTGAACAATCCACAAAGCCCTTCTTGGATGTTTTAGCTCCATCTGTCTTCTTATGTATTAGGGATCCTATCATTCCAATTAGATTGGCAGCTGAAAAGGCTTACTTGGCTATTTTCAATTTAATTGAGGATGAAAAATTAAATCTTTTCAATAGCTGGTTTGATGGGAAGTCTACGATAACCAGTGTGACTGGTACTCAAATCCAACCAAGGTCTATTGGAGATTATACCAAGAGAGTTGGCGCCAGATTAGCTGGTGTTGAAAGAGAGCGTATTGATGCAGGTGGTGATGCAGAGACAATGTTTAGTGACCGTTTTGAAGATGAAGAAGAAGTATGGGCTGTTGGTGGTGTTTAAGTAGGCTTCATTGCATTTTAAATTAGAGATTATTTTTATTAATTAGTCTATATAGTAAACACGCCATTAGTGCAATAGTAAATATAAGTATGTAATATTAAAGACAATAAGAATATTATTTGTGATACCTTTTCCTTTCACTCCACTCTATAAATTAGTCCTCCAAAAGTTCTTTTAATTTACCACTTTTACCCGAGTTACTACTATAATGGCCCTGTGTGTTACTATTATTATTATCCATAGTATTATTACTATTATTGTTCGACATTGGTTCATTTGGAATTTTAGTTTTTAAAGATTTCATGGAAAAATTTGTAGGTAAGTCCAACTTTAAACTTCTCAAAGGTGGCAAGTTATTACTTGGATGCTCTGAAGGATTTGAAGGAGATAATCTAGGCGATTGCAAATTAGAAGAACTTGGTGGAGTAGTAATGTTTTTCGCATAAATTGCTGCTTGCTGCAGAGGGTCGTTGCTAGACGATCTCATGGCAGGAGTCATGAATAAGTTTGATAGATTAGTATAACTGTTGTTTGCTGATATTATTGGAGTGTTGGATGCTGAAAGACCAAGAACGGGAGAATTAGGTAATGTGAAGGGTTTAGATAAAACAGGAGAATTGGGTCTGGATCTCTTTAATCTTTGCTTCACATAGTCAAGGTCAGATTCTTCTGTGATTTGTGAACGATTTCTTGGCTCCTGCACTATAGGAGTCATCCTCTGTAATGATGATAAAGTATTCAAATGCTTATTGGTGTTGGATAATGAGCTGTAACTCTTTGAATGACCAGGATTGTTGTTAAAAACATGGGAGCCACCAGGACTACTCATCGCCAAATTAGATAAATACTGTAAATTATTTGATGTAGAAGACTTGGCTGCACTGGGTAACTGCAAAGGAGCCTTAGCATTAAAATATTCAGTCAACGAGGGTAAAGACTTGGAATTCACTGTCTCCAACTGTCTTAACTCTTCGGATGCAGCTGTAGCCAAAATATCAATATTCTTTGTACTAGGAATTTTCTTCAATGATGGTCTCTCTGAGTCCCTATAATGTTTCTCGTCGTTGTGGCGCTTGACATCCTCCATAGGAACATGAGTTTCAATTTTGCCAGTGAAATTAGTTTCAGGTGTCTTGATGATAGTTTGTGAAGTGCCTGTGAGGTCTCTGCCCGTCGCAGAATGGGGAGGGGCCACGGCCACTCTTGCAAATCCGTTAGTGCTCCCTGATTGACTTGTGAAGTTAGCACCAACAACAGGGATAGAAGAACTATTAGTTGTTCCATTACCTTCATTATTCAAGTCTTCGGATTCTGCTCCAGGAGAGTTACTGCCGGTAGCGGGGGGCGAACTTGATGCACTGGCAGTAGCTGGTGTTTTCACGGAATTTGTTCCAGTCGTCTTGTTTAAGTTTTTATTTCTACGTGAATTTGGATTTGTGTGAATCCTCAAGTGTCTTGTTAACTCATCAGATCTGCTAAACTTTTTAAAACATCCAGGATAAGTACAACTATGTGGCTTTTCACCGGTGTGGGTTCTAATGTGTCTTGTTTGATGCTCTAATCTGTGAAATGCTTTATCACACATCGGACACTTGTAGGGTCTCGATGTTGGATCCTTTTTGCCTTTTGTTGTACCACTAGCAGTGGATTCTTGTACTCTTGTCGACATCTTTCTTCAGTTTTTTTTTTCTTTTGAACTCCAGATTTCAGTTCCAACTGATTCCTCTGATGGCTGTTTGTTTTTAAAGTAGTTTGGGACTGATATGCCTCTACCTTATGATATTTTCTGGTCCTTTACGGCTTCTTCAAATTACGTGCCACCGTCTTCAGACAGATGTTGGTTTTTTTTTCTCTCTTAATTAGGACCACAGGTGTAACAAGACGCTTTTTTTTTCCAATAAGTCTCTTTGACAGCCTCGTGCTACGATCTATCTTAATGGCTGTCTTATCACTATTTCTATATATACCTAGTGAACTCTTTGCACCTTTAATTTGAATGATTCCACTCTTGTATTGATTTTTACAGTCTATAGAAAAAAAAAAGAATGAGGAGAAGTGTGTCAATTAATATGAGTGCGTAACCGTTCCCCAGGTTCGATAGCGAACTGGGGCAAAAAATTTTAGCGGACTATTGTCAGTTATAATACGGCCAACATAGGAGCAGGCACGTCCTATATGAAAAAAGTTTGTCGTGCTAGTTAACGGGTTGTAATCGGAGATGATGGCTGCTGCTAGGCGACTGCGGCCGATGAAATTAGATTAGCGCATTAGAGATAGTGTGTATGGCAACGTTTAATGTTCCGTTTCAACGAATTTTGCACACTACGCCTTATCTGTAATACCGACGAGAGGAGCGGAATAGAAATAAAGCAACATTTCGATGCATCAGCAAGCGGGACAGGGTCTAGAGTGGACAGGGAGGAATAGTAAATGGATATTAAGCTTTCTCATAGGGATGCTCATAAGAGTGTATATGTGTAGGTTGATGCCAAGGACCTCTGACACGAGGGCCGTGGCAAGAACACCATGGATTAGATGGCGATGACTTAAGGGGCCATATAGGTCCGAAGTAAACCACCGGAGGTAAAGTTCCAGCGACCAGTCGGGCGCTTACCTAAGAGATGCGATGGGCCGATTTTCTCGGAATAACCCCAACGCCTCATTAATATAGGTAAGTGCGCCTGGAGAAGTACCCTCGGTATGGACACCACAACCTGACTCGTCTTCATACATAAACTTAAATTAGGAGACTCGGAAATTTGCGGATTGGAAATCCCTCCGGGATGAAACGATATCAATGGAGGTGACTGAGAATAATATAGATTTAATCTGAAAGTGCGCTTACCATCGATCTGTAAAGATAAGAACAAGAACGCCACCGTAGCGTGAATTAGAAGAACTATTTTCGAAGATGGTTTTCCGGTGCAACAGTGGAAGTGAGGAGATCTTCTGGGAAAAGTGGGCTTTAGGGGTTGAAGCGTTTGAAGCTTGGTGTGGGGGAGCATATAATGAAAACGACTGCTGGGGTAAGGGTTAGTGAAATGTAGTACCCGGATCGCTGATTCTCTATGATCATATTGTGGTAATATATACGGCCACTGCACAGTAATCGTACGTTCGTAGAGCACAATAGCGATCGCCTTAACAAATGGAGCCGACTACGGGGATGGATCTCAACTGCAAATCCTGATAATCCACAGTAAAATTCCCCTGTATGAAAGTCGGTTGCGTTGCATATAGACAATCGACCGTTTTTCAAACGAAAAATTGAGCGGAGATACCTGATCCAAATCAAGACATAATAATTTTTGGCAGCCTTTTTCTTAGATATTTGTTAGGGTGGTATATAAAAAAGACAGTTGAATGTTTTGCAACATTGAGGAGATGAAGCTATTGTAGATATACACTGTACCGGCACTATGAGAAACAATTCCAAAATCACTACCAACTTTATGCTCATCCTCCTACTCATCAACTATGCTGCATTGCTTGTATCTGCGGCCTATACTCAGAGAGTAAGTTCTACTAATTTGCAGTGACAGCAGCCCTTACCTCAGTTCTGTAGATATCTAACCTTTAGCCAAACCCTGAGTTTGACAGCTGTGTCAGTTGTTCGTTGATCACTACGGCTTCATCGCTTCAGGGGACTTTGACCTTCTCTGGCTTTACACCTGTCACACCTGCTTCTTCCACTGACACATCGGAAGATACAACATCAAGTGAGGATAACTCATCAACTTCCACAGAAAATACCTCTCCGGCGACAACAGAAAATAAAACACCAACAACAGATGCTCTGACGACCCCTACATTGACTGAAAGCAGCTCACCAACAACAGATACTCTGACAACTCCTCCACTGCCGCAACTGTCGGTCACCAGCATACCATCGACAACAAATGAACCGGAAACGTCAGCTCCTAACACAAATTCACCTTCTAACCTGCCGTCTACATATACGGAGACCAAAACTTTGCCAAGTCAAGGTACCTCAGCTGAAGCAGTTCCTGGTAGCAAAGTCTTAACTCAGATAGTAAGCACTACATCCACCTATACGGTAGTCACTACAGATTCAACATGTTCACCAGTCACCAGTTCCTCTACTTACGTCATATCATTGACATCAACATCAACAGGATCATCTGTTTCTGGTGTTGTAACTACTATATCTCGGGCGGTTGCAACCTCTTCGGTGAGGACATTTATAATAACCAAACCATCAAAAGCAAGCATGTCTGAATTAACTTTCAATTTTAATAATTCAACTTCACCAAATTGTCCTCCTAATACTGATTTAGCTACATCACTTAAAACTACTACGGAATATAGTACTAGCTATGAAGAGTCATTATCTACAATTTTGCAGACTTGCTTCTTGTTGTATCCTGTGGTAGGAACTTCAATATCAGTGAAGAGTATCACTACATCTAGCTGCACTACAAATCTTGTAACATTAACCAATCTGGCAGTGGTTGTTTCTACCACCCTCTCTACACTGTTTGCAGCGGCTGTCACAAGTGTTGCCGCTCCTACGGAAATAACTTTGAATCCTCAGCCAAACCCTCCACATGCCGTGGCAGCCACTACGCATACAACTACACATACAACTACGCATACTAGTACAAAAACAGAAGCTACTACAAAGACAGTGGCTCTCACTACTGTAATCTCGTATGTGTCTGGTTGTGGGAAATTCTACACGTCGACATCTTCAGCTGCCTATCTGACTTTTGAACCTTCCAGTATTCACACTGTTGAAGAATTTGATAACAGCGCAGTGTCAATCATAATGAGTTTTATCCATTATAAGGTGGCACTTTTTTCAATTGCTGTTGTTTTTATAACTATCATTTAATTATCTATGCCACCTTGCTTGACGGCTGATTTATTGAAAGAAAATGAGATCGCTGATAACTTGCTGCTAATGCCTTAATTTTTTTATCATTAATGTTACAACTTTGGCAAATATCAAAATACATATTAATTTCATCATAATCTATAAATGAACAATTATATATCAGCTTTGTGATAGCAAATAGTAGACGTAAAACTTCTTGAGCAGATTTTGTATATAGCTTTAAAAATCAAGCACCTTCATCCTTCTGTTTGACGTACTGCCTAAGTTGGGTTTTAGGGAATCTCAACCATTCATCGTAGTTAGATAAAACCTCGATACCGATAGGATCTTCAACATCCTTTGTACTTGCCCCACTGGCACCAAATTCCTGTTTGATAGATGATAAGGAACTATGAAATGCTTTTGCAGAAGTCCCAACTAAAAATGCAGAGAGTATGTACGTAAAAAAACCAACTGCACTTACTGCAATAGAACCTTTCTTCTTTTTACAGTTTGATGACAATTTCATTAAAAGTTGTGATTGGCTTTGAGAAACAGTCAGATTGTGACCTTCCGTAGAAGAACTATTGCCAAGGAACGACACGAGATCATTAACAGTGTAGTTTGAGAAAGAGTGATCCGAAGTTCCGAAGAAGTTACTTAAACTGGCATCTTGGGAATTACTACCAGTAAGGTTGTAATTTTGCAAGAGATCAGGAACACTATCACAATCCCAGCTACCTGACTGTGCAGTTTGATAAGCAAAAGAAGAAAACCACAAAATTATTGAACTCACTTCCGAAGTTGTAAGAGAGGAAAGGTAACTCAAGTGTGTTTTAGAAATTCCAAATGCCCTGGCATTGATATTGCTAATTTTAAGCTTAGAGCTTCCTTGAAGACCCTTTTTATTAGCCCCCATCAAGGTTGGATGGCCAAGGGAGGTCAATGCACCTGAGGACAAGCCAACAGCTTCTGACTTCCAGGATGGATTGAGCGATAGGTTAGAAAAGCCGCTACCTTGTCCATCAAGTGGAGAGCCATTCCGTTCTTCAATACTAACTGGGATGTTACCAATTATACCGTAATCTCTCTTTTCAGTGATGTTGAATAAGTGTTCAGCAATATCAAGCAAACTACCTGAAGTACTATTGTTGTTAAGCAAGTCGTTTATTTCATTTACAGCGGATGATAAGGAAAATTTATCCTTAACAAGAAGACCAGATATGATAAGGAGAACAACACCAAATACGTACTGAATCAGTCTAATATATGTAGAAGGTTTTGCCATTGTGATTTAAAGTTTTGATTTAACTATTAAAAAGTTATCTACCATTTTTTTTGCAGTAAAACTGAATCTCCCGTATTTATAGGCAAATTTACGCATAGCTTACCTTTGAAGAGCGCTTAGGATTCAACATTTAGACTAATTTTACAATTTGAAGGCTATTAGAGTATTATTCTAAGAGTCAGATGTATTTTAGTAAGTTAAATCTCTAAGATACAGTGAACGCTTAAGTCCAGAGTAGTCCTGTCCCCTCTACCGCCATCTCAAGGGGGCTGCGTAGAATTGATAGCCTTAAAATAATTCTAAAGAAGGTGCTATATACCGTACCATTTTCTCAAATTTGCAGCCAAATTTAAAAGGGAATTCGAATTAACCTGAAACCATGTCGATTAATCAACCGCAATGCCCTGAAAAAGAACACCCAACTAAAACAATTACTCCTGTTTGTGGATACTCGAGACTAAAAAGGAAAGCAAGGGTTAATTCCGGACATTAAAGTTTTGCAGTCATCAATTTTCAGAGATATATTTGGCGGCTAATCTGTAATGGTGGGCGGTTAATATATTAAGCAGCAAAACTGACAACAGCTAACTTATATCTTTTAATTATTTATAAAGCGATCATAAGGTCCACTCTATTCAGCAAAATAGAATAGATAATAAGCTATTGAACTCAATACACTACTTCTGAAGCTACATCTAAGATAACTCTACCAAGCTACTACACGCTAGAAAATAACAAGTGGAGTTTCGGACAAACAAACTCTCGGCAGCAAAAGCTTAGAACAAACAAAGGAATAAAACAAAATAAAACGAAGTTCGAAACAGGTCAGGATAATGCAGTCCGGACAAGTTCTTAACAACAGATCTATCTCTCCAGTTTTAGAAACTGTTATATTTGAAGAAGGACAAAGTGACATGGGCATCTCAAATCGCCATAGTGCCACTAACTCACAAGAAGTGAAGGAGCAGGAGAAAAACGAAAACCCTCAGAGTAAAGATAAAAAAGACAAAAAAGGTGATGAAACGGTTGATGATAACGATAACGATGATGATGATGATGACGATAATAATGATGATGATGACGATGAACCAGAAAAAGAAAAAGAAAAAGAAAACGAAAGCGAAAACGAAGGCGAAAAAGAAGCAGAAGAAGAGACAAAGGGCCCTGTCTCATCAAGCAAAGAAAAATCAAGAGGAAGACCCTCTGCCTGTGTCTTTGTAGCAAGCTTATGTTCCACCAGGACTGACGATGAGCTCTGTATATCTGTAACTGAACATTTTAGGCAATGGGGAGATTTATCGACAGTGAAAGTTTTGCGTGACACTGCAAACAGGCCATATGCCTTCGTCCAATACACAAATGATGAGGATTCAAAGCTAGCAATCAAGGAAGGTCACAACTCTACCCTAAATGGGAGAAATATTAGATGTGAAGCGGCTAAGGTTAATAGAACATTGTTTGTTTCATCGAGAATAACGATGTCTGAAAACGAAATGAACAGAGAACTAAGCGAGTTCGGAGAGATTGAACAACTAGTCTCTAGCAGTGATATTGGAAACATCATTGCTTCTCAAAAAGGCTCTAGGCATTGGTTCTGCAAATTTGTTTATCGGGATGATGCTATAAGAGCATTTGCAAACTTGACAGAGGGTAAAACATTTAAAATTGAATGGGCCCAAAATATAGAGGAGAGTGATGTTATTTCTGCAGAGAAAAAAGATGAAGAAGATTCCCAAGATGTAAGATTCGATAAGTTTTCTATTTTTGTTGGCCAACTAAACCAAAAAATCACAGAAGAAGAGTTGAGGGAAAGATTTCAAAGGCATGGGGAAATAGTCGACATTACCATTGTAAGAAGACCTGTAAGTACATTCTCCTTTATCAGATTTAAAGACGAGTCAAGCGCCGCAAGTGCAGTTGAAAGAGAAAATCATTCCATGTTCAACAGGAAGACGATGCATGTTCAGTATCGTGAAATACATCCTGCCTCTGCCAAATTTGGGATGATAAAATCTAATGGTATTGCGTTGGCTCCTCCACCAATTAATTTAAATAGAAGGCTGATGAGCACCAGTAATGTCAAAACTAATGGCACATTAGTGCAATCAAGGAAATTATCTCTAGGGCATAACACCTTTCCAATGTCAAAACCCAAGTTCAATGGCCATTCTTCTAATAATTACAACAAAGCGAGCAATTCATATCATAAGGGCACAAATACCACTAATTATTCAAAGAATTATATGTATAACTCACGGACCCATGCTGGAAACGTTAAAAATAGTAAATCATATAAATTCAATGAATTCAGTTATCTTAAACCCAAAGAAAATACCATTGTCGATGATGAAGAATCACAAACACCACCACCAAGTGTACAAACCTCAGACTCACACACTCTCGTGAAGAGTGGTTACTCTCCATCTAGCGGAGTAAATAGTGAAAAATCAGAGTATACAAAGGTAGCCAAGAAGATTTCAGCATCAAAACCGGAAACAGTTAGCCCAAACATTCCATACTTCTATTATATCCCAAGCACTGAAGTGTCTGCTGCAATTGGAAGTCCCGTGGGTGGAAAATTTTCACCAGCTCCAAACTATTACAACCCGTATCAACATTATTACTTGCCATACGAGCCCAATCAACATCAAGGTGCATATGGCATTCCACCTTTTCCAGTATACTATCCAACTGGAAATGAACCAGAGTATAACAACTTTGTCCCAATTGATAAGGAATAATCAGTAAAGTTTGCAGACTTCGGTCAATACTAAGTAATTCCTAATTGGATAAGGGAATCTAAAAAAAAAGATTAATTTTAAAGACTGTGAATGTGAGAGGCTATAGAAACACCTCTTTTAACCCACAATCTTTCTACTTTATGTTTTCGTTTGTATTTCATATGTATACGTTTCCAATAATATACTTAAGAGAAAAATGTTTTTGTGCAGCTGTAGAATAAATTATAAATATTAAACTCAACTTGAAATACTCAATTAATTTTATAGCTCCAAGGATCGTTATATTCATATTTATAGATGGATGATCTTCATTTGTTGTTACTGCAAATCACTTCTGATCCAAGTTTAAGTGATGAGCAAAGACTCTTCGAAGACTTGAAAAGGCAAAGATTAGAGGGAGAGTCACTTTTCAATTATAACTTAGATCAACTGATCCTAACAGAGCAGCCTTGGAGGAATGATGCAAATTACTTTGGGAAGGTCTACATATCATCATTGGCATTAATGAAAATGGCAATTCATGCTAATTCAGGAGGCTCTATTGAAGTCATGGGAATGATGACAGGAAAAATTATAGAGAAGGCAATCATTGTGATGGATGTTTATCTGTTGCCAGTAGAAGGAACTGAGACGAGGGTGAACGCTCAAGTAGAGGGATATGAATTCATGGTTCAGTATCTAGATAAATTGAAGCAGAGTGGCAGACAAGAAAATATTGTAGGGTGGTATCATTCCCACCCAGGCTACGGATGTTGGCTTTCTGGAATTGATGTCGCCACGCAAGAACTTAACCAAAACTTTCAAGACCCTTATCTAGCCGTTGTTGTAGATCCAGTTAAAACGTTGCAACAAGGTAAAGTTGAGATTGGTGCGTTTAGAACATACTCAGAGGTTCATAATAAGAAGAATGATATTAACAATAAGAAGCAAGCCCACTCTGGCGTTCCTAAATCAAAGAGACAAGATTTTGGAGCCCATGCAGAAAAGTACTACTCTCTAGAGATAGAAATATTTAAGTCCAAATGCGACAAGCAGGTATTAGACTTGTTGATGAAAAAAGATTGGACGTCCAAATTAGTGGAACCTATTCTGATGAGACAACTTCAAGAAGATAATTTGCTTGAGGACATCAAAAATCTCTTAATCGAATTCAAAGAGAAGGAACAAAGTTCATTGAAGAAAGACCATATAAAACTGCATCTTTTTGAAAAAAATTTAGTACAGCGCTTCGATGAGGTGTTTGAAGATAAGATTCAAAAGATACTAGAATTAGGTCCTCAGGATGATTTGCAGGCAAGTCAAATGAGTGTGAGCGACTGCGAAGAAGCAGGGGATGAAAGTAGTGAAGCAGAAGAAGAAAATAAACAAACACTGGATATGTCAGATGATGCTATGTCGATGGATAGTAGTGTACACATCAACGATGATATACGCTTCAGAAGGAAACCTCATCCAGATGGAACTTCAGATGATCGTAACGGGCTTCTGTTTGCTACTCGTGAAGATTTCGTTCAAAGGAGTAAATTTAGCTCCAGTACAGACGTCAGCAATAACCTCAGCCCGGAACGCACAGGACGCGAAAGGCCACCTAGTTTTTCATATGGAAATGAATCCAATCATGGTCAGTTTCAATTTGGTGCAAGTAGTAGCTTAGCTAGACTCCAACGTGGTCGCTCAGCACGGTCTACTTCTAGACAGTCTCTTGAGGTCAAAGATGAGCAATCCAAATATAATTCTTTCGAATCCCTAAGAAAGGCTTCGTCTTTAGGTTCCAAGATCGCTCAATCTGATGTAAATGATCTTATCGCCTTAGATATTCAGGAAAAGATCTTTTGTTAGTACTATATAGCGTACGAATTTAAAATCAATATATTTTCCTTCTAGAGAGAATTCAGCGCGATGAAAAAGAAATCCGCACATTTTTCTCATCTCGGACAGTTTGGAAGTTAAAGGCAACCGCAGTTTTATAGTTGATTTAGTGGCCTCTTACATATAATAGTAGACAAAAGAATCACAAATTTGTCTTTCCTTTTGAAGTGAGGACTTTTAGAGGATCATAGAAGAGTTCGAACAAAAAGGAACTGCTCTTTGAAGAAGAAAGAAACCCTGTTGTTTTGAGTTGACGGGAGATAACAATTTTTTTCTTTCTTTGTGTAAGCCAGCTGAAGCCAAAAGTGTACAGCATTTCTCATCACAACAAGTACTCAGAAACATACACTGAGAAGATGACATCACAGCCATCTGTTTCAAAAGGGGTGAACCCACTAGTGGACAGAATTTTGTCAAATCCTTTGACCTTTAAACCAGGGAAGCTGGCTGACTCTGACCAAATGGATAACTATGAAGGATTTATAATATTGAATAAAAAGCCCGAGAAGAACTCTGCTGCACCAAGTGGTCTCCATAAGATTACCAAACCCAACGCCAATACAGGAAGCAAGACTGAAGACGTGAAGCAAAAGCCAAAATCGATGGCTGAAGCGGTAGCCGCGTACACTGGAAGAAAGTTTTTGACTCGTAAGGAAAAGAGGGCATCAAAAGCAATTAGGGTTATTAAACCCAAGTTAGTTGATAGTGATGCAGAAAGTGAAGATTTTGGTGAAGATTTTGGGCAAGAGGCCAACTTAGGAACTTCTATCAATGAATCCGACTCCTACTCAGACTCACACTACGAGTCGGCTTCAGAATACCTCGTTGAAGGCTCGGAAGAATCTACCAGAAGTAATAGTGCTAGTGTCAACTCGACTCCCCAGTTAGAGAGCGAAGATTCAGATGATCAAGATTTCAATCAGGAAGAAGCTACGAGCAGTAGCGGAGAGGAAAGCGAAACAACTGGTAATAGTGCGAGCGAAAAGGAAAAAGATGTCGAAGAATCTGGGACTCAATACTCTGGGTCTGAAAAAGAGTCAGACGATTCTGGTGATTCTGTGAGCCCAGAAGATTTAAAGATGAATTTAAAGGAGGATGCCTCCAAACCTCTAAGTGAACTAAGTCAGTCTGTAAATGGTCATATAATACCCAAAAGAGAAGAATCAGCTACTGTATCCACCCCACCAACTTCTCCTGAAGATGAAGCTACAGATTTCGAAAAGAAAGTAAAAGAAGAAACTATTTCGATGCCTTTGGAGAATGTTTATGCTATTAATGAGTTGCTAGACGATAGAGGATCTAACAATTCAAATAGGATATATAAAAATTGGAGGTCACTCTCCAATAAAAGGCCAGTAGGATTACTCAACTCTGGAGTTACCTGCTACATGAATTCTGCAATCCAGTCATTGGTTCATATCCCAGCAATGCAGCACTACCTCGATGATATCAATGAAGGAAAGTATGATAAAGTATTGAAACCAAGATCGGTTTCTCATGTATTGGCAGACTTATCTAAGAGAATGTGGTTCCAGGAAGATAAGAAACATAAAAATAAGCCAATTAAGTACATCAACCCTAAGAAAATTATCCAAAGATTAGATGACATTAATTGCATGATGAGTGAATGGCAACAGGAGGACTCTCATGAATACTTCATGTCTTTAATGTCTAGGTTACAAGAAGATTCTACACCAAAAGGATCAAAGTTAAACAAATCTATCATATATGATATATTTGGTGGACTACTTAACCAAAAGGTAACCTGTTCAAACTGTGGAAATGTGTCAGAAACAAAGCAAGAATTTTATGATTTGTCATTGGGGTTGAATAAGAAAAGAGGTAGCGGATCTAGTAAGTACTCCATAGAAAGATCTATGGGCGACTTTTTTTCCAACGAAGTCATTAAGCTGGATAAAAACGATGAAAGTAGCGGTTACTTCTGCGAAAATTGCAAAAGAAATACAACAGCAACTAAAATAAGCACCATCGATAGATCACCGGAAACCCTTACTATACACTTAAAGAGATTTAAGTTTGATGGAAATTCTTCGTCCAAAGTGAAACAATCAATTTCATATTCTAACTATCTTGACCTTACCAAGTATACCACTAATTGTGACTTGACCATGTATAAATTGACATCAGTAATCGTTCACGAAGGAAGGTCATTATCATCTGGGCATTATATTGCTCATTGTCTTCAACCTGATGGAACATGGTCAACTTATGATGATGAATATATCAACAAAATTAATGAGAGGGAGGCATTAAGTGACCCTTCTGCGTATGTTTTGGTATACACAAAACTCACCCCTAAGTTAATTAATGATAGGAAGAGAAGCATGCTGGATGACAGCCTGACAACTAAAAAGAAAAAGGTATAGAATCCACTCTTATATGTAATATAGATGTACAAATACACATAGACTTTAGTTACTTGGATACCCAGTAATAATTGAAAGTTCATTGATCGTATTTCTTGAAAAGCATATTGAACTATTTAGCTAATTCAAAGAGCTATAGAATATGAATCACGTATTCAAATTTAATTGCAACCAATCTACATCTCATGAAGAATGTATACGTTACCAACCTTAACCAAATCAAAAGCATAAAAAAGACAGAAACCAAAAACATCTTAAACAATAAAATAAAAACTCAGCAACCTTTCGACCTTCCACCAATCTACAAAAAAAAAAGAGAATAATAACAGAGCCTCCCAAACCAACCTACAAACGGTCAATATAGACCAAAACCTAGAACACGTTTAAAGTATAATCACTAAGATTACACTTCAGATCCAATTTCATTAGACATCTACAAAGACATCTTCTTTGTCATCATCAAAATCATCTTTGTCAATACCTTGGAATCTTAGAGTGCTTAAAAAAGAACCATTATGTATGTCCCTGAAGTCAATAGAGCTTTGCCTTCTCATGGGAAGTCCTACTTTACCATCGGAACTGGATCTAGGATTGATAACTTTAAAGCTATCAAGTGAAGGCGAAATTGAAGAGCCAGAGCTAGCAGCAGAATTAGTTGATGCGGTTGAATGCGCCCCAGACAGGTATCTCCTGTTGTGAAGCTTTCTTGCATACTCAAATAGCACATCTGTTGATGAGTTATTTGGTATAAACTTGAGATATGACTTCTCAATGACGAATTTACCTTCTTTGTAAGTCTCCTCATATGAGAATGATTTCTTGTAATTCCAACCAACTTGTACCTTGCACTGGCGGCAACGTACCTTATGGATTAGATAGTCGCCTGTCTTCATCTTCGTTTCCTCTAGTCTAGGATCCGCATCATAGTTAATAAGGTTATCTACTAAATAAGCCTTCCCACTAGCACCGCTAAATTGATCCGATATAATTAAGTCCGATAAGCATAAGTGAGACGAGCACTCCTTACAAATGATGATTTGTGTATTAGCTGACTCATACTTGGAGTCTTCAAAGAACTCTGGGTACTTCAAACCCATGTTACCTATTGTAGTTGTCGATACCTTGCACCTTTATTGTAAAGGGGGTGTGTGCTATAACAAGTCACCCGTATTACTTAAAAAAACTAAACTCCTCAGCTATCTCCTGGAGCTGATTTAGTGGTTGTCAACTATGGATTTGACTTTGCTACGTACCTTTAGCTTTGCTGTAATCTTGTGTTGTTGTAATCTTGTAAGTACTATCCCTGTGGCAACTAAAATGAGATAGAGTGGTTTAAATACTTTGGGTCACTTTTTAGGGTCCGATAAGACAGGTTTTACATGTTAAGCCGGTTTTACACGTTCAATAAAAATACGTTATTTATTCGGCTATTTACATAATTACCACTTGTAATAAGGTCTGACCTTAAAGTTCAAGGGTTCATTGTTTAAAAACATTTTAGGCTTTTCATGCTGCCTTTTCTGGGAAAGTTCCCAAGCTTTACGTAACTTACTTTGTTCTGTCTTGATAATTGCCTTTACGTGAATGTATGGGTGTTCTATAATACCCAATCTTCCTCTACCTTTGATATCAAGGCGCTTACGCCAATTGCCATCAGATCCAGCCCAGATTGCTTGAATGTAGAGACCATCCTCATTGAAATTCAATTTACGGGCTTGCTCAAGACCATCTTTGAGAAGCTTCTCTATTTCGGTAGCCATCTTTTTTGGATTAAAATGTAACTGATTAATAGCTGTCTTCACGTAGTACCCACGGATGAAACGCCCAACCAAGTTGGCTTTCTTGACGGAGGATTTGATTCTATAAGATTGGAGATATATGGATGGCTCCAAGATATCTATTTCCTGTTCGCTCAACGAAATTTTGTATGACTTGCCAGTTTCTGGATCTTTCACTATTTGATTATTCTTGAAGAATCCATTCTGGGCAACGTTTATATCAAATAACTTCTTTTTCAATGGTGATATGTATTTTTCAGGAGAAATTTGATCTTTTCTAGCTTCCTCCAAGTAATACTCTTGGAGTGTTCGGTCATTAGCAACCGTTATGTTTTCTACATTAACGGGTTCCTCGATATTCTCTAAGCCCTTGTCAGCTTCCTTCCCTTTAGTTAACTCTCCAAAAAGGTTGTTTTCAGATTTCAATGCCACGGAAGTTCGAAGAGGCCTTGCCAGCATAAATAATACAGGCCTTGTCTGCAATGAAGCCCTAACAAGCTTACTGAAATGTATCCTACTGAACATCCCAAGATGATCCTCGAAATACTTCCTTCTATACGTTGTACGATAGTTTCACCTAGCTCTACCAACGGTTAAAAATTTTTTGAAACAACCTGAAAATCTCAACCGGCACTGCACAGAAATTTTCGTTGGTATCTGACGAAGGTTCATTTCATTAAAGAATTGGAGTATCGAATCTACAACTATGATAAAGATTATACGATGGAAAATATGATAGTAGCTACTTAAAGTAGTAGTATTTACGTAGAGTGGACATCTAACCCCACTTTGTAAAATCTCGGAGTTATTATGTATTGCATAATTCCATTAAAAGGGAACCAGACAACAGACATGTGAGCCATATTAGAATGTAGGAACAGCTAGTACTATTGAATAATTTATAAACCTCATTCTTCTAATTTGATAACCTATTTTTGATATCCGTTAAAATGCCACCAGAAGCCGAATCGTAGTCTAAAATGACTCTATGATTTTGATATTTTTCAATCTAGTCATCAAAACCAGACAAATTCTTATCTCTGGGTCTGTTTGGCAACGGGTACAGTCTTGGAATAGGTTCATGATCGTCGTAGAAAAATTTTCTTCTCAAAGGAGTTGCAAGTAACAAAAGTGGAGCAGATAACCCTAAAGCAACAGACCAAAAGAAATGTGGTTTAGTGTGCGCATGGTAACGCACCCACTAAAAGTAGTTAGTATTTGCTGTCATTACTTATTTGTACTTCTGATTGACTTCATTCGAATGACTTAGATAAAGACATATAACCTCTTCTCTCAAAAAAATCTATTAGATGTAACTCAAACGTGATTCGTTTCTTCTCTAATAAGCATTAACTATGTTTATCAGAGACTGAACAGTATCAATATTTATTTATGAGGGTGGTAGCTCTATTTCACATACATGAGTACAACCGTTTCATTATGTGACTTCAAAAGCTGGTCAATTTGTCAACTTTCATATTTCAAATATATTACATACCCTAAGTGGTTGAGAATAGTAAACAGGATAATCACCCCAAACCTTATCAGATGCTCCCATGCTTTATCGATATACTCTGTTTAATGTTGGGCTAAAGATTGTTATATTATACAACTATCGCCATGCCATCTTCAAATCGTTTAATTGGATGAAAAAGAGTTCGAGTCGCGAGCCTGCATATACCAAATTAATGGAAGTAACAAGCGTAGACTAGATTACAAAGTTAAGAATAATGTATCCATCAATAGTGTGTCTCACGAATAGCATGCTACAGTATGCTGACCAATAATTCATATATTGAAAAAATTAAAATTATAATAATTACTTAGTGCTTCTCTTTTTGGCCTTAGATTTAGTGGTCTCTTTTCCAGTAGAAGCTGCTTCATTAACTTGATCTGTCTTTTCAGCTCCGTCACTTTTCTTAGCAGCAGCGAGTTCCTGTTCAACGAACTCTTTTTTGAGTTTTTCATTATACCATTCGGCATAATACAAACCTCCTTGCAATACCAAGACTCCAATAAGAACTATAACAGCCATAACTTGTGAAGCAGCCATCACATTGATACCAGTTTCTTGGTCAACTTCGCCCCATTCACCTGTAATACACGAGTTCGCACCAACTCTTAAATTAGTCAAATAGATAATAATTGCAATCAAGAGCAAACCCAAAGTACAATATTCGAAATACTTTGCATCCTCTAAGGGCTTATATAACTTTATAAAACTTCCTATCAAACCTGATGCCATAATTGCGTGTAAGGTATGGTGAATGTAGCTGGGTGAGTTCGCCCAAAGAGAGTAATGTGCTAAAGACGCCTTAAACCCATCTGGGTCATACCTCCATAGTGTGTTCAAATCATATGGCCACTGGGCATAAATTACACCTAAACCGAAACATGTTGATCCAATGATCAAACCTGTACCAACAGGTACTAGATCTTTATACGACATTACTGAAAATCTTTCTTAGATATAAAGAGGTGGAGCCACTTCAAAATACTTCTCGGCTCAAAACATATTTCGTTTTCGATGATTTGAGGCACGTGACTAGTTCCTGAGTGAACCAGGTAAGGTAATGGGATGGTGATATCGTCAGGTCTTACATACAATTGACAATAAAAATTGTATCTAGAGCAATTAGAAACAGAATGACTTTACATTGAGCTACATAAAATTGAAACCTCATTAATCCATGTTATTGTAATTAAAGTGAATACTTGTTTAATTTCATTTAGATTTTCAAAACATATAATGGTTGTACACTTGGGTAACATAGGCCTACTCTTGATAACAACTATTATTACAGTATTTTGCTTGAAATCGTAGCATATTTCAATCGTCCAATAAGTGGACAGTTCGAGACTCCTGAAAGTACTAACCTTTTACGGATAAATTCACGACATTTAATATTGAATGTGTCTAATGATGTCGTGAAGGTTTTTTTTCTCTTTTGAGAATACATTATTTGGCAGATAATCCAGCACTCTCGAGACTAATAGTTAAAACAGCTGCAAGTAAAGTACCCCGGCTAACCTAGAAAAATAAGTCATAGTTGAAGAATTCGTAAGCCAAGTTAGTAATCAAGGTATTTTGTTTTCCATTAGTTAAATTTATTGAAGGTATAGGCTCGTGTGAAGTTAACATGAGAAGTATTAAGTCTGTTGTTGTTGGAGACGGAGGCGTAGGAAAAACATGCTTATTAATCTCATACACCACCAACACATTTCCAAATGATTATATTCCAACTGTCTTTGACAACTACTCAGCGTCTGTCATGATTGATGGAGAGCCTATCAAGTTAGGGTTGTGGGATACCGCTGGTCAGGCTGAGTATGATAGATTAAGGCCCTTGTCATATCCACAAACCGAAATATTTCTTTGCTGTTTTTCTGTTATCAGTCCTGATTCATATTCTAATATCAAGTCTAAGTGGATCCCAGAGATAGTTCATCACTCCCCTAAAGACATATTAATTTTGTTAATAGGTACCAAAGTTGATTTAAGAGATGATCCTGAAACGTTAGAAGAACTATCACAGGCTCGTGTTAAGCCAGTAACCACAGAAATGGGAAATAAGTTGGCCAAGGATGTTGGTGCAGTAAAGTATTTAGAATGTTCTGCTGCTACTCAAGTAGGTGTTAAAGAAATTTTCGATTATGCAATTAGAGCTGTTTTGGATCCACCTAAAAGTAATGGCTATGTCGTTAAGAACCAGAAGGCATCTGGTTCATCAAATAATAATGGTCCTGCTTCATACCCCAAAAAGAAGAAAGTAGTAAGGGCTAAGAAGTGCTCAATTTTGTGAGCGAGACGACAATTCTTTTCATTTCATTTTTATTACCCTATTCGTTAGACAACTTACGAAGACGTCTTTAAAAGACATCTTGGCATGATGGATGTGTATGTATTAATAACTCAGGATAGATAGTATATATTGTATAGAGGTTTTTTCATACAGTAATATCCCCTTTAAGTATAATCAAGATATTACTTTATTAATGCGGCTCTAGATGGGTGTATACCCGAAGGCTCAGTATCTTTCTGTTCTTCATTCTTATTGCTTCTCCTACCAGAATTCTTCTTTTCAGCTTTGATATCTTGCACTTTTTGCTCTAGTAATTTTTGATTCTTCTCCTTTAATTTTTGCAATCTCGCTTCAGAGTTTCCTCCGCCACCAACTGTCAATTCTACGTTGATTTTTCTTCCATTAAGTGTACTATGATGCAATTTTAATGCCAGGTCCATTTTTGCTTGAATATTTTCAGTATCCTCCTTAAATTCTAGAAACGCAATACCTTTATCTTGTCTAATTCGAATCGTATCAGGCAGAGATTTCTTGAAATGTTTTAATAATTCTTCCTCGCTAACTCCATAGGATAAGTTCCCTACAAAAAGAAGAAATCTGGGACCACCTGATCCTCCTTTGCCCTTTTTGCCACGTCTTGTCTTTCTTTTCTTCTTTGGAGCCTCCTCTGTCTGATCTTTCTGGCTTTTCTCATCGGCTTCTTCAAGTTTTCTTTTTTTTTCCTTTTCCTCTTTTTCTACCTCTCTGACATCCTTCGGTTTGTTTTTTCGGAACTCGAGAGATTTCTTCTCCTTCTTGCTTAACTTCTTTCCTTCTGACATGTCTTTACGTAATATAAAGTGTGCTGTGATATAAGTTTCGTCACTAGAAGTTACAATTGAAGGGTGCACATGACATCCTCATCTTGAAGAAGTATGCTATATGCAAGAAATCAAATTCTAGCAATGGTTGTTAAATCAAATTCAAGGATATAGGATATTCCTCAAGCCATTTAGTCAAAGATTAACATTTTCAGGATTCTTTAGCTTTAGTAATCAACTCTTTAGTAATGATTCATGTAGACAGCCATTTTACTGTATTTTGTATTCGTCATCTTTCTGACGTGAAGAGAAGTATGTAACATTGTTATATGTACACCGGCACATCTCAAAACAATATCTGTTAACAGGAATACAGGTGGTTACCTCTACCTAACATGGCAACTGGAGGAAAGATTAAGATAGATCTTAGAACGAAGGGAGGTCCTTCGCTGGCCAGGACCAGGTCTAGGCTGCCTTCACAAAACACATCATCATTGACCAAATATAGAGAAAGATCTCCTGATTTATTGCCGGACCTGGAAGAAAATAAAGAAGGCTCTAGACAAAGTAGCCCTGTTAGAAAAATGAAGGAGAACATCGATACTGAAGCAAACCAAGGTAGAGGTAGATCGCGAGATAGGATTTTGCCAGACGAGGCAGAAGTTGCAAACAATGTACAGCAGGATGAAGATCTAGTAAGCTTGATGGGTTTTGGTGGATTTAAAACTACGAAAGGAAAACACGTTCTGGCAACAAAAGGTGGCAGCGCAAAGAGTGAACGGAAGACAGAGTACAGGCAATACATGAATAGAGCGAAAGGCTTTAATAGACCACTTTCACCGGGAAGGAAATAAGTATTATCAATTTATTGATTAGTCTATACATTATTAAGAAATTTTTTGTGTTCCTCAAGTAATTTCTGGTGCTTGTCTCTTAAATCAGTATAAGCGTTTGAGAGCGTCTGCAATTGATGTTGGAGGTCACTTTCTTTACCATTGTTATCTCCTGATGAAACTGTCTTTACAGAAGATTTGATTGTTGACAAGTTTTTGAATTCTAATTCTTCTTTAGATAATTGAGATAACCAATCTTGAAAATCTACTTCGTCTGTATTAGTCTCATGAGGAATTTCCATTTGTAAGAAGTGCTCTGATGGATCAGTGGAAACTAAAACCCTCTTTAGCTGAGGAATTAGCCTATGGCCTTTCTCATTCCTCGTGAATTCTGAAGAAACTGTTTCTGTGGGTATAGCAAAGGTAACTATCTGTGAAATAGGTGAATTGCATGGTTGTAATGTCTTATAAACCTGTTTTGTAACTATGTCAGATACAAATACTCGTCCTGCAGAATCTCCAGACACTAAATTTGTCCCATCGAATGATACTTCAATTTTAGTCGGTACGACGTGAATTGGGCCATTCGTAGATTTTGAACTCTCCACAAGTTGCTGATGGTGCACAAATGAGTACTCTAAGTTTGGATCATGATCCAAAGTTATGATTTTTTTATTACCTCCTATGGCTTCCAACACTGATGTATTTTTATTTAATTGATACAATGGTATAATTCTAATTGTACCGTTAGACAAACCAGCATACAATGCTCGATTAGCTGGATCTTTGCATAGGCATGTTATAGAATCTGGTAAAATAAACGTATGCAAGATGCTTTTAGTCATAATATCGTAAACTCTTAAAGTTCCGTCGTTGGAGGCGGTGTATAGCTTTATATCATTACTTATTCCAAAATTGGATATCACGAAATCTGAAATGGGTAATGTATGATCCGTAAATGATACAAAAGGCTTAGCATTGGTGGCTTCCTCCTGATGCCCATATATTGAAACCAAGTCAAGAGTTTTCCAAACCAGGCATCTTGCATCCAAACCTCCACTGACTAGGAAAGTACCACAAGAGGAAAATTTGAGAACAGAAATTTCTTGATAGTGGGCATCTTTAACACATACTAAGTTTCCTGAAGCTAATTCCCAAATATATATTCTTCCACTTTTAGATCCTCCAGCTAATAGCCATGGTATTCTATAGTTTGGGAGCTCTCTAGATTGACGCAGCACACCATCGTCTGGTTGATGACATAATGTGAGGGCTGTCAATTGTTCTGGGACTGGCATTCTTTGATCTGCGGTTTCCTTCCCCCAAGAATAAACATTGATCAATGCTTTATTTTTAGCAGATACAAAAAGTCTTTCCCCTGGTCCAACGCCTGTTAACACAGCTCCGTTTCTAGGGCAGTCTGCATTCCTAAATGTCGCTTGCACATTGGAATTTGGAAGAGAAGCTGCTGCTCCAAATGACTCCTGTGAGTTTTTGTCTTTGGAATCCCCTTCAGCGATGTAGAATACAGACTCTTCCATTTTTATGGTTGTTTGAAATATCAACAAAAGTTCCAAGATTTGCTTCCTTCCTGAAAATTTATATTTTATTCTGTGCATATATCGATGAGTCCTTTATGCAGTAGAAATGATATATATAAATCGCAAAAAGTTTCGACGGGTAGCGTGTTCTTCTAAATCATAAAAGAGTATTGCAAGAAAAGACATTTATACTATGCCAGTTGATATATTGACCAGTGTCATATTTGATGGTCCTGAGAGCTTACCAGGATGGGAGTACATAAAAGTATTTGGTCCTGTCTTGCTTGCTCTTGGTGGGGCAAAATACTATTTTGGAGGCGCATCCAATAAATGGGACAGAGACTTGCATGGAAAAGTATACATGATTACAGGTGGAACTGCTGGATTAGGGGCTGCTACAGCATATGAATTGGCTCAAAAGGGGGCCCAAATCATTCTATTAGTTAAATCGACGGAAGACATATGGTTGATTGACTATGTTGACGACTTGAGAGAGAAGACAAATAATTTTATGATTTATGCGGAACAATGTGATTTGAGTTCGCTTCACTCAGTCAGAAAGTTTGCAACAAAGTGGCTAGACAATCAACCGCCTAGGAGACTTGATGGTGTTGTTTGCTGTGCTGCAGACTCTATTCCAATTGGTAAAAAAAGACAGCTAACTCAAGATGGCGTTGAAAGACAGATTGGTATCAACTATTTGGCACATTTCCATCTCTTAACACTTTTGGGACCTTGTCTTAGAATGCAGCCTCCTGATAGAGATGTGAGAGTTGCGATTGCTACCTGTGCAACCCAAGCTATCGGGGAAGTTGATATGGACGATCTTCTTTGGGAATCGAAGAAATATCCTTCCAGAAACCCTCTCAAAGTTTACGGAACATCCAAGCTTTATCTTGGTCTTTTTTCCAAGGAGTATCAGAAGCAAATAGATAACTATGAGAGAAAAGATAAAGCACCTTGCAACGTTAGAGTTAATATGGTGAATCCAGGTATTTTGAGGACTCCATCTACGAGAAGATTTTTATCAATGGGATCTCTCCTAGGTCTATTTTTCTATCTTTTACTCTTCCCCGTGTGGTATATTTTTTTCAAGAGTCCTGTTGAAGGTGCACAGTCACTTTTGTTTGCTTTATCTGCTCCGATATTAGCCAAGGTTCAAGGAGGCAACTTGGTTCAAGAGTGTAAAATATTAGAGCGGACACGCAAAGAGTACAATGATGAAGAGTTACAGGAAGCTTTGTTCAAAAAAACTGAGGAGCTAATATCAGAAATAGAGAAGAAGTCGGCCATTGAAAGAAAGAGAGCTGAAAAATTACAGGAGCTGTCTAAATCTGTAGAGCAGAGGAAGAAGGAACAAGAAGAGAAAAAGGCAAAAGAGACCCAGAGAGTCAATGACATTTATCGAAAACCTGAAACTCCGGAAGAGCTTGAAGCAAAGTTGAAAGTTTTGAGACAGCTGGTTCTTAACGCTAAAACCAATAATCCAAATGAGCCTCCGTTATTCCCAGGTCAGATTGTTCCTGAATCCAAGGACCCTAATTCAACACAGAAGCCAAAACTGAAGGGAAAGCAATCAAAAAAGTCAAAAAGTTCCCGCAAATAAGGTTTCGATTTGTAGATTGCCCCTCAGTTGTGTACCATTCGAACCTCTTATTCTACCATTTGCTATGGACTGTTTTTTCTTCATAAAGGAAACAGTTATTCTGCTTAGCTTCATGCGTCATCTCATATATATCATTTCAAAATTTTATTTCATCTACCTTATTTTGTATTTTCTGTTGGTGATCCGGCGGAAACGGACCTACGATCTGGCGCATTTTTCCGATGCAGCTCTTTTTATCGGTCCACATGTAGTACCTAGATAATATATGATCACGTGCTTATCAATGTCCACTCATGTTTGACCCGACTTGGCTCGAAGAGTCAGTTTTTAATTAAGTCCGTTTGAATCAACGTTAAGATTATAAACAAAACATATTAAGAGTTCCCTTCGAACATAGTTGGGATCAGGAAATACCTTCGATAAATATTCCAAGATTAAAAACGCTGATCAATTTTGTTCGCTTTAGAAAGCAAGAAGTAGAAGTAGATTTAGTTGCTTTTACCTTAATTCACAAGAATATATTAAACTGGATATGGATTCAGGGAAGTCTGATCTCTCTGGTTCACAGAATGGAAAGGCCCCTACCAGTTCATTAACCAGGCTTTTGAATGAGTCCGGATCTGGGCTAAATACCCCTAGGCAACCGACACCGGTTCCTCAGGAATCTCAAAACACAGATGATCTGGACGATATTACTGTGACACTGAATTCTGAAAAGAGAAATAATGGCATCAATGAACAAGTTATCATTAACGGAATATCCGGATTGGAAATTCAAAAAGAAGGCTCTGGTGGATCTACCGGGAACAATGGTATTAGTTCTGGTGCTGATGTAAGTGGTTACGATGGGAGAATCAATTCTCGAGATATACCAAATTCACCTAGAACGGGAAGTAAGCCTATTGCATACGGTAGCTCCCCATTTCAGATAAGGGAAGCTTCTATGAAGCCTCCATCTAGTAGTCCAAGGCGCGTCAGGGCCAATTCTACTCATTCTTTATACTTGGGATCCGGAGGAAGTGATAATTTGTCAACATCTATTCCATATGGTGTCCCAGGAGGAAGGGGTAACAACTCAGCGGGATCTCAAAATGGCGCATCAACAACCCTATCCAATCTGTTTAATAACAACGAATATGCTTCTCATATTCCAAACTTGCCGAATGGGCAGCCGATCTCTTCTATCAATATTCAATCTCCACAAGTCCATTCCTCAGCTATTGAGCCCAGATTTGTTATTTCTAAACAGAGAGTTGCCCAAGCTCAGGCCGCTCAGGCTGCTGCGTCGTTGAGTTCTTCTCAGAGGTCTAATTCTCAATCAGGTTTGTCTTTTCTATTTTCGTCAAAAAATAAGACGCCCAAGAATTCATCTACAGACTTTGGATCACTATACAATAACTCATTTCAGGAAACTTTGATAGCGAGCTCTCCTTCCTCGTTATCTTCCACTGACTCAAACTCCTATGTCACTGGTGCGCCTCCTTCTAGACATAATTCAATGGCTAACTTGAAAAGGTTCTTCAAGAAGAATCCTAATCCTCAGTCTCCTAGTAACCCAGTATCAAACTTATCTGCATCATTGAGATCATCTGGAGCTGGTATTCAGGTACCCGATGGACAATCAAATTCGGGGAACACCTTTCAAGCAGGGTCATACGGACAGTCTTTGACTTCTACATCTTCAAGCACGTCTTATTCCCAATCCCCAGGAGCGTTTAGTGGCTCCGGTTCAATTAGCAGGACTTCAACATTACAAAATAAGATTAATTATCAGGAAAGACGGGGATCGCTCATGAATATAATAAATCAGCAACAACCGTTGCCCTTTTCTAAGAGATATAGTAAAGTTGGCGAAAATTTGGGTGCTGGTGCTGGAGGTTCAGTGAAGCTTGTTACTAGGTTATCTGATAAGTGTGTATTCGCTGTTAAGGAATTCAGAAGTAAATATCAAAATGAGTCTAAGAGGGATTATGCTAAAAAGATTGCCGGTGAGTATTGTGTCGGATCAACTTTAAAGCACCCAAACATTGTGGAGACGGTAGAAATTTGCTACGAGAATGAACGAATTTTGCAAGTCATGGAATATTGTGACTATGATTTGTTTGCCATTGTTATGTCTAATGAGATGTCAAGAGAAGAAATCAATTGCTGCTTTAAACAAGTCTTAAATGGAATTCATTACTTGCACTCATTGGGATTAGCACATAGAGACTTAAAGCTAGATAACTGTGTGATTGACAAGAGGGGAATTGTTAAAATTATTGATTTTGGTTCTGCGGTGGTATTTTCCTACCCATTCTCGAAGACTTTGATTGAGTCACTGGGAATTGTTGGCTCAGATCCCTACCTTGCTCCTGAAGTTTGTGTTTTCAATAAATATGATCCAAGACCGGTCGATGTGTGGTCTGCCGCAATTATTTATTGCTGTATGATGTTGAAGAAGTTTCCTTGGAGAGTTCCAAAGTTCACAGACAACAGTTTTAAGTTGTTTGCCACTAGAGGAGACTCTCAGCCGTTCAACGAATTACTTTTGAAGACTCCACAAGATTCACCATCTACGAATTTAGATAGTATCAAAGAGTCTGAACAACTCACTGTCATTGACAGCAAAAATGGTTCTGAAGGAAAATCACACACCTCTAATGAAACAGGGGCTGGAAGGTTGTTGCTTGCATTACCAGACGATTGCCGCCAATTGATCGGAAAAATGGTCGAATTAGCGCCAGCTTGTCGTATTTCTATCGATGAATGTTTTAGTGATGAATGGCTTTCGTCAGTTAACATGTGTACAGTTATCGAAGGGCCAAGTGGTAACGAACTTATCAAAGGTGTTGACCACATTCACACAGAAGTTAGTCAAGCAAAAGCACATATTGCTGCTTTTGAGAAAAACAAAAAGAAATGAGGGCGGATGTTTCAACGTTCCTGCTGCGTTCCTGCTGCTTTATTATAGTTCTTTCTCATTTCCTATCCTTCATTAGTTCATTCACTGCTCAGTACCACAATTAGAATCACATGCCGGCACTCTTGTATTACTAAACTTGTATTTGAGTTGTTTGATTTTACAAATGCATGAGATCTTTCATTTCTCTTTTTAACCTTCATTATAGATATTTATTGTATATACATGTTTCGTCTAATGCAATTTACAGTTATATGGAAAAGAATATTGCACATCAGGGCATAACTCGTACGCCGATTACTTCTGCTGTCAGAATAATTGCACCACATATAGCTTGAAGATCAACGTCCTTGTGCCTTTCATCGGTTTTCTTTATTTTGGCTATTTCGTACACATGCTTTAAAGAAACTTCACCAACAATGTCGTGAACGGGTTTGTCTGCTCCTTGTTTAGCTTGTGCAGCTTTAAGAAGAAGCCATGAAGTAGGAGGCGATTTCATTTCAAATGTGAAGGTTCTGTCTGGCTTGACTGTTAATAAACATGGGATAGGAGTTCCAGGTTGAAAGTTAGCAGTTCTTGCATTAAACTCTTTACAAAAATCGATAGCTTTTACACCTTTGGATCCTAAAGCTGGACCCACAGGAGGCGCTGGGGCCGCTTGACCTGCTCCCACTATAAGCTTGACCATAACATTCTTTGCTGCTTTACTTGACATTGTGAAGCACAGACCGTAATACTTGTGGTGAAGTAAATTTTATAGCTCAAAATATTTCAATTCGAAGGAAAAAAAAATCGCCAGTCTCGTGACCTACATTCGGGCTACTTGAACTCTTGGTAAAGAATTTGAAATTGAATGAACCAAATATATATGTGTCAATTCAGGAGCTTAAGACAGTATTAGCACTTGATATAATTCACAAATCTACATTCACACATTCATGTTTTCACCAATTATTAGTGCTTCATTTTAATTTCTTCTTAGCCATGGACTTGCTAGTTTACATTTTAAGAGCTCTTAACTTTAATTGATCTATGCCTTTGTTGATTAGGCTTCGAGATCAATATATAAGCTCAATTCAGTTTAGATTCCTTGATAACAACACATAAAGATTTCATTCGTTGATTTTAAGTAGAGATACCATAACTACTGCATTCTGTAGAGGCATCGCATTTCGCAGACAATTATATACTAAATTTTAGCCAATATTTGTCTATTTATAATAAAACTGTTAGACAAAATGATGAAAACATTTCCATTAAACTCTAGGGCGAAGACAACAGCGCTTAAGCAGCCCAAAGAGTTATTTTGTTTTGCCAGAAATGAAGATGGAGCATATGTTTATGAAAATGTTAAAGAAGATCATTTATCGTACTATTACTTGCCAGACTCCTATATAGATCAACAGATAGACTTGGGGGCAGGATACTCGAAGTTTAAGAAAATACCAGAGGAAGAGAATTTAGGTGATTTTGATTCATATTTGAAATCGATTATGAAATATGAAAAGGAACAGAATAATGGTGAAAAAATCAATGTTGATATAATCACTTTTAGAGGTCTAATGACTAGTATACTAGCACTTCCATATAACCTTAAGGACCCCATAGATCTCAATATTATTGCATTTGACGGGCAATTATTCATCAAAGGTGATGAGCAGATCGAACTTAAGAGAAGACAAGAGCAGCACCAGCAACAATCGGCGAATGCGCAAATGCATGATTATATGAGGAGATGCGAGTATAGTGGGTATAAGTTCGAAACAATAGCTACCTTATCAAAGCCTTGGGCTGAATCCTCCAGAAAGACCATCGAAAACCGATCAAAGAAAATAGTTAATAATTATGAGCAGTACTTGTCTGTCGTGAAGACAGGAATCGGTAAAGTAAAACTTTTGGTAGCAGGTGAAGTTGACTGCTTATGGGACTATGTTCCCGAAGGGAACAAGGACACTTTGACTCACTATGTGGAATTGAAAACTACAAAGGCTTTGGAATCACCTGGTCAACTATTTAACTTCCAGAAGAAATTATTCAAAACTTGGGCTCAAAGTTTCTTATTAGGTATTAGAAAAGTGGTATATGGTTTTAGAGACGATAATCTCATCTTGAGAGGGGTTGAAATCTACCAAACTGACGAGATACCAGTTCTCATCAAAGACAATTCCTTGAACGAACAAAATAAGGGCGATACCATCAATTGCATGAATGCCTTAAAATGGTACGGAGCCGTGATAGAGTGGATACAACAGTCAATCCCCGTTGATGATGAACTGAAGGCTTATCGCTTAAGTTACGATCCAGGATCTAGAACTTTTGCTCTTCATGAGCTTCTAACTGACCAAAACAAGCATCTCCGTAATGGTGGTATTTTAACACAGGAGTTCAAGGAATGGAGGCAGTCTCTTAAGTCAACCGAAGATGAACCTACTGATCTTTAATGGAGTTCCTTGGTCCCCCCTCCGGCATAATGTCCTTATTGCAATGGGTATCACCTGAGTTTCATGCATGTAACCAGAACACAGATGTGTATCGTAGTCATCTCGTGCGGATATATCGATTATATGTGACACAAAATAGGTCATTTCCGGCGGAGCATTTGCTTCACATGCCGACTTTGCAACATGCTCGGCTGAATATATTCAAAAATCACTGAGTTTCAGCAGATCAGGCTCAGGTTCAGATTAGTGAATTAGCCTAGTTATCCTTATATATTTGTAGATTCCCATACATTATTGGCCCTTTTATACCAAGAGGTTTTCTCCTGAATCTTCTTACACATTATTATCTTTCCTATTTTATCTTTTAATACAAATGTAAAAAGATCTCCACTGCCGTTTACCCGCATTATCTTGTGAAGTTTACCGCGGTGTAAGTCAATTTTCTCAATAAATGCCATTATTTTAATTGTTTTGCGGCACCTAGGGGGAAATCGTGCAAGACGTAGTGCCCCAGAAATCTTTTTTGGCTGTACCTAGTACGGCCTCCGCGCGCCATAGCGACCCCGGATTAAGCTCGCGTTGCCACTGTATTGCTTCTTTCCTGTGTGTCAGGTCATCTACCGAGGTCCCCACTCCGTCCAATTATATGGCCTTAATAACTAATACCTCCTGTTCTGGAACTAGAGTTTAGGAAGCATAGGTAATGAGAATTACTCCCACCCCGCTTAATATTTATACAATATATATAAGAAAAGGTTCCCGCAGGAAAACTACTTCGAAAGAAATTATAGTTAGTATAGTATAATTAACATTTACTTTATCACTAGGTTAGTACAAATAAGATGGCTCCAACATATACAAATTCCAATGGTTGCCCAATCCCAGAACCATTTGCTACTCAAAGAGTTGGTCAACATGGTCCACTTTTATTGCAAGATTTCAACTTGATTGATTCGTTGGCACACTTTGACCGTGAAAGAATCCCAGAAAGAGTTGTGCACGCTAAGGGTTCTGGTGCTTACGGTTACTTCGAGGTCACTGATGATATCACTGATGTCTGTGGCGCTGCTTTCTTAGACACTGTTGGTAAAAGAACCAAGATTTTCACCAGATTTTCCACTGTCGGGGGTGAATTGGGATCTGCTGACTCCGCCAGAGATCCAAGAGGATTTGCTACCAAGTTCTACACTGAAGAAGGTAACTTAGATTTGGTTTACAACAACACTCCAATTTTTTTCCTTAGAGACCCATCCAAGTTTCCACACTTCATCCATACTCAAAAGAGAAACCCAGAAACTCATTTGAAGGATCCAGACATGTTTTGGGACTATTTGACTACCAATCAAGAAGCTACTCACCAAGTTATGATTTTATTCTCTGATCGTGGTACTCCAGCATCCTACAGAACCATGAATGGTTACTCTGGACACACATACAAGTGGTCTAACAAAAAAGGTGACTGGCACTACGTTCAAGTGCACTTCATTTGTGACCAAGGTGTCAAGAGCTTGACTAATGAAGAAGCTGGTGCTTTAGCAGGTTCTAACCCAGACTTTGCACAAGAAGATTTGTTCAAGAATATTGCTGCAGGTAACAACCCATCTTGGACTTGTTACATCCAAACTATGACTCCTGAACAAGCTAAGAAGGCACCATTCTCTGTCTTTGACTTAACCAAGGTCTGGCCACACAAAGAATACCCATTAAGAAGATTTGGTAAGTTCGTTTTGAACGAGAACCCAAAGAACTATTTTGCTGAAGTCGAACAAGCTGCCTTTGCTCCATCTCATACTGTTCCATACATGGAAGCTTCAGCTGATCCAGTCTTGCAATCAAGATTGTTCTCTTATGCTGATACTCACAGACACAGATTGGGTGTAAACTACACTCAAATTCCAGTCAACTGTCCAGTTACTGGTGTTTTCAACCCACACATGAGAGATGGTAGCATGGCTGTCAATGGCAACTTAGGTAGCCATCCAAACTACATTGCCACTTCTAAGCCTGTTGAATTCAAGCAATTCAGCTTGCAGGAACAACAAGAAGTTTGGGAAGGTGCTGCTTGTCCATTCCACTGGAAGTACACTGATGAAGATTTCAAGCAATGTACTGACTTGTGGCATGTCTTGGCTAGATACCCTGATCAACAAGCCCACTTGGCGCATAACATTGCCGTTCACGCTGCTGGTGCCTCTCCACACATCCAGGATAGAGTCTTTGCTATGTTCGCTAAGGTTCACCCAGATTTGAGTAACGCTATAAAGAAGGAGGTCTTGGAACTCTCTCCAAGAAAGTGAGCTATTTGGATTGTTGATCCGATAGATTAGGGAAATACGTATTTAGGTATTAATGAATTAATATTCTGATATTTATATTAATATTTATGTTTATATAAGACAACAGTCTGCAAAACGAAATGCCATATTTAAATTGAAACTAAAATTTATTTAAGTGTAGATTTACACCAGGTCGGGTATTTAATTTACAACTTAGTAGTGTTGCAAGAAGCACAAGAACAAGATGATCCGCACTTGCATGACGATCCACAACATGAGCTTGAGCTTGTAGGCTTTGATTTGGTGGATTCCTTAGATGACTTCTGGCTAAACATTATGAATAAGTTAATGTCGATTTGTTACATGAAGTCGAAGCAGGATTTGCTTATCTTTAAGTAATGAAAGTTGGCGGTTATACCTACTAAAATGGGAAGTGAGTAAAGATTGGGAAAAATAGATAATTTAGAAAACAGGTGGGACTCACACTACTATCATATATGGCACACATGAAGTTTTAGATAGGGCTCAGAATTACATTTCAGTTGAAATGAATCACTAGCTTCCTTTTGTTATACCTGAGACTACTCGATTAGTTTTAAGTTGAGAGGTATTTGCACCCAATCTACAATTTTAATATTAACCAGTGAAAAAAAAAACAAATTCTTTGAAATCGGACCCTTTACAGCCCTTATAATTAGTTGTATATGGTTACACATAATCTTTATGTTGCTGATTTGTACCAAAGCTCGATACTAAATATTCCGAATATTATATATGCTCAATGTAATGCAGGTTGTTATTGAAAATCATCTCATTTAAAATAACATTAGTTTCATGCTGATTCCTAGATCTAAATTTGAGATCTCTGTATATGTTTGGCTATAGCCTTCTGATACTCTTCTGTGTGTCTTAACACTGAAGGAGGTGGATTGGGAAAGTTGGGTAAGTTTGGAGGTGGTGGCAAATTAAATTTTGTATCATTAACTTTCTTGTTAGATCCAGGTGCATTTTGATTTAAATAGGATATCGTGATTTCATATGGCAATTCTGAGGGGTCCCAAATACCTGTTTCTTTAGCCTTCATTTCATAATAATTACAGTAATACTTGATATGATTTTTTCCCATCAAATGAGACTTTCTAACGCTCATAGTGTCATGAGTCAAATAAGACTTACAATAGTCACAATAATATTTTGGCATTTTCTTTTTTACTCTTGAATGCTGTTGCGAGATATTAATTAATGTTAACTCTTTGAAAGAATAGCCTTCACAAAATAGGCTTTTACGATACCATGCTCAAGTTATTTCTGCAAAAAAGAAATGAGTGTGTATGCAGGTAGACAGTTAACGTAGTCTATAGTCGCCCAAAAAAAGTACAAAGAATAGAAAGCTTGCTTTACCTGAAGAGAGATTCTGTCTGGGATATCCACATATCCAAACGAAGGCATAGTTCTCAGGCATTCTTAGCTTATATTCATCTTTAGTTTTGAAAGCTCTCTACGGAAAATGAATTACATCACGTGATCGCAGTTTGTCCAATGAACGTCAACCGTAAAATTGTCCAGAACACATTAACTACAACCGATATTCGGGTCAAAAAACGAAGGAAAACTTGTCAACGGTATTGATTTCAAATTTATTTTAGGAATATAGAGCTAAGTTTAAAACAATGTTGAGACAATCAGTTGTAAGTATCATTATATTGAGAGTGGATTGATCCATTAAGATATACCAATGCCTGAACTTTATAAGATGAAAAAAAAAATATTGATGTTCGATAATTTGTGAGAGTTAGATACTAACATTCAATCTTATAGCGTTTATTCGCTTCCAGAAGAACTTTTGCTGTTAGCACAAGAAGAAGCAACTTGCTTTCTGAATTATACATCCAACAAATCAAACAATTCAAGCCAACTCCAATTGCAAGCCAAGATATCGAAAGTGCTGTTAAGAAATTCCAATTACCAAGTAAGCCAAGTACCCCAGAGGCTGAAATCTCTTCTCAGGCTTTAGGTGACTATGAGTCTTCTGCTGTAGAGGTTGCAGACTCTACTACAGGTACCACTAAAGTCGCTGCTGAAGAAGACTGGTTTGTTTTTGAAGAGGCGGAAGAACACCATTAAACGTCATGAAGATTTGAAGTAAAGATATATTCATTGTGCTTGTGGGCTACATGTCACTAAAAAGAATGCACGCTATTTTATGGACTAATAAGCCATCTGCCGGCTACTCATTAGTATCTCGTATATGTGTTAGACAAAGGCTATTCACATTAAAAATAAACAAAAAGAAAATAGATCTAGAAACGAAAGACTATTGTAGGAGATTGTATCCACTTGTAGTTTCACCTAATATTTTGAACGACGTGACCACCAGATACCTAAAACCAATCTCTGATGTTGTAGATTTGATCAAAGTATCTGTGGGACTAAAATCTTTATGAAGGCAAAAACTTTACGAAATTGAAAGAGATGTGTAAAAAGGGACCTAGATCCTGTTATGTATCTCTACTGTAGTATGATTTTCTATTTTTAATCATATCATCGATATTATAAAATTGTTGTTTTGGGACCGCACTATCATTTGTTTTGAAGTTTAACATTTTTGCACCACAGGAGATAATAGTAAGATCACCTTTTGCTCTTTATTTACAATGACGTCAGAGCGTCCTTATCTAGATATAGATACAATCAAGAATGCATCTGAGCTAGTTAATTCTACTTTGGTATCTAAAGCTTACATTGATGATGAAATCAAGTTCGTTTCTATTGATTGGAAAGACTTACTTAAAGATCAATTACCAGACCTTAAAATCACGGAAGAGATATATAATAATGATAAAAACTGTCTAAATATAGTTTATTCATTGCTTCAAGCACTCGACAGAAGCAAGTCACAACATAGATCATCAAACAGGATATTAGCACAGAAGGAAGCGACTATCAGTAACCTCAACAGTAAGATAGAATCGCTAGAAAGCAGACTTCTAGATACAGAATCTAAATTGAATAAAGTAATCCAGTTTGATAAAGGGGAACTTAATAAGAAGATACAGGAGTTGTCACGCATAAATAAGCTTCAGTCTCATGATCTACACAAGCTTAAAATCTGGAGCTCAGATGTTAGCGCTAAATATCACGTTGAACTCAAGAAGAGTAAACTCGAAATTGATCAATTAAAGAACAAGCTCATTGCAAAAAGGAATCTTTCCACCACTATAACATATGGGCTACCTCTTTCTTCTACTTATTCTTCTCCGACTGAAGAAACGCTGGTAGTTAATCTGAATTCCATTTTCAACAATAACCCAATAATTAATAATGTAACTACCATAAGTCTGCATTCGCCTTTATTGGAGCCAGCACTCAAAAAGGAATACGAAGACATTGTTTCGGGGCTAACAACAGTGATTGAAAGTTTAGTTTCCGAAAACTATAAGCTCTCGACGTTTATTAAGTCAATTAATGACTATTTTGTAAACCTCAACGGCCAAATTTCAAATTTGAAACATCCAAACATATCAGATGTCAACATTGCAAACCCTTCCGAGACAATAGATCTCAACCTCATTTCTAATTCAGGAACTGAGACTACTAAAAAATATTTTGATGAGATGGAATCATTTGAATATATTGCAAAACCACTATTGAATAACATATATAGAAATTATCATAACATAATTAATTTGGTTGAAACCATTGAATCCGTCTCATTTTCAGGAAAGACTGATGCAAATGATAGAAAAATCTCCCAATTAACAGATGAGCTCGATGTGACTAGAAGGAATTGGCAAGAAGCGATTAAAACCTTGGAGAACTGGAAAAGTTATCAAAGTAAAAGTGATTACAAAGATTAGAGTTTTTGATTCAATGACCTTAATGAATTTCTCCAAGTTGCTTTACAACATCTATGCTTGGGTTGAAATACTTATATCATTGCCATAGCCTTTACGTGATTCAGCCATGGTTCTCAACACTGTCGTTTCTAAAGAGGCTATCTTTAATGGAAAATCTTTGAGAAGATCTTTTTCATATCCCGTTGGGGAGTTGACTTTTTTAAGTCTGAGGGACAATGTACCTGCTTTTCTATTGTACTCTAGATATGTATTAAGGATGATGCCTGTGCAATAGATGTTATTGTAGCTAGCATTTGACCTGTCCAAAAACATGTCATTCTCACTAATTTTATATCCATCGATAGTTTTGTCAGAAAGGTCTGTTATATCTGCTGAATTACTACCCTCTGTTTCGTTACCACTTGATGATGGAACACAATGGATTGATTTCCTTGAGTTATCGATATTTTCATCTTCCAGAATAAAAAACTTGACTATTCTAAGTAAATCTCCAGACTGTAGAGCATTAAATTCATTTTCATTTGTTCCATGGAATGGCTTGACTATGACAACAATACTTCCAACGCAAATAAGGGAGTCCAGAAATGGATCCCTGACCTCCCTAATTATTTTTTCTTTGTGGGAATTGTTCTTAAACATATCTTGAAGCATCAATGTACGAGAAAAACTATCGAACTGGCTAGGTGTGTTCGACTTCTCAAAATCGGTGGAGTTGCCTACAGTTGTACCTATTGTATCAAAATTATCCTCTGTCAGCCTGATTGATGTCATCTTCATAATATCCGTAAGGTTTAAAGTATTTTCAGATTTTCTAGGTTCGAATATCAAGTCACTATGGCCAAAATCTTCCATGGCGCTGCAAAACTCCAGACTGTTTGTATTATCGTCCTTGGAGATATCAGCTAATAGATTTCCAGACTCCTGAGGAAACTGTTTATTATTTGGTATTGGTTCACTTTTAAAAGCGTCATTGGGTGACGATGGCGCCATTGTTCCTTTTCCGGGTCTAATGGCCCCAATGTCGCTTTCTTCATCCTTTGGAATGAATTTTAAAGAAGTTGATTGTTGAAACTTATTTGTATGCCTTTTTCCAATTCCGAACAGAAGATCATGAATATAATATGAATCATTATCTATGTATACTGAACAACAACAGCATAAGAACATTATAAAGAGAAGGAACAAAAGGACAAATAATCCCACAATTGATGCCACAACAGCCCCAACTACAGTTCCGTTATTTACCATTTCTTGTAGAGGATTAAACAGAACCTTATAGCGAGTGTCTTTAAGTAAAGCTCTTTCAGTTTGCTGAATCTTTTCCCGTTTCAAAGATATTGTGTGGTGGTTTAAAATTGGCTGCAAAGATCTATCATGTACACGACCTTAAAAGAACCTCGCAAGAACTTCATATATACAATGAATCATAATCGTTTATCTGTAGCTCATCTACCTAGGTTTTGGGAAGTTAATGAAAGACTCAACTTCTGCATCTATGTCTAATAACTTTTCTGAGAGTTCTTTTTCTTCTGCAGCTTTTTGAATCACACGTTCTTCATCAATTTGAGTATATTTCCGCTTGGCTCTCTTAGCCTTACTTTGTTTGACCTTCTTTTGTCTCTCAGCAAGGACAGCAGTCCTACAAGTCTCTGGATTTTGTAGCTCTTCGAGTTTTAATGCTAATATTTCTCTGGCTCTTTTGCGATTTTGTTCCTGAGAGCGGGAATACTGAGACGTCACAACTAGACCACTTGGCTTATGGGTCAATTGAACCTTGCTATTTGACTTATTGATTTTCTGTCCACCGGGTCCTCTTCCTCCTTTCAAAAATGATTCCTCAATTTCATCTTCAATGATTAACCATTTAGGTCTTGGAGGAAGTTTATTCTTTTTAGGAATCCCATACGCTCGTTTGCTAACAAAGAAGGACCCAAGAGAATAAGGAAACTTTGGCAGAGAACCTTTCCATCCTTTGATGAAAGCACCAAACATCTTTATTGAGTTATATGTCATCTCTTCTCTTTACTTGAAATCTAGTCATCATCATTATTTCTCCGAGCATACATCATTTTCCGTTCCTGTATGAAATGAAAATAACATCGTGACTAGATAGATAATAGCAATCTGTCTCTAGTTAGGTATAGTTGGACACAACATTCAATTTTTAACCTTTTACAATTCGTATTCTTTTGATCGCTGAGAAGTCAATCTACTGTAAGAAATATCTTAAAGGGCTTGGCCAACCAAAGTACTAGGCCGTTTTGAAGTCGCCAATCGATAAGCATTCTTTGGCGCGACTTAAAATTCAAGTTCTAAATACATATTTAGATCTTACAGTTTAAGAGAATTAGTTCTGATGCTTAGTTGAGCCTCATAGTTTGTTCTGTTGTTGTTGTTGTTGTTGTTTTCTAATTTCATTCACTAATATACTGTACACTCTCTAAAAGTAGTTTATGAAACGCGTATGGCCACTCATATTTTACCCTTTTAGGTAAGCCTATTACTCGCGACAATAATCATTAACACGTCTAAGCAGTTACGAGTAATCTTTTTTTAAAACATTTTATCGGCTTTAATCACATCAGCTATAGCATTATCGGACAGCTCTAGTACCTCTGAACTGGAAATTATTGATATAATTTGAAATGTCATTTGAAAGACCAGAGATCTATGGAGCACAAGTGTTGCCAGGTGAAGAACCTCAGGACAGCTCATTCAACGAGATTACCAGAGCATTTCGTTCATTTATTCTCGAGTTCAGCGTAGATGGGCAGTTTATTTACAGAGAGCAGCTAAGAGAGAACTTGCTTATAAAATACTACTATTTGAAAGTGGATTCTGAACATCTTATTGGGTTCAATGAAGAACTCAATAAGAAATTGTCAGATGACCCCCTCGAAATGATTCCACTTTTTGAAAATGCAATTACTGATATCGCTAAAAGAATTGCTTACATTTCGAATGAGGAGGTTCCAGTCGACTTTCCCAACTGTCAGTTAATTTTGTATTCAAATGCTACAAGAACTTCGATTAGAAATTTAGATTCTGAAAATATTTCAAAAATTGTTAGAATTAGTGGTATCATTATTTCTGCTTCAGTGTTATCATCTAGAGCCACGACTGTGCAATTGATCTGTCGTAACTGCAAGCATACTATGAAGATTAAGGTTCCTTCGGGATTTGGTCACTTGACTTTGCCAAATAAGTGTCAGGGAACCCATAACTTTGACGATACTTCTACACAAGAGAAGTGCCCTTCCGATCCATATGTTATCGTACATGATAAATCTACCTTTGTGGATCAACAAGTCCTTAAGTTGCAAGAAACTCCAGATATGGTCCCAGTCGGTGAAATGCCAAGACACATCATTTTGCAGGCTGATAGATACATGACAAATCAAGTTGTTCCCGGAACAAGAGTGTCAATCGTGGGTGTTTACTCTATCTATCAAGCCAAAGGAAGAGAAAATGGTAACAATAATAGCGTGGCTATCCGTAATCCATACTTGAAGATTTTGGGTATTCAGACAGATGTTGATGGTGGAGTCGGGGGACAAGGAATTGTATTTAGCGAAGAGGAAGAGGAAGAGTTTTTGAGACTTTCTAGAATGCCAAATTTGTATGAAGCGTTTGCTGAATCCATTGCTCCTTCCATCTATGGAAATAGTGATATCAAGAAGGCAATAGCATGCTTGTTAATGGGAGGATCGAAGAAGATCTTACCTGATGGAATGAGGTTAAGAGGTGATATTAATGTTCTCTTGTTAGGTGACCCAGGTACTGCGAAGTCTCAATTATTGAAATTCGTTGAAAAAGTCGCTCCAATATCTGTGTATACATCTGGTAAAGGTTCTTCAGCTGCTGGTTTGACTGCATCTGTCCAGAGAGACCCACAAACAAGGGATTTTTATCTTGAAGGTGGTGCCATGGTCTTAGCAGATGGAGGTGTTGTTTGTATAGATGAGTTTGATAAAATGAGAGATGAGGATAGAGTAGCTATTCATGAGGCTATGGAACAACAGACCATATCCATTGCGAAGGCTGGTATCACCACTGTCTTGAATTCCAGAACATCTGTTTTAGCTGCAGCCAATCCTATTTTTGGAAGATACGATGACTTGAAGAGCCCTGGTGAAAACATTGATTTCCAAACAACCATTTTGTCAAGATTTGATATGATCTTTATTGTTAAAGATGACCATAATGAGCAAAGAGATATATCTATTGCCAAGCATGTCATGAACATCCATACCGGAGGAAAGGCTGCTGAGCAAAATCAAGAAGGTGAAATCCCAATTGATACAATGAAGAGGTATCTTCAATACTGTAAGGTAAAGTGTGCACCGCGCTTGAGTCCTGATGCTTCAGAAAGGTTGTCATCCCATTTTGTTTCTATTAGACGAAAGTTGCAAATCAATGAGGCTGATATGAACGAAAGACTGTCGATCCCAATTACTGTTAGACAGCTAGAGGCAATCATCCGTATTACTGAATCCCTAGCAAAATTGAGGTTGTCAGCTGTTGCTACAGAGGAACATGTTGAAGAGGCCATAAGGCTTTTCACTGCATCAACTATGAATGCTGTTGATCAAGGTGTATCGAGCGGAGGTTTGATTGTCAACGGCGAAATGAGTCAAGAAATAAAGAGAGTAGAGCAAGAATTGAGAAGAAGACTTCCTATTGGTTGGTCTACGGCTTACAAAACTTTGAAAAGAGAGATTGTAGATTCAGGTAAGGCAAGTTATTCTGCCCTAGACAAGGCTCTCTACATTTTAGAAAGACACGAGGTTATCAAGTTTAGACATCAACGTCAAAACATTTTGCGTGTTGGTGTCTAGTTATCTAGTAGTCTAATCGTCTATTCGGCTAGTTTACTCTTTGAATGAAATTTCACGGGTAGTATGCTTCAATTCTTGTTACTTTTTAATTATTTTATATTGTATAGTATTCTTATAATCTGATACCTCGAAAAACACATCCTGTATATTAGGTTTAATATTTTCACCTATACTTCTTGCGCTTCGAAAGTTGAATAGCGTTTGAAAAGCACTTAATCAATAAAGCAAGATCACATATAATGGCCACTGAAGAACTAACAAACTCTGATCTTGATGAGTTCAAGTTCTTTGGATTAGGGGGATGCAATGAAGTTGGAAGGTCATGTCATATTCTTGAATATAAAAACAAGGTGATAATGTTGGATGCCGGTGTCCATCCAGGTTTGGCAGGATTATCATCATTGCCGTTTTATGATGAGTATGACTTATCCAAGGTCGACATTTTATTAATAAGTCACTTCCATTTGGATCACGCCGCCTCATTGCCTTATGTGATGCAACATACAACTTTTAGAGGAAGAGTTTTTATGACGCATGCGACAAAAGCCATTTATAGGTGGTTATTAACTGATTTCGTGAGAGTCACGTCCATAGGAGATGATGGAGAAAATAAAGCGGGAAGTGGTGGACCAGGCGAAGGTTCCAGTAACTTATATACGGATGATGACTTAATGAGCTCCTTTGATAAAATTGAAACAATTGATTACCATTCTACCATAGAGTTAGATGGTATTCGTTTTACAGCGTTCCATGCTGGTCATGTTTTGGGTGCATGTATGTACTTTATAGAGATTGGGGGTCTCAAAATGCTTTTTACTGGTGATTACTCTCGTGAAGAAGATCGACATTTACAGGTTGCAGAAGTACCACCAATGAAACCAGATATTTTAATTACAGAATCTACATTTGGTACTGCAACACACGAACCAAGATTAGAAAAGGAATCAAGAATGATGAACATTATCCACTCCAGCTTGCTTAAAGGTGGAAGGATTTTGATGCCTACCTTTGCATTAGGACGTGCTCAAGAATTATTGTTAATATTGGAAGAATATTGGTCTCAAAATGAAGATCTTCAAAATATAAGTATATATTATGCCTCCTCTTTAGCAAGGAAGTGTATGGCTGTATACCAGACTTACACTAATATTATGAATGATAATATTCGTCTCACTGCATCAAGTGCTAATGAAAGGCAAAGCCCTTTCGACTTTAAATATATCAAATCGATAAGAAACCTCGGGAAATTTCAGGATTTGGGACCAAGTGTTGTTGTTGCATCTCCAGGTATGTTGCAAAACGGTGTATCTAGAGAGTTGTTGGAAAGATGGGCACCTGATCCTAAAAACGCTGTTATAATGACTGGTTATTCTGTGGAAGGCACAATGGCGAAGGAATTGTTGGCAGAACCACCAACTATTCCGTCATTCGTAAATTCTGAAATGGCAATTCCTCGTCGTATAAATATTGAAGAAATTTCGTTTGCAGCCCATGTTGATTTCCAAGAAAATGCTGAATTTATTGACAAGATAAACCCACTGAAAATCATTTTAGTTCATGGTGAAAGTAATCCTATGGGAAGACTTAAGTCAGCATTGTTAAGTAAATACTCTTCGAGGAAGGGGACTGATCAGGAAATTAAAGTTTTCAATCCTAGGAATTGTGATGAGTTGAGAATAAGTTTCAAAGGACTTAAAGTTGCTAAGGCAATGGGTTCTTTAGCAGAAGATCAAATAACTCAACTCAGAGAAAAAGTTGAAGAGTTGGTGGATGAGGAGGATATTAAACAGGAAGAAAATGAAAATGATGTGAAGGTAGATGATGTAAGTGAGGAAACTTCAGGCACAAATACAGAGAGTATTGGTAATGAAGAAGATGAAGACGACGAAGGAAAAGATACTGCTATTATTGCAGATAAACCTGTTTCTGGTGTCCTTGTCTCAAAGGACTTCGATTTGAACTTACTCCAGCTTGAAGATTTACATGAATTTACGCATCTTTCCACATCTATTGTTAAATCTAAGATTAACTTGAAAATAAATGCTGATATATCTTTAATGCAATGGCATTTGGAGCAAATGTTTGGATACATCAACGTAATTAATGACAACAAGGAGGTATGGGAGTGCCTTATAATGGATATGATTGATATAACTGTCGATAAGTCAAAACAGGGCGGTCTCTTTTTGGTCGTAGAGTGGATAAACGACAATCTTATGGCAGATTCACTCGCAGACAGTGTCATAGCAATCCTTTATTCTATTGACTCTTCACCAGCTTCCGTGAAACTTTCATCAAAATCACTGTCTCATCATCATCATCATCATCATAATGAAACACCTGTGAAAAAGGAAGATACAGGTGAAATCATAACAGATGGACCTACAGTTGCTCTGAAAGGTTCCATATCAGATCGTCTTCGTCGTATATCTGGTTTACTTAAGGCACAGTTTGGCGAATCATTCATTCCAGTCGATTCAAAATCTGCTCTTGTCAAGATCGGTAACAACGAAGCCAAAATTGATTATGTGAATTTAGCTGTTGATTGCAGCTCCAAGATTTTGAAGGTTAGAATAGAAAATATAATCAAGAGAGGCTGCGAGTTAGCCGCTCCCTTAAGTCAGTTAGAGAAGTTGACTGTGTAATTAGCATCAAGTATATTTCCATATCTCACTGAAAATTGTTAGTCGTGTAGTTCCCAAATATAGTTTATAAGAGTGAAATTAAATAACTCTCACAGTATATTGTTATCAATCAAATATATACTACTAAGCTATCCTATATTATGTCGTAAGTATTGCCTTGATATATATATATATAACATATCTTGAGTATTTACTAACTTTCTTTTTAGTGAGTTGGTTGATAGGCCACGTTCGGAGCTCACAGAGCTTGAACTTCAGAAGTTAGAAGAATTTGAGTTTACTTATGGACCGATGTCATTACTACAAAGAGCAGTTGAAAATAACGGTGTTGTAGCTATATCATGCAGAAATAATCACAAGTTGATAGCAAAGGTTAAAGCATTCGATAGACACTGTAATATGATTCTTGAAAATGTCAAAGAACTCTGGACGGAGCCTGTTAAAAATAACAAAGGAAAGAAAATAAAAACAATATCTAAAGAAAGATTTGTTTCGAAAATGTTTCTCAGGGGTGATTCAGTTGTGATAGTGTTAAAAGTTCAATAAAAAACACGAAAATGTATCATAAAAATATAATCTCATCTGATGGGAAATGAAGATACTTTCAAAGATTGAATAATTAATGTATAAATATCACTCCTTTGTGAGATTTCTTTTATTAGGTGTTCTTTGATATCATTTTATTTCATTTCAGGTATGAGAGTGCTCTTCAACTAGTCATGTTACTGGAGCATATTTTATAAATCACAACCATCTAAAAGAAGTTAGAATTTTGGCATTGCATAGGTAAATAGTTTTACTGTATGTGTATTATATAACTGTATATTTGTCTCATATATGTATCTGGATAATATCGTGACTACTTTATTGTAAGAACTCTTTTTGTTCACATTAGTGTATGTGATATCAAAATGTTTTTTTTTGGGGGGGCCGCTGAAAAATAAGGTATCTGAAACAAAGATTTTGGTGATAGATATCCTTTTTACGATTTAAAGAAAAGTAATAGACCTTTAAGAAAACAGTTCATTTATGGTGTGTGATAAAGATTACTGTATTGGTATGTTCTTTTTGTAGGTCTGAATATGAAGTTGAAACTTAGAACCCAAAGTACGGAGGCTTTGAAAGCTACACTTTCTTTGATTAGTAGAGTACGAAAGTTTGTAGTCTTACGATTCACTCCTTCTCAGCTCACAGTAATACTGGTAGACGAACATTCTATTTCGGAAGAGCCACAAGTATGGTGCAAACTCCAAATAGATCGCATATTTGATCATATTGAAATACAAAGTTTAAATGGAAACAGTATACTATTTGAGATAAATATAGAACTTTTTCTTCAAACACTTCGACATTTTGATAAGGCTAACAGTGACTACTTGAATATAAGGCTACAGAGAAGTGATACGACTGGTCATGAGGGTGCCACAACAAAGCAAGGAAGGGTGGCATCTCTAGCATTATATTACTCGAATATCAACATGAACCAAAATGCTATTAATCACACTTTCAGAATTCCTGTGAAGATCATGAAAAATACCCCAGATAGTATCATAGCAAGAGAACCGGAACTAGATGATGTCCACTTGATGATGAGTTTACCAAATGATTTTGCATCCATATACAAAAGGTTAGAAAAATTTAAGACTTCCCAGAAAGATCTTCTTAGGATCAGAGCCAGCAGGAGAAATGGTGGGTTCCTAGGCTTTGTTCTTGAGGAAGAGGGGAAATACAAGGTTACTTTAAGCTGGAATGACTCCTTGGAAGTCTTGAAGCCTAATGTTTCAAGTATTGATAATAATGAAATTGGACCGGACTCCATCCAATTGAGCAAACAGACGCAGACTGCTGTTGATGAATCAGATGATCATGAAGATAGAGAAATATACGTGAGACTTAGGGACTGGCTGATGTCTTCAAGAATAATTGCAACATGTAAAACCATCATTTTCTTGATAACTCTGAAAGGATGTGTTATGCACTGCTTTCTTGATGATTCTAATAATGTACAAATTACTTATCATATTGCCGCTGTCATTGTTCGCTCTATTGAGGATTATTAGAATTCGTTAAAGATAAATCACCCCATCACGCGATGTGATTAATTTAGTGACTCAGACCTGTAAATAATTTGAAGTATGTCCGCGAAGACAAATTAACTATGTATATCAATAAAAATTAACTACAATTGATTACTCTTTTTGCTATCGATAAATCTTGAAACCATGGTAAATCAGAAAACTCTAGATAGGGAAGAACCAAATTATTTCGGTGCGGGTCCTGCTTTGTTGCCAACATCAGTATTGCAACAAGCTGCGTACGATTTAATTTCTTATGATGGGGAGAACATTGGTATTGGTGAAATTTCACATCGTTCCAAGCCTGCTATAAACGTAATTGACTCGGTGAAGGAAAATTTGATAAAGCTATTGGATATTCCAGATACTCATGAAGTCTTTTTCATGCAAGGTGGTGGAACTAATGGATTTTCTACTGTCGTATACAACTTGATGGCAAGCTATGCCAAAAAACTGAATGGAAAGAAAGGCAAGGCTGCGTACGCTGTGACCGGTTCATGGTCCAAGAAAGCTAAGGAAGAATCTGAGAGACTTGGTTTCGACGTTGATGTCGTGGTTAATACTTCAGACAAAAAGTTTGGTGATATACCACCTTATTCTCAATGGAAGTCGATTGACAAGGACTCTGTTGCGTATTTGTATATTTGCGACAATGAAACTGTTAATGGTAATGAATTTCAAGATGCCCCAGGCTCTGATTACTTGCCAGAAGGTGTTGAGTTAGTTGCTGACATGTCTTCTAACATTTTGTCAAAGAAGATAGCCGTCGGTAAGTATGGTCTCATTATGGCAGGTGCCCAAAAAAACATTGGTTTGGCTGGTTTGACCATTTACATTATAAAGAAAAGCTTGTTAGAGCATGCATCTGATGAAGTATTAACTAGCTCTGGGATTCCTTTGTCTCCGATCGCATTTCACTATCCAACTGTTGTTAAGAACAATTCTGCTTATAATACCATTCCAATTTTCACGTGTCATATCTTAAAGCTTGTTACAGATAAGTTATTACAAGAGGGAGGAATCAGTTCAATAGCAGCTGTTAATAAGAAGAAATCTGAAATACTCTATGGCGTTCTTGACAAATACCCTAATTTTTTTAAGTTACCGGTTACAAACCATGCTGTAAGGTCTAACATGAACATTGTTTTCAGATTGGATAATGAGGATTTGGAAGAAAAACTTCTCAAGGAAGCTGTTGAACATGATTTGAAAGGATTGAAGGGGCACAGATCAGTTGGAGGAATGAGAGCTTCTATTTACAACGCTGTTTCTCTTGCAAGTGTTGAAAAGCTTGTCAAATTCCTAGACGAATTTGCTTCTAAGAATGCTTAGAATTATTTACGATAAGCGTAATGTATTTCATAGAACAATTTAAGTAGAGTGTATTCAATGACTGGCATATATTACTGTTTTATATTTTATTGTACTTCATTTGAACACTATATATTTTAGTAGAACTCCGAAAATTTGAAAAATATATATATATATAAGAAGGTTGATGTTGAGTACAACTTTAGCAAGACGAACAACCCTTCTCTGGCCCTTATTGGGAGCGCGTGGGGCTGCTTCTCAGGCTGTTAAGCAGCAGAAAGTTAAGAAGTCAGCTACTCTCGAAGATAAAAGAATTGCGTTAGATAAAGAAAACTATATCAAGAAAATACATGAAAGATTATCTAAAATCCCCATAGAAAATTATAGAAACTTCAGTATTGTGGCACATATAGATCATGGGAAATCAACACTTTCGGATAGGCTTCTTGAATTAACTGGGGTTATACAGGCTGGTGGAATCAACAAACAAGTTTTGGATAAATTAGATGTAGAAAGAGAAAGAGGAATCACAGTGAAAGCTCAAACATGCACTATGTTTTATAAAGATTCTGAGTCAGGAAAGGAATACTTATTGCATCTAGTTGATACCCCAGGTCACGTTGACTTTAGGGCGGAGGTATCAAGATCATATGCATCTTGTGGTGGAGCTTTATTGCTTGTAGATGCTTCTCAAGGTGTTCAAGCACAAACTGTTGCCAACTTTTATTTAGCTTACACTATGGGCCTAAAATTGATCCCAGTGATAAACAAGATTGACCTTTACAATGCAGATATCCCTAGAGCCATCGAACAAGTTGAAAGTACATTTGAGTTACCAGGTGATGAATGTATTCCTGTTAGTGCTAAGACTGGCCTTAATGTAGAGAACATTATTCCTGCCATAATAAGAGATATACCACCTCCTACAAGTGATAAGGACAAGCCTTTAAAGGCGTTGTTAGTGGATTCCTGGCATGATCCATATGTTGGGGTTGTTATGTTAGTACATGTTGTTGATGGTAAAATTAAAAAAGGTATGAAATTACTATCTGCTCACTCTGATAAATTATATGAAGCTAAAGAGGTGGGGATTATGTATCCAGATAAAATTCCAATGCCACAGATTTCTGCCGGCCAAGTTGCATATATCATTCCTGGTATGAAAAATCCTAAAGAGGCTTTGATTGGAGATACTTTTTTCCATTATGGGGAACACAAAGGTTTAGAACCTCTTCCTGGATTTGAAGAACCTAAACCTATGGTCTTTGTTGGAGCATTCCCTGCAGATGGATCTGAATTCAAAAGCATGGATGATCATATTCAAAATTTGGTTTTGAATGACAGATCAGTGACCTTAGAAAAAGAAACATCCAATGCCTTAGGTCTAGGCTGGAGGTTAGGATTCTTAGGTTCATTACATGCTTCTGTATTCCAGGAAAGACTTGAAAAGGAATATGGAGCAAAAATCATCTTAAGTGCTCCTACTGTGCCTTATAAATTGGTGTTTAAGAGTGGAAAGGAAAAAATTGTCACTAACCCTAACGAATTTCCTGGTGTTAATTATAGATATCAAGATATAAGCATGCTAATGGAACCATATGTCAAGGCTATAATCACTTTACCACATGAATATTTGGGTACTGTTATGTCTTTATGCGAGGACAATAGAGGTATTCAAAAAGAGATAGAATATTTAACAACTGGCCAAGTACTTTTAGTTTATGAAATTCCTTTGGCTCAGCTAGTAGAGGATTTCTTTGGAAAACTCAAAGGCTGCACTAAAGGTTATGCCTCACTTGACTATGAAGATAGCGGCTACAAGGAGTCTGATATCGTAAAAATGGAACTTTGCATAAATGGTGAACCGCAAGATGCAATCACCCAAATAGTGCATAGTTCTCAAGCCCAATCTAGAGGCAAAGCAAATGTAGCCAGATTCAAAGAGTTTTTGGGTTTTCAACTATTTGAAGTTGCTATTCAAGCGAAAGTCAATAGCAAAGTGGTTGCTCGTGAAACAATAAAGGCTAAAAGAAAGGATGTTACACAACGTTTGCATGCTGCTGATATTTCAAGACGTAAAAAGCTCTTGCTGAGACAAAAAGAAGGTAAGAAGCAAATGAAGGCAAGTGGAAGGGTTCATGTAGATCACAAGACATTCCAATCTTTTTTACGTCGTTCATTTTAAATTTAAACTGCTTGTATATACATTTGTATTCTATTTATGATACACACACCCATTGCATTATCTCTTCAAGAACATTTTATAGACCACGTTATCTGTCTCCTCTACATGATTGTAACCAGATTCTTTTAAAAATGCTTGAAAGTCTTCTTCCTTGGTATTCTCTGGTAATACGAATCCACATAAAACTTTACCAACATCATGGCCATGGTTTCTGTAATGGAAAAGGGTTATGTCCCATTCTTTCCTTATTGCATATAAGAACTTTGTTAAAGCACCTGGTCGCTCAGGAAATTCGAATCTAATCAATCTTTCATTTTCAAGCTTATCAACACCGGGTCCTGGTGAGTTTCCACCAACAAGATACCTTCCATGTGTTTTTGCGAGCTCATTTTCTGAAATATCTTCAACTTCATATTCATGATTTTCATCCTTCATATCATCTACTATCTTTTGAAGTTCTCTCTCCTTATCTGTCACATTAAAACTAACATAGATATTTGCTGGATGATCACTACTGAATCTGTAGGAAAATTCTGTTATGGCTCTAGGGTCAATGATTTTCTGTAATTTAGCAAATTCGCCGGGCCTTTCTGGAATAGTCACGGCTAATGACACTTCCTTACCTTCTCCGAGCACCGCTCTTTCACTAACAAATCTGAGTCTGTCAAAATTCATGTTTGCTCCACTTAAAATAGACACGTAGTTCTTATTCTTATGGTCAATATCCTTATTCTGTTGAATGTACTTCTTAACACCTGCTACTGACAATACACCAGAAGGCTCAGCAATCAGCCTGGTATCTTCAAAAACGTCCTTAATTGCTGCGCATAATTCGTCAGTCAGAACTCTCACAACATCATCAATATGCTTTTCGCAAATTCGCCATGTCTCTTCTCCCAATACCTTAACTGCGGTACCGTCTGCAAAGACACCGACACTATCCAAGGTTTCTCTCTTATTAGATTGAATAGATTTGTATAAAACGTCTGAGTCGTAAGTCACCACACCAATGATTTTGACATGAGGAGCGACTGTTTTTAAATACAAAGCAATACCAGCAATCAATCCTCCTCCACCAACTGGTACAAACACAGCATCAAGCTTATCTAAGCTTATTTGTCTTGTGATTTCTAAGGCAACGGTAGCTTGTCCAGCAATAACATAAGGATGATCAAAAGGGGGGATGTTAATCAAACCATTTTCCATACTCAATCTGGAGCACTCCTGCTTTGATGCATCAAAGTCGTCACCGTAAAGAACAACTTGAGAGCCCAATCTTGAAACGTTTTTGTATTTGATAGAAGGCGTGCTAGTTGGCATCACTATAGTTGAAGGAATATTTAACCTGTTAGCTGAATAAGCAACACCTTGAGCATGGTTTCCTGCAGAACATGCAATGACACCAGATAAAGGAGTTTTAGAGTGAGCATATAAATTAGCTATCATGTTATATGCTCCACGTAATTTGAAAGAGAAAACTGGCAAAAGGTCCTCTCTCTTCAAAAATATGTTAGCCTCGCACTTGTGTGATAAGTTTATGGCCTTGTTCAAGGGAGTACCTGCTTCATCAACCACATCGTATACTCTGGATGTTAATATAAGTTTTGTATAATCGATTTCACCATCTGGAGTATAGTCAGCGCTTAACAATTCTGGATATTTTTGGTTATCACGTAAAGATGTCCTTAGCCACTGATTGGTACTAAACCATTTTTTTGATACTGCCAATGAGCAAGGTAATCTGATGAGATTTTTAGCACTCATCATTATTGCTATAAACTTGGAGAGTCAATTTTATGCTTGTCATATAATTTTTCAGTTCTCGAAATCTTTATCAGTATGACACATTCAAAATTTTTCAATATACAGTTCTCGCTTGATTTAACAAAAAATTAAAGGATCAAAGCTAACAAAAATTCACTGGTTTCTAGTAAATAACGGCAAAATTGAAGACGTTTCGGGCCTGGCTGCATGACTTGCCAAGTAACCTAATCGTAGTTCTTGGTTCATACATGATTTATCTAAGTGAACGTACCCTTTTTCTTTCCATATGGAAAGTATTTTGCACCACTTTTCATTAGAAGGGGAGTGGTGAACTAGGCAATTCGTACTACAATATTGAATTGAGCATGCATTCATCATGCATAAACCCTGATACAGAACTTTCCCCAAGTGAATATTGATTCTGTGTCGTTAATTCAAAAATGTGCGTGGCTATCTGAAGGCTGCACATTATCTTAATTTTATGCTTAGGCTTGAATTATGTGCTGCTTGTAATTATACGGCCATATATATAGTGAAGACAGACGAATTCATGGTATGTTGAAATGTAGATTAGGTTAAACCACGGTACAACAATACAAAAATTTAGTGTCCTGAATGATCAATCGCCAACTTGTTGACTACTCTGTATTAAAGTGTTTTGGTACTCATGACTTCTATCCCTTTGAAAACAGCGACTCGCCGTCATACAACAATGCACAGAATACAGACCCCAATATTTCAAATTATGATGTTGATAGAACTGAGAATTTTTCGATGGATCAGCTCGACTTTACTGCTGCTGATATCCTAAGGGACGCACCTCTAGACTGCTCCAATGTTTTGAACTCATTGTCATATTTCAGCACAAATACCGAGTCCATGGTAGAGTTGGAAGATTTGGTTCCTTTCTCTAACACATCTGAAGAATCTGAGGTACTGGCCTCCATACGAAGTAGCATTTCAAGTAAGGTGAATGGTGAGAGCAATGCGAATTTGCAGCAATTTAGTCCAAATAAATCAAAAAATGTGACACCAATATCAACTGAAGAAAATTATTTGACAGGAAGAATATACAATGTCCTTGAGACAGACACAGACAAATATTATGACGTGGGTCCAATTTCCATTAAATCCCTGTCTTTGAATTGCAAAAGAGTAAGTGAATCCATAAGGGAAACGATTGGCCAAGAACTTGAAATTGAGAAAAAGCACATTAAGCTACTCAAAAATGGACAGCACTTTGTATGCAAGAATAAAATAAGGAAAAGAAGAAAGCACAGTAAGGGAGAGCTTACATGGCAACCTATGTCAGTTTTTTCTGCCTTTACCGACTACAGGGGTAGTCACTTTGATAGTACATCATTTCTAGGAAACATCCCCGAGTCTTCTTGTTTTGGAAGAATAAATATGAGAGTAAAAAGAGCTTGGAGCAGAGCACCAAGCAGGAGTAAGACATAAACGAAGGGTGCAAGGACCTTGTGAAGTAAAGTTGCAACTAAAAACCATGTGATTTTAAATATATTAATTACTTTCCTTAAATGATTTTACCGAGTTAAAGAAAAATGTTCAACTATAAAGCTGAGGTATTTATATAGCACATAGCTGCAAAATTTATATAATGTCACTAGAATAAATACAATCAGTTTGCCTTCAACTCTGCAACTCAAATTGGAACAGGTAATGTTTTAATTTATAGATGGTCCCTTGGCCTAGTTGGTTAGGGCGTGGTGCTAATAACACCAAGATCAGCAGTTCGATCCTGCTAGGGACCACTTAACATTCACGGGCGTGTGGCGTAGTTGGTAGCGCGTTCCCTTAGCATGGGAAAGGTCTCCGGTTCGACTCCGGACTCGTCCATTTTTTTCTTTATCATAAATTTTTATCCGTCCTAATTTGTTTAAAAGTGAATCTCGTAACAATTGAAGCCGTAGACATTTAATGATAGTAGTTTTTTGCGCTGTCTCTTAGCCGAAGTTATGTATATTTGTGTTTCTAATGTAAATATCACGATCTTCTATCTTGTAGACAACTGAAAAAAAAAGTCCACCATTTATATACCGGAATATCAAATTTTGTTCGTCCGTCCACTCAGTAAATCAGATAATGGTAACAAGCTACTAGATCTTGCTATCTTCATACACTATGGAATCACCATTATCACTTACATTAGGCACTCGTTTGAGTGCATATCTTGTAAGCTCGGATGACTACCGCAAACAAAGAAAGAGAGTTAATAAAGCGCTCGTTAAACTTCGTCATGATTTGAACATCGTCACAAAAGACTCTAAAAATTACAAACAAAAGGAAAAGACATCCAGCATCAATGCAGAACAATACAAAGAAGATGATAGATATGGAAGACTTTTACTTTTAACTGCTGAAAGAGATATGCTTTATGCCCTTGAAATCAAAAACTTAATGGAAGTTAGTAGTGAAAAGACTTCTTCCTATCGAACGCTTATGCTCAGCAGAGTTAAAAAGTCATTGAATACATCAAAAAAGCTTCTCGATGTAACCCAAAATGAAGGGGACCTCATTAAATTACTAGAGATATTTACGTTCACTACATTAGTACAAGGATTCTTGTCAATCAACAAGAAGCAATGGCATTTAGCTTCCAATGCTTTTTCAATTGCTAAGTGTTCATTGGATCTCTTGCATTCACGTCTCAAAGATGATACTGGAATTGAAGAGGAATCAGAATCCATTCAATATAAAAAGACCTTGTTATCTGAGATTGCTGATCTGATTGTTGACCCTTCATTAGGTTTGCTGATCACCCAGGATGATACATATCAAGTTAATTCTTTTGATTTAAGATCAGTGGCAAGAAAACTTTGCCATGAAAACGTGCTTCCATATTTACAGCCGGCAGTGCAAATAATCAAGAGTATTGATCCCAGCTTCGTTTCCGAAATATCATCGTCAGTTGAGTTGATTAAGTCAGTCGAATGGAGAAACCACACAGCAACATTATATAATGATGAGGTTGCTTTCAAGATAATGAAGCTTTCTGATGAGAAGGATACTAACTGGAGAAGCTTCAGTGATGCTAATCAGTTCGATAATCTCTTGGCCAGTTGGCTGGAAGTCTTAGATTTGCATGTGGATGACATGGAGAAAAACAGAGAAGAAGATGATTTGGAAAAAGTACAAGACACAGCAATTCTTCTTACTTACATTAATTATAATTTACATTTCACCAGGTTAAAGAGAGATGTACTTATCATCGACCAACTACACGAATCAAAGGATCCTGCTAGTAGAAAGGATATTGACAGATTATACAATTCTTCAATTCAAACCATTGAGCAAATCAAGGATTTGCCAGGTGTATATAATGACAGTGACTTATATGAATCATTGGAGCACTTATCAAGTTATTTCACTGTCAAGAAGCAAGTAAACTTGGCTGAATTATTTGCCATCAACAGAAGGTATGCCGAGTCTCTTTCAGTTCTCAAGCATGCTCAAGATCAGTTTGAAAAGGCTGGCAATGGGTTCTTCAAGGTTGATAAATTTCCTTATGATCTTGCAAACAATGAAGAAATCGAGGACTTCAAAAAGACTCTTTCTAGGTACGTATTTCTGGCACATGTTTCCGCACAATTTTCAAAAGAATCATCATCTTTACATCCGTCTTATACAGTTAAGGATATCAATAAATATCCTCTCTCAGGATTGAAGAATTTGGTAAACCTAGACAGTCAAGGTGGTATTGAGCCCATCTTGAGTAAACCTGTCTTGTTTGATATTGCATTCAATTACATTAGATATGGGGATGACAAAACCACTCCTATTCTCACAGAACAAACACGTACCACTAGTGCTTCTGAAGAACAAAAATCTAAAAAGAAAGGACTTTTTGGATTTTTCAGTTGAAACTGAGTGGATTATTGATTGTAAATGTTTGTATATATTAATATCACGAGTAATTTGAAAAATCATTAAAAATTAGAGATTGAAAAGTCGACAAATACTGTATATTCAAAACACAAGTCGTAGTATGATTTTGTGCAAAAAAGATTAACACCCTCTTTTTGTAGCGTGACTCTTTAAAAGGATGCACAAAGGTTTCACTCTAGCGATCTGTATATTAGGGATATATGGTTCCTTTTTAACGTGGTCTGTTTTGCAGGAAAGAATAAATACACAACCATATGGTGCAAATGCATTAACTGGTCAGCCAGATTTTTTCAAGGCTCCTTTAGTAATTAACATAATCCAAGCTTTGTTAGCCGCCATTATTGGTTTCGTGTATTCCTTAGTCACAGGTAAGGAACAACCATTTTCAATCTTTACTAAAAATGAAAGATCAATTGCTTTGCAATTTTTACGATGGTTCATTTTGATAGCAATTTCATCTAGTTTGTCATCTCCTGTTGCATATCTTTCTTTAAGGCACGTTGACTACTTAGCCTTCTTGTTATCGAAATCATGCAAATTGATCCCTGTTATGCTAGTTCATATTTTATTTTATGGAACTAAGTTTCCACTTTATAAGTATGTTGTTGCAGGTTCTGTGACTTTGGGTGTTTTGATGTTCACATTAGGTCATCCCAGCAGTACTAAGAAGAAGACAGAGTTAGACGATGGAAACACATTCATTGGAATGTCCCAATTGTTTTTTTCCATGATCTTAGATGGCTTGACAAATTCAACTCAAGATCAACTCTTCAAGTTTCAATCGAAGAAAGACTACAAGGGAGTTAAGGTAACAGGTTCAACACTTATGTGCGTTTTGAACATCTTCAATTTTGCTCTCACCTTGATCTACACACTTATCTTCAAATATGAAACGGAAATCATATATACTGTAAGGTTTATTAAGCAGTACCCCAATTCACTCATCCATATTTTAGAGTTTACTGCATTGGGAGCGATAGGTCAAATCTTCATATTTATCATATTAGAGAAGTATGATTCGCTCATTCTCATCGTTTCTACTGTGACTAGGAAAATGATTAGCATGATCATAAGTGTTATATTATTTGGTCACCATTTGAACCTCACTCAGTGGTTCGGCATTTCCTTGGTCTTTAGCGGTATAGGCTATGAAGCATTAGCGAAGGTTATTTACATGCCAGCTCAAAAAACCAAAGAGAAAACTCAATAAATAGATATAAAAAGAAAGCGCTTGATGGCTTTTGCATTTATAGATTAATTAGATTGATAACAACATTCCAATTATTAAATATGCGAAAATCACGTAAATCAAAATATCAAAAACTCATAAGTAAACAGCAGATTTGTCCTATGGTATTTTATATTCCGCAGATTGTAGGGGTGCGATGGCCCCCTAATATAACTTTTTACGATACCTGTTGTTTTTTATCATCTTTATTTCCTAAAGTCTTCTGCACATTGATACTTTCGTGGTCTATTTATGTGTTGATATTTAAGATATCATATGAAACATACACTTTAACATATGGGAGCCCTAAGCTTGGATTTGTAATAGGGGTTGTAGGTTCGTCACTATGCTATTTATGCACCTATACCTACTATAAAATCATATGGGTAGGACCTGGCTCACCATTGGATTTCGATGAACTAATGATCCACAACTTGAATGCAATAAACCCGGGTATTCAAAAACGGACGGATAATCCGTACGACAGAAGCACAGAATCATCAGAAATAGGTTTACTTTCTGCTGCTGAAGCTCCAGAGATAGAACAGCCACCAAAGGATGTTCAATTCAATACAACTACGGGAGGCTCGTATAGGTACTGTTCAAAGTGCCTGGCATGGAAACCTGACCGTAGCCATCACTGCTCAAAATGCAAAAAGTGCATACTACGGATGGATCACCATTGTCCATGGTTTGCTACATGTATCGGTTTCTACAATCAGAAATTCTTTGTCCAATTTCTTGGGTATATTGCAGTTTATGCCGGCTACTTGCTTGTTATAAGTCTAATTATTCTTTGGAAGTTCTTTCAGGATGAATTGTATGAGAATGAATTTATTTCCATTAATGTTGTCATTTTATTTGTCATCAGTTTGTCTTTTTTTCTTACGGTTAGTGGATTCTTTGCATTTCTGGCTTATTTGATATTAAAGAATATCACAACAATAGAATTTCTGGATCAATCATCCGCAAGGAGTTCATTGAAGAACAGCTCAGGCTTCAGATATGAATACGATCGATCAGGACTGAAGAGAAAACTCGGGAATATTTACGATGTTGGGCGGTCAAGAAATTGGAAATCAATTATGGGTAATAGTTGGTACGAGTATCTTTTACCTATTAGGATAGCTAACAAAGAATTTGTATCTGGAACAAACAATGGAATCAACTTTGAGCTTAATCAAGAGATTTATGAAAAGTGGCAGTATAGCGTCAATCTTCAAAACCAACTAAACCAGCAACTAGCTGATTATCAAAAAAGGGTTAGACACGAGAGGGAGTCTTACTCATACGAAAATAACTATTAATTTATAACTTCACTGCATTAACCTCGTTTTAAGGACGTTGAGCTTCGACTCTATTATATAGATATATCTATGTATTGTGTATATATGTATTCATGTAACACACACCTTTAGCAGCCAGCTGTTTGAAGAAAATGATAAAATGCCACAAAGTCGGGTAACACCTCACGAACTTAAATGCTTCATCTTTCAGGTCTTTCCGCTAGATTGACAACTAACGGGCAGACAACTTGAACATCAAAATCTGAATTAGACGTTAGAGACACTTATCTCGAGATATTTATTACAAGTCTTGATAATTAGAATTATTTTTCATTTGCCCTCAGTCGTATTAAATATAGACAGATTCACAGGTTAAAAAAATCTGAGTATAGTCTACTATCTATCAAAGGCTGAAGAATAAGAAGAATAATAAATTATCGTAAAATGTACACCCAATTACCGTTTGATGATATAAAGGTAGATCCAACCCAGAAAAAAAGAGTGGCATACTTCTATGATGCTGATGTTGGTAACTACGCCTATGGTGCTGGGCACCCAATGAAACCGCATAGAATAAGAATGGCCCATTCATTAATCATGAATTACGGATTGTACAAAAAAATGGAAATATACCGTGCAAAACCAGCTACTAAGCAGGAAATGTGTCAATTTCACACCGACGAGTATATTGACTTTTTGAGTAGGGTCTCACCTGACAATTTAGACATGTTTGCCAAAGAACAAATAAAGTTCAATGTTGGTGACGACTGTCCAGTGTTTGATGGGCTATTTGAGTATTGTGGTATTTCAGGTGGTGGATCAATGGAAGGTGCCGCAAGGTTAAATAGAGGAAAGTGCGATATTGCTATTAATTATGCTGGTGGCTTGCATCACGCTAAGAAATCTGAAGCATCAGGATTTTGTTACTTGAACGATATTGTATTGGGTATCATAGAATTACTCAGATACCATCCTAGAGTGTTATATATTGACATTGATGTTCACCATGGTGATGGTGTTGAAGAAGCATTTTACACAACTGACAGAGTTATGACATGTTCCTTTCACAAGTATGGAGAGTTTTTCCCAGGTACTGGTGAATTGAGAGATATAGGATTTGGAAAGGGTAAATACCACGCTATTAACGTACCCTTAAGAGATGGTATCGACGACAGTACCTATAAATCAATCTTTGAGCCATTGATTTCTAAGGTCGTTGAATGGTACCAACCTTCAGCAATTGTTTTGCAATGTGGCGGTGATTCATTAAGTGGAGACAAGTTAGGATGTTTCAACTTGTCAATGGCTGGCCACGCTAACTGCGTTAATTTTGTCAAATCCTTTAATATTCCCATGATGGTTCTTGGTGGGGGCGGATACACAATGAGAAATGTTGCTAGAACATGGGCTTTCGAATCAGGTATATTGAATAACGTGGTATTGCCATCAGAATTACCCTACAATGAATACTTCGAATATTATGGGCCTGACTACAAGTTGGATGTTAGACCATCAAACATGTATAATGCAAATTCACCGGAATTTTTGAATAAGATCTTGACCAATATAATATCCAACTTAGAGAACACCAAACACGCACCTTCAGTACAAATGAACACCGTCCCCAACGATCCTGAGGATTTGGGAGATGAAGAAGAGGATTCCCCCGAAGCTATTGATACAAAGGGTGGCTCACAACAAGCTAGAGACGAACAGATCCAACCAGACAACGAATTCTACGAAGATGATGCGAAAGATAAGGAAGAAAAGAACATTCAAGAAAATGGAAATGGAAATGGAAATGGAAATGAAGTTTCCACTAAAAATTTGCAAGCCGAAGCACCATCTGCAAATGGAGATAACATTTTGACTGATCAAGAATTGAATGAAATTAATGAATTGAACCAGGAAAAATAGTCGTTGATCCTTTTAAAGTCGTAAACAATCACATATTGTTGCAGAAAGATCAAAAGTAAATGTATGTAATCTGTTTTTTTATTTCTTTGGTATTTTACATAGTTTCTCTAATGATATTAACCAACATGTACTATTCAATTCTAACTCTATATGTAATCCTGTTATTCCATTAATTTTTAGCGAGGTCACATGATCAATGTGACACACCGATTTTTGAGAGTTAGATTTAATACATAGAAGCTGCTTTAAACTAGAAAATACCAAATATCTGGAAATAAACAATCATAAGTAACCTATATAGTTGCGAAGGCATTTTTAAAGCTGGAATATTGAATACCGGCCTAAGTACTGTTTCTCATAATTAATAATAAGTTTAGGACCATAGAAATTACTTTTTAGGGCAATTAACTAAGTCCTTTCACTACTTAAAAACACATACAAAGGGAGGAAGTTTTATGAAATTAAAGGCAGTATAAATGTCATTGATACATAGAACAAGAGCTTCTGTTCTTTCTAGATGGAATTTCACTCGTTCGCTTTCGAGCTTCAGAAATTCAAGTGTTACCAACTCACAAAACGAGTATATTGAGGTAAAGACATGCAAAGCGCTAAGAAATAGTGTATTTCCAGAATTGAAGAGTTCCCCACTTAGTGATTTACATAGCGTAAACTGGAATCCCTCACTTCAAAATATTTATGTAGTGAAGAAACCGTGGGATGGAAAAGTAAGAGACGCTATGATGGAGTTTATAACGCACATCCATCAGGAGTACCCAAGCGTTAATGTCATTGTTAACGAAGATGTTGCAGATGAAGTTAGCCATGAACTAATGACAAGTGAAACCCTTCGAAGATCACAAGGTCTGACGAAACCCATATTATACACTGGATCCCATCAAGATATCGTGGACAAAACAGATATGATAGTATCACTAGGAGGGGATGGAACGATTTTACAAGCTGTAAGCACTTTCCTGAACAATAACGTGCCTCCAATTTTGTGTTTTGCCTTAGGAACTCTTGGGTTCTTGTTACCATTCGATTTCAAAACATTCAAAGAAACATTCAAAATGGTTTATCATTCAAAAGCTAGAGCATTACCTAGAAACAGACTAGAGTGCCATGTAATTAGAAAAAGGGGAAACGGAGAAACGAAACTCTCCCCTATGATGACGCATGCTATGAACGATGTTTCAATTCACAGAGGTGGTCAACCAAACCTCACCTCCATAGACATATACATTAACAATGAGTTCTTCACTACTTCTACAGGAGACGGAATGGTTATTTCAACCCCGACAGGTTCTACGGCGTACTCACTTAGCGCTGGTGGTTCAATCACTCACCCACTGGTACCATGTATCCTATTAACACCGATATGCCCAAGATCGTTGTCGTTTAGGCCTCTAATCGTACCATCAACATCACAGATTATGGTTAAACTTACGGAGACAAACCGGAATGCATCTATAAAGTTTAATATCGATGGAGCTTCCCAACTAGATTTGCGGCCTGGTGACAAACTTTTCGTCACTAGTGAGAATGGACCCCTGTCACATTCTTCTGGTCCGGTAACCCCAGATGGCTTGGATGCAAAAAAATGCATCAACCAAACAGGGCTCTGGTGTATAGCTCGTGGACAGAACGACTGGACAAAAGACATAAACGAGCTCCTTGGTTTTAACTCTTCGTTTAAAGCACTGAAGAGAAGACACTAGCATGAAAATTTACGGTAGATACGTAGATAAGATAGATTCGAATAGATGACGGATCTCTCCGCCTCCGTTCTTGAGTCACTTGACTCCACTCCCATTACATATAGACGTTTTTTTGCTGCGACATAATATACAGTACTCAACAAGTCTGCATGAAAGTAATCTCTCTACGTAATCAATCGATCAATCTATCTATCGAACCATATTTTATCACCTGAGTATCAGTATGACGATTGTCCTCACACTTAAATGATAAAGATATCTTTCAGCTATTGTCGCCCACTCCCTCTCATCTAGTATCGTACAAAGGGATGGATAACCATCACTAGTGATACAACAAACGGCTAACATTTGTTTCGTTTTAAGCTTAACTTGTGTGTACAGTTGTCGGGGACAGCCTCACTATTCATTTTTAGATTATGTCTGTTTTTGCACAAAGATTAGCAGTACCCCACCACCATCAGAAACAGAAAAGAATCAGAAACAATATAAAATAATATAGTTTTTAAAAAAAAAATAATAAAGTTGTACCCCCAATTAGCCCCAGCTTTAAAACCCCTCACTGGAAGCTATTTAAAGTAGATGCGCTTTTAGTAAAAAAAGATGTCTATGAATAGCTATTGCTGATCTGGACTCCGTGGATAAAAAATATATATGTATATATTAACTATGTGTACTCTTCCACATAGCTAACTAGTCGTAGCAGCAAGGGAGCCCTTGACGGTTCAACCCTTCCGGCTGTAGATTTCGCACCCCCTATTTCCCCTTCTAGCCACACAACTATAGGCATGCTGCCTGTGTAGAAATTTGCATCTCGCCCAGAACAGGGGGTGCGAAATGTTTTTTGAGAAGTTCAGTCATGTTATTAGCTGCCGGCATTTCGTTTTTCGCGTGGTGACTTCCACCGATGCACTGTCGCTGGATTAAATACAAATGAAATTACGAGAGACCGAGAAAAAAAAATACCAAGCTATTTACTCCTCGCATTGACACTCCATTAAAGGTAGATACTGTGGTCATCTAACGTATAGTTGGGGCATACAAACGAAGCAGGCTAATCCAAGCGGACGCTAACGAACGATCGAACGAACAAGCGAGCGGAAGTCCACATCATATCACAGAAAGGAAGCAGAAAAAGAATCTATTTTTGGGGGGCCACAACGTGAAGGCAAACGAACAACCACCACCGAGGGCGAATTAAACTTCATAACACACTACAATAATTAACATTGACAGTGTAAGAAGCGCGAATAGACAAATAGGCAAACAAACTAAACAGACTGACACAGATAGAACACATAATTCTTCGTGTGAAAGGGTCTGACATATATACAAAGATCCGTCTTTATTGAAAAATAATAAGAGTATCTTTGTTGGAACAAGACAGGAAATGGCAACTGGACTTCCAGTACAATTAGCCATGAACAGTTCTCACAAGCAGATTAATGGCGCGATTCCTGGCCATACTCCAAACATGGGCGAATCAAACACCACAAACATTCTCAATGAGACAACTGCAGCCACTTGGATGGCTATTGGGTCCCTTGCTGAGAGTATCGGTGACTTAGAAAAGGCGTTAGCATCTTATGATGCTGCATTAAGACATTTACCCAATAATCCAGAAGCTCTCACTAGTCTTGCTAACATTTACAGATCAAAAGACGTATTTTTCAAAGCTGCTGAATTGTATGAACAGGCATTGAACTTCCACCCAGAGAATGGTGAGACATGGGGACTTTTAGGTCATTGCTATTTGATGCTTGATGACTTACAGAGAGCGTACGCTGCTTACCAACGAGCTCTCTATTACTTGGATAATCCGAATGTACCAAAATTATGGCACGGAATTGGTATCTTATACGACAGATATGGTTCATTAGAGTACGCCGAAGAAGCGTTTGTCAGGGTGTTAGAGCTTGATCCTAACTTTGAGAAGTCTAATGAGATTTATTTCAGGTTAGGTATCATCTATAAGCACCAAGGTAAACTTCAAAACGCTCTTGAATGTTTCCAATACATTTTGAGCAATCCTCCACACCCTTTGACCCAACCGGATGTATGGTTTCAGATTGGCTCAGTGTTAGAGCAACAAAAGGATGGTTTTGGAGCGAAAGAAGCCTATGAAAAAGTGTTACAGGTGAATCCTCAACACGCAAAAGTTTTACAACAACTTGGATGCTTATATTCACAAGCTGAATCCACCCCCCCTTCTTCTGTGAACCCAGGACAACAACCGTTCACTCAAGACTTGAACATTGCTTTGAAATATTTGTCTCAATCGTTAGAGATTGACCAGTCTGATGCTCATTCTTGGTATTATCTTGGTAGAGTTCACATGATTAGAGGTGATTTTAATGCTGCTTATGAAGCCTTTCAACAAGCTGTTAATCGAGATTCTAGAAATCCAACTTTCTGGTGCTCAATTGGTGTTCTTTACTATCAAATTTCTCAATATAGAGATGCTTTGGATGCCTATACTAGAGCTATCAGACTCAATCCTTATATTAGTGAGGTTTGGTATGATTTGGGTACTCTTTACGAGACTTGTAATAACCAAATTAGCGATGCTTTGGATGCTTACAGACAAGCAGAGAGACTTGACCCTGAAAATCCCCATATTAAGGCTCGTTTGGAGCAACTTATCAAGTATCAACAGGAAGGAAACACCCATCCACCAAAACCCCCACCGGTTTCACAACAACCAAAATTACCACTGGGAATGGTGTTGGAGAGCACTCAGCATCCTCAGCAACCTCAGATAGTGGCTGGCCAGCAACCTCCTCAACATCTTCCACCGCCATCTTTACCGCAGCCAGTGCAAGTATCGCAGCCACCGGCTCCATTACCTGGGTCCGGTCAGGTGCCGGTACCGGGCCCGCATCCGGCTGTCACTCCAATTCAGCCAGGACCTCAACCAGGACAGGTAGCTCAACTTCCTGGAGCGATCCAAGTCAGTAGCTTACTTCCACAACAACCTCCTATTCAACAACCTCAAGTGACAAGCAGAAAACCATCACCAAAGCTGAACCAGAAGGAATCAGCACCAAAGAAAACCCCAAAAAAGCTTCCTGCACTTGAGACAACGACTACAATTCCACCCGTTGTCAGCAAGGAAATCCCTAAAAAAGAACAGAAGGATAAGGTGACAGAAAAGCCAATTACAGAGGATAATGGCCACACTAACGGTAAACATGACTTGGAGGATAAGAGCGACCTGAAAGTAGTGAAAAAGCCTGCGGCAGCGGAAGTTCCTGTACAAAGGGCAGCGGAACCTGCTTCAAAAGCTGTTGAAGAAGAAACTGCAAAGGAAGCTTTACCAAGTGAGCCAAAGGCACCAGCACCTTCTGTCTCTGCTTTTCCTGTTACTTCAGCTCCAACTGTTATACAACCGGCAGAAAAGAAAGAAGAACTGTCAAATGTTGCAGCCAATGAGCAAGGAAACGGAAAAGTTCCAGAACAAGCTGAAAACAAGTCTACAGATAGTGCTCCTACTTCATATGCAACTGAAAAGCCTAAGGTTGCAGTTGATGAAAGTAAAGAGAACGAAGAAGCAGAGGCAGAGAAGAAAACAGATGAACCCGTGGAGCCTCCGTTAAGAAAAGTGGAAGAAGATGAAAATTACGATGAAGATTGATGTATTTGTAGTGTCGTATTAGTATTTAACAATATCAGTAATATTAATATTAATAATAATAGTAGTAATAATAATAACGATAATAATATCAGTAATATACAGTAGTTGGTCTACTAAATAGGATGTCATAATGTCATTTGTTCATTACGCCCTTTTATCATCATTCATTTCTTGTAAATGTCTCTATGAGCTTTCAGGATATCCACCAGGAAAGTTCACGTCAATAATATCATACTCCTGAGTGTCAGAAGTGTCACTTGCGCCATTTCTGTCCCTTCTATTGTCCACACAAACAACCCGCATTTGTGATAACTGTTTGGCCTTCTTGTTGCTCAAGTACAAGTTAAAGAGGTCTTTGAAGAAAACAACAGCAACCAAACCAGCCATGTTGCACAAGAGAATGGCTTTCTCTTTTGGAATAGCTTCGAATGCAGCAGTCTCGTAGAATGCTGAAGCTATTTCTAAGATGATACTGCCAACCTTGGAACTCACGAATGGCCATATTGCTGTAGTGAGTAGTCTTAGGGTGATAGACTTGGAAACTAATGTCTCGGAATAATCCTTCTGCATACACGCCTTAGCATGGTAAAACCAGAGTAACAGTTTCATCTTGGTGTACTTCGAGAAATAGCCTTTATGGAAACAGATCTTGAAAAGCATGATATTTCTTGAAAATAGCTTCAATAACTTGGTAAGATACGGCAAAGAATTCTTTGACTTGTATTCCTTCTCAACTCTCTTATGTAAAAGAATCTTTAAGGCACGATAATCAAATTCCATCTTACCGATACCACCACTAAGCTCTTCCATTATTTCCAAGTCCTTATTATACACACTGTTTGCTATCTCTCTTGGCCACACTTTCATTGCAATGTCAAAATGAAATCTATTGAAAACTAAAAATGTGAAGAAATCATACGCCCACCTCATGGGCACTAACATAGATATCATGTTGTTTGTTCTCCAGAGATCAATATTATCCAATATTCCTAGTCCCTTGGTTATAGACATCGGATTCTGAATCACTCTGACTAACAGCTTGTTCAAGTTTTTAAGAACTCCTCGTAAAAGTTCATGATTCCCCAAAGATGATATATATCCACTCACCATAAATTCAGTAAACCAGTTATGGAAGGTATTCTCCTTGTTGCTTCCAAAGAAGCAGGTCACTATCGAAGAAGATCTCATTCTGTAAAGTACAATAGGAAGCATAGGAATTCTCGAAAACTTCAAGGGATCTATCAATCCTTTCAACAAAGCTTGCTCCAAGTTATCAACTGTGTATCCATTGACATTACCTAATAACAACAGTGATAGTGAAGAATATGCAGAGGCAGAAGGATTTTCGTGTCTACGAGTCAACATACGAACTAACAAGGTTCCAGGAACTATATTGTCTATCATTTTCAATCCACATGATGTTAACCCCACATAACCCATAGATACAATTCCTGTAACTGCTGAAGTGAACCCCATAAATATACCTCCAAACTGTATGCTTCTGACTAAAAGTCTCTTTACTGCGGAATTGAATGCCAAGACAGAAGATGCCTTCATATTGAAGATGATATCTTCCTTACATTGCGGGCATGGCGCCAACAAATACGTAGAAAGATTATCCCCAGAACCACTAGAATCTCCACGAGCACCTGATCCTGGAGCAAAAGAGTGTGTGGGTCCAATACCTGTTGTTAACGATGTAATCAAATTACTCAACAGCGTTGCAGATAAGTTAATTTGAATTCTAGTCTCATTATTCGCCCTCAAACCAAAATCTTCTCCTTCTCTTTCTCCTTCTCCCGATTCTGCTTCTGAGTCATTATTGCGTCTTCGTCTGGATGCTTCTACTCCTTCTATAGAATTCGCCTCCACAACTTGAAGTTTATCCGATTGTAAGGAATTAAACCAATCTAATAAGCACTTTTTATGTGCAACCACAGAGCATGTAGAACACGGATGAACTAATGCTTCTGCGTCCCTACTTGTTCCAAAAGGAGGAATATCTGTATTTCCTCCCAAACAGAAGCTACAAACTTCGTTTTCATCACTCATTTTTTTAGTGAGTGTTGCAATAGCGTTTTAGATATTACGTATCATAAATAATCAGTGGTTAACTAATTTGAGATATTAGGAATGCGAAAAGTCATGAGAGATTTTTAGTGGAGAAATCAATTCCAACAAAAAGTTTTGGGCATAGTGAAATAATAGTAACATATTGTGGAACTTATTATAAATCTTGGTGGTATCGGAGACTGTTTAAGTTAAATTTATAATACTAGATGTAATATATAAACCAATACACTGAATGAGAAGTCTATTCCGGAGGTTTTTCCTTTGGTTATCTATGGAGATTAAAAGTTTAATTCTAAAGAGATTGTGCAAGAGCAAGTCCATGTGCAAGATGATACAATCTCGAGTCAACCACACACCCCTCCTCACGACAGAGGGTCTCCAAAGATTCTAGTAAATTGTCAACAGGTAATGTTATGTTTTCGATAAACTCATCATCCTCTAACTTTGCGTTAGGGTTAACATTTTCTGGATCCAGTAAGTCCACATCTACGAATGCTAAAACCATATTGGCATTTGTTAAGCCTGGATCGCTGTAGCAAACGTCTGATTTTCTGCGAAAGACACCTTTGTAGCCGGTTTCTTCCAATAATTCCCTGACTGCTGTAGTCTCAATAGATTCTTTGGGATCGATAAGTCCAGCTGGCAATTCGACGACAACTTTCTCAGTGGGAGGTCTAAATTGCTTGTTTAAAACGAGCTGCTTCTGCCCATTTGGTTGCTTCAATATTGTAACAATTGACACAGCATCAACATTGGTTGTAACAGATCTAGTAGTTCTGATTGCCATCTCCCAAACTCTGTCCTTTCCCTTTGGATCTGTATAGTTAATTTTACGGGTTTGAATCCATTTTCCTTGCTCTAAGCTTTCAATAGACACAATTTTTGAATCGTATGGCGATCCTTTGGATAATTGACTCATCACTGAAAACCTTCTTGTTGTTATTGTTGTATATTTTGTTGATGTTGGTGTAAGTTGCAGGAAACTGTGTCTAGTCAACTTGTGCAGGCAGAATTTATTAAATCTCAATATCCGATTGAAGTGTAATATAGCTCTATTTACCTGGTAAACGGTACTCATATAGTCAACTAGGAATTCGATAAACGTGCTCAATTAGGACAACTAATACCAAGATTAATAATTTTTTCCGCTTGGTTCTTTAATTTGCCTACTCATTGCTATTTTTTAGGTTATTTTTTGTTTTTCAGTTGCTCACGATGACTCGCCAGCAAGAAGAACTAGATCAAATCAAATCCCAGATTCAGGAACACTTAATTACATCTGGAAACTATGATATAATAAACAAGCAGTTAAAGCTACAGCTCTATGAATCAGGTTGGTTTGACAAAGTGAGTCGCCTTGCTATCGGTGAATTGCAGTCAAATCTGGAGGAGATGAGTTTCGATCAGTTATACTCATTCGTCAAACCAAAAGCAGAAGAATTGGTCCCGGATGCTGTCAGAGAAAATGTTTTGGATAAAATCAAGGACTACTTGGATGGCGTATTGCAATAAGGTGGAATATGCATTTGATCTTTGTTTCTCTCCAGTTGAACTGAGACTCAAAGGAAGAAAGGAATTAAAAAATAAATGAAACCGGAAGAAACTTCCACAAATATAGCATGGTTTAGTGAATATATACTACAGTAGTTTAGCATTTCTAATGAGTAACTTGGTGTGCTTTATTACTAATGCTCACCCACTTACTGAGAGAGCGCTCCTACATAGCGGATCACAATCAAAATATATTGTATGTAATGTCGTTTTAATGTCGCATAAAATTATGTCGTAGCCAATCACTATGTTTAAAATATTGCTGATTTGTGAAGAATAATATATATTGAAAGCGAGTATCTTACTGGTTTTCTAATTATATAACGGTTACCATTTAATAGAGTACTACAACACATTTACGATCATGTATTCATTGGCTAGAAGATCAGTGGTCAGTGTTGTAAAGCACCAGCCTTTGAAGTTGGCACCAGTCCAAGGTTTAAGATTTGTTTCCTCCAAGGACTTGACACCAAAAAAATTAGACACAGACTTTACTTTAATGTCACAGAAAACAGCATCATCCCCTGTTGACTACGCTTTAACATCATTAGACGCCATCGCTAACTGGGCTAGAAAGTCTTCCTTCTGGCCCGTCACTTTCGGTTTAGCATGTTGTGCTGTCGAGATGATGCATGTCTCAACTCCAAGATACGATCAGGATAGACTAGGTATTATTTTTAGAGCTTCTCCAAGACAATCTGATATTATGATCGTTGCAGGTACCCTTACAAACAAAATGGCCCCAGCTTTAAGACAAGTTTACGATCAAATGGCAGATCCCAAGTGGGTTATTTCTATGGGTTCTTGTGCTAATGGAGGTGGTTATTACCATTACTCATATTCTACAGTAAGAGGTTGCGACAGAGTCGTTCCAGTTGACGTTTACGTTCCAGGCTGCCCACCAACCGCCGAAGCATTGATGTACGGTGTTTTCCAATTACAGAAGAAGATGATGCAAACAAGAATTACAAGATTATGGTACAGAAACTGAATCCAGTTTTCTTTCATCGCATTGCATTTCATAGTTGTAAACTACCTTTTATTCAACATATAATAAACAGACTATTTTGAAACAAAGAACTCTTGGCATTTCTATGTATCATAGATATAGGTAGTCTTTGTAGCGGTTTTCTTGAGACTTTACTCTTTTTAGTGAAAATTCAAACATCCCTCATCGACACAAGATATCAAAAGATCATGTCTGGGTATTACTTCTAAGAACGATGAACTCAGTCCTTTACAAGCTAAACTCTCTACTATATTACGCTACGACCCTGCTTCAACTACTCTTGGTAGTACAACTAATGTACCTGCCTGCACATATTCTTTTCAGTGCTCCAAAAAAGCAAGAGAATGAAAACCGCTTAACGGCATTTAGGGGTGCATATAGAGTGAATGAAGAAGCAAAAAACTATCAGGGGACAGTGAGAATTCGCCTGTATATAATAAACACAACTACAGCTCATTTTTTACGCACCCGTAATGATCGCACAGTGTTTTTGGCATAGTATCCTGTACACAAATAAGATATATTTTCTTTCCCCCTCCTCGTCTCAGCGGTCTTTTGACCTAAGAATTCTTTGATATGATTGGTTGAACCAGTAGGATTTTTCTCATTCTGAAGGCGATATATTTTTTGCGTAACTAATTTGGATTTTGCGTCACTGTAATTTGAGCCTGATGGCAATTTGTAGGATACAGCGCCCCTTCCCAGTAGCCCTCTTTTTTTTTTAACCCTTAAAAACACATTAATAAACTCTTTCCATCAAATTTATCAACACGATATTTTTATACTGAATAGATAGTAGTATCGATAGATAGGCAGAAATGGCTAGAACCAAGCAAACAGCAAGAAAGTCTACTGGTGGTAAGGCACCAAGAAAGCAGTTGGCATCTAAGGCTGCCAGAAAGTCTGCTCCAGTTAGTGGTGGTGTGAAGAAGCCACACAGATATAAGCCAGGTACAGTTGCTTTGAGAGAAATCAGAAGATTCCAAAAGTCAACTGAATTATTGATCAGAAAGTTACCATTCCAAAGATTGGTCAGAGAAATTGCTCAAGACTTCAAGTCTGATTTAAGATTCCAATCGTCGGCTATTGGTGCATTACAAGAAGCTGTGGAAGCTTACTTGGTTTCTCTTTTCGAAGATACCAACTTGTGTGCTATCCACGCCAAAAGAGTTACTATCCAGAAGAAGGATATCCAGTTGGCTAGAAGATTGAGAGGTGAAAGATCTTAAACGTGAGCTTTTAGATTGACTCTGAAGGTGTCACTCTCTACAAATTTGGGATTCTTTTTCATTTTTTTTTTTGATATTTATATATCTTATTAAATGTTTTATTCTCTATGTTATTGACTGGTTATAGCAATATATGTTGAAGTTATACGATAATATAGACAAAGAAGTTCGTAGAGGTGTTCCGTAACATTCCAGAAACTATATAAATTTTATTGTATCTGTGCTGATTGCAGCCTAACCGTGCCGCGGACTTTATGTTATCGCATCCTTTTAATAAAGTCTTAGGGTAAGTTCCGCTAATGGCCGTGATATATTAGGAAAATAAGAGTTCGAGAAGCTCTTGAGTTGTAAGAGAAAACAAAATAAAGTCTAGGAATCAAAAAGTAACGATACTTGCAATGTAGTTTTTTTTTAAAACTGTGGATTCAAACGAATAGTTAATATCTAACTAGGTTGCGAATACTTTCACCGATAATAATAATAATAATAGAAAAACAGCTTGTTTGAATGAAATATAAAAGTATTTAAGAGTGAATTGAGCATGATCAATGAATTATGAACATGAAGATTGAAAAAAAAAAGTAGTATATAAACAGATGACCTGAATAAAAAAAGAATAGATTTAGTTTAGTAAATATCAGATTAGAACTTTTGTATTAGCTTACTCGTCGTCAGCATTGCTATCGTCTTTGTCTTTATCATCATTCCCTTGCTCATCACCATCATCAACACCCTCTTCTTCTTGTTGTTGAAAATCTTCATGTACATAATTGGGGTTTCCAGGCAGTTGTGAAGGAGCAGGAACAAATTGCTGGTATCTCATGTCTGGAGGAAAATGGCCATTGAACATTGGGGGTACAAACATTCCCGGACTTACAAAGTTTTCTGGAGAACGTTGTATAGGAATTTCACCTTCATTTCCAATAGTGTCGTTTGTTGACAAATTACTTACGGCATTTGCTAAATCATCTGGAGACGAAATACCATATTCAGGTGGACGCATCGGCATGTAAAAAGGAGGAGCGATATGACTACCCATGTCCTTACTATCATCTGTAGATCTCTCAAAATCTTTTTCGTTACCGGGGCTTGCACTTGAAGGAGGAAATTGAGGAGGAATTCCCATTGGAGGCATTCCGGCCATCTGTCCAGGTAACGGTGGTGGATATCCACCAGCGGCAAGTGCTGGGTCAAGTCCCATTGAAATAGCAGCAGCCGCTTGGAGTTGAGCAGCTTGAGCAGCTTGATGTTGCTGCTGGTATTTTCTATTATTAACAGAAACCCTACCCCAACTCAAACGGACTCTGTTTCCACCAATAATGAAGCCCTGCATTGCAGCAATAGCTTCTTCTGCTTGCTCACGGGAAGCATATTTAATAAATCCACAATTTTTACCTGGTGGAATTTTAATCTGTTGAATGATACCAAAAGGTTTGAAAAGCGTAAATAATGTCTGTTCAGTGACTTCCGAAGATAATCCACCAACAAATACTGTAGTGTTATTAGAATCAACATAAGCGTGTCCTTGCATTGGTGGCATATGCATATTAGGATTATTTAAGGGTGTCCCAGCATCTGAGCCTTTGTTGCTACCACCTTGATAATCTCCCGGATGCATTCCAACAGGTAATGGTATTTGTGGGCTTCCATAAAATCCATAAGGCGACCCTAAAGCAGGTGGAGGATGTGGCATATATAACATATCAAGCTGATGTCCTTGATCTGGAGTATAGTAGGACATACCACCTTGATTGTTGTATTTAGGCTTATTGTTTCTTGGGGTGGCCAAGGCCACTCTTAAAGGTCTGCCACCAAACCATGCGCCATTCATTTCCACCAAAGCTCTTTGTCTCTCCAGTTCATCTGTGAAACGAACAAAACCAAAGCACCTTGATTTACCGGAAACAGGGTCTGTCATGACTCTAACAGTTTTAATTGAAGTAGGGAAGCTTTTTTGGAAGAATGCTAGCAAATGTGCTTCAGTAGTGGACGCTGATAAATCTCCAACAAACAAAGAATACTCCGGAGTTTGTACAATTGGGGCACTCAAGGTTGCACCGCTGGCCCAATTGAGTCTGAAATACTTCTTTTGATTATCTGGATTGTTAGGGAATTGTTGCTGAGAAGGCATGGCAATATCTGGTAACAATTGCCCATTCAAGGCAAGGGCTTGCTGAGCATCCTCAAAATTTTCAAACTCTACAAAACAGTATCCTGAATGTGAAAGACCTTGGTAATTTATATCTGACTTTAAGTTCTTTGGTTTAAAGATTTTGACAGAAACTTTCTTCTTAAGAATCTGCCACCATAAATCTTGGATTCCATTTTCATCCAACCATGGATCCAAATCACCCATCCAAAGAGTCCTTGGTGCTTCCTGTTCGGAAGACGGCACTCCACTGCTATCTTTTTCAGCAGCACTTGATTGCTGAGTAGACACTGGCGGTTTAGGAATGGTAAATCCTGACAACATTTCTTGCTCTTGTTGATGTTGATGACTAGCAGTACTTGAAGTAGTGGCACTAGATGGAAGACCCATTTTTGAAGGGGAATCTGGGCGGTTAATACTCTCATCAACAAATTCTTCACCTTCATCGGCCGACTTAAAGCTATTTTGAAGATATGACATGATTCCTTTTAGTTATGTAGCTAATTAGTCAACTCTTTATTAAATGCAAGCTAAATCAATAAAGCAAATGAAAGTGATATGATCAAATGCAAGCAACAACCAAAAGCAAGTAGTTATGAATCAAAACAAGAACCAATTATATCAAATGAATTAGAATTGATCTATCAGACTCCTGTTCGCTTTCTCGTTGAAATAGCACAATAAGAATTGATAATTAACGATCAATCTAAAGTAAAATGACAGATAACTCTTAGCTAGATAGAATTGATGTTCTAACTTTCTCTATATAATGACTTGTATTCTGTTCAGCAACTTTTAAATTTTTCTTCCTGATGGCTAAAACAAATAATGTTTCAATAAAAGCTGTCTTGTGCAAGTGATCTATGTCTCAATTAGCACAGGGATATATTACCTAACAAAGTGTTTCCTATACTTAGGTTACGTACACAGTATGATTGTATATATACCAATTGATTGTTAGTTAATAACTGAAATCAATGGATGTGTCCAATGTATTCATCAACTCTTTCTAAAAGATGGTGCTACACGGACCTGCAATTTTCAAGCAAGCTTTTGTGAAGCTTTGTAAATTAACGTTTGATGTAAATTAACTTAACCCGCAAAATGATAAACGCCTACATTTTTGGAAGTTTACAGGTTATCTCACATCATATTTTCTAATATCTTTTGTTTACTAACATTGGATTTAATCTCACTGCAAAGCAGAACCTTTTAAACATTCGTCAAAGTGTACAAAATTGGAGAGGTATTTGGAGCTATAAAGTAGTTAGCCATGGGAAATAGGTTGGCACTGGACGCTCTATCGTCTCAAAGCTCTACCGCTATGAATATAAAGCGGTATATAAAGGAAACAGAGCTCAGCGACCACATGATGAATCGTAGCTCTTCAACAACCCAAACGTCAGCACAAGACTATGAAAGCCGAAATGCTGAAAAGGTGCACACCATCAGAAGTCGAGAAGCATCAAGAAGGCCTAGTTCTGTTTTGGACTCAATACCTGTGGACACGCTGAAGAAGGAATCAATTGCAACAATAGACCAAGAAAACAAGCCAATCAGCGAGTCTAAGAAAAACATAGATGAGCCTGACAATCTTAACCTAAGGAAGCTCAGCTACCAAGATAAGTTAAAGTACTTGCCAAATCAAGAGTTTGAACCAGATTCAAGTGGGTTTTTACCAAATGGCCGCTTTTCAGCAACCAATTCCATTCCTAATACATTTAATTACAAAACGCATCCTAATGCAAAAACCAAGGATTCGATAGGGGTGGGTAGGAGGAAAAGCTCCACACTTCTGAACGACATCAGGACGTCAACATTAAGGGAAGATACAAACGAGGAAAGTGACCATGAAAAGTCCCAGGTATCCGCTTTATCCCATAATCGACTTGATTTATCACAAGACCATCAACATATTCCTTATGACGTGACACCTGAATGGATGCCCCCAGAATTGAATGAAAAGTGGATGCCTACTTACAAGAGCCTGAGAGAACCCTTGATTTCAGAGGCAGACACCAATGCGTTTGGATCTTCCGTCAGGATTAGTAAACCTCCATCTACAAATAAATTACCAGGTTCCTTAAAAAACCAGCATTCATCAATCAATACCATCATTCACAATTCAAAGTCAAGTGCTGCAACACCCATGTGGAAAAAAGCCGCCAATGAATATGAATTTAATAGGAAATCCCAATTTAATCTTCAGAATATTTTTTTAGAGAATCAGAATCACGATGAAAAGGGTGAAATATCGGACGTTAAAGAAGGGTACCAAAATCACACCGTGTCATCTACACTCTCAACACCATTCGGAACGCTTTCCAACCCTCCTGGAATTCACAATCAGCTTGTGCAGCTAGCTCATGTGGGTGAACACTCGACTACTGATAATGCTTTACCATCATCGGCGAATCCAGAGTCACCCTTAAAACTCTTCGGTGCAAAATACAACACATTTACAAAGGAGAAATTAAATGATATCTTGTCGAAGATGAATGATAAACATCAGGATAAGGAATTAACCCAAAGCAAGGATGTAAGAAGTTCAAAGTCATACAAAGATTTGGAAGGGCAAGCTGCCTCACCAGATATCCGCTTGAAGATCAAGAACTTCACAAAGTCTGGTTCTTATACCGAAGAGCAGTTCTTAAGGAATGCAAACAACATTTTCAAGAATATTCAGAAAAAAGGGTTCCAAAATCATAATACAAATAAACAAGATCGCCTGGATCGTACATTTTCATCCACATCTTCCATGAATACAACTAATGTTAAACTGAGACCTAGAGATCTAAGTTCCCAAAATGAATATTCATTCACAAGTGATTACTTTGAACAGAATTCAACAAATACTCATAGGTCACCAAGAAATAATGAACTGAATATTGAAACAAACATGTACACATTTGACCGTACCACCAGAACTAATATGCTTGATAATAGTACTTCTAGATTTCTGGAGAGCCATAAACATGAGAAGGTTGATAAAAATGAAAGCTCTTACACATTTGATGAGTTTTCAGATGAAATTGAAAACAGTAGAGCAAGCAATGGTCTCACTCAAAAGGATAACTCTAAGGAACAAGGGATACAGCTGGGACTGGCATTGAATTCTGGTAATGTGCATGCCAACGACGAGGAGCTCAAGCTAGTACATTCTCGTCTAGACCAACTTGAAAATCTAATTAGAGATTTGGATATCAAGGTTAGCAGCCAGGATTTTGCTAAGATTTTAGAAGAAAATGTCCGCTTAAGACTGCAACTTGACATGACTTCCAAAAATCCCGATCTCACAATAGATAGATCTGACTTCTCAGAAGACAACCGAAGTCAAGTTGATGACTTTATTCGCTGGAAATCAGCGTCGAGGTTGAGACTACCACAAACAACCTCGAGCGTGCCTCCAGGAATCATGAAGGAATCTAAAGGAGCCCGCCCTTCTGTTGTACGTGGGCATCTCAAACCTGATTTACAGCTACCTACTGAATATGACAACATGGTTCTTGATACTGAAAATCAAAGATGGGTATTAAATGACTTAGAAAACTCTCATAACGGAAGTTTAGACTCTATTGATGACTTAACAGTGAACCCTGATGAAAACCCTTCAGCAGCTCCCAAAATAGTACATAGAAAAAGCATTAATGACGTGAGAGATAGTAAGCCAGAAGTTTCTTTCCATATTACTGCAAAGACAAGTAATATAGAAAAGGAGCCTAATGCTTATGCGGGAAATGTCACCCAAGTTTCCCAATTGAACGAATTGTCATTTACTCAAACGAAGCGTAAGTTGATTTCAGTTGTCACTGATGTCCTATCGCAATTTCAGGGTAATGACATAATAGATTGGAAAGCAGTACTGGAAATTTCGTTAGCAAATTCTTCACTCGATAATGTTAACGAGTTGGATGAAATCCTTCCCAATCTAATTGATCTTGACCTTTCGTCGAATCGTTTAAAATTTTTGGACGGTATTCCTGAAAGAGTAATGAATATGAACATTTCCAACAACGAATTTGATAACATTACATCATTCTCTAAATTCCATGATATACAGCGCTTAAATGTTTCTAACAATGCTTTGAAAAGTTTAAGTTGCTTCGAAAGAAATGTTCATTTGGTCGATCTCAATATATCCAACAATAAACTAACGTCTATTAACGGTGTTGGTGATTTGCACAATTTGACAAAGCTTGATGTTTCTGGAAACAATCTAACGGGGGAAATTAATTTGAAGGATTTCAGCTTACCAAATCTAGAAGAGTTGAGCATGGCAGAAAACAACATCGAATCTGTCATTGGTCTCGAGAATTTAATGAGTCTTCGTATCTTGAATTTAAACGAAAACAGTATCAGAAACCTTTCATGTAATGGAAAGCATTTGCATTTGAAGAAGTTATCTTTGAAATCTAATCAGCTAAAAAAGCTAAATGTTGATCCCTATCCTCTTTTGAGAGTTCTCAGAATCGATGGAAATCAGTTACAACAACCTATTGATTTCAAAAAATTAAAGTTACTAGATGAGTTGTCATGCAAATCGCAGCATAACACTCAAGTAGTTGAAGTCATTTTTGAAGGAGCAAATGATGTTCAAATATTGGATATCTCAGGTAACTCCCATTTAAACTTCCTGGAACACTTGGACACTCTTCCTAAAAAAATGTACATATCACCTTTCTATAAGTTGACTTGTCTTTCGTTAACAGCTATGAATTTAACTAGAATACCCGATTCATTCGCAAACATTTTCCACAATGTTAGAGAGCTAAACTTAAACTTCAATTGCTTAAACAATATTGATGGTCTATCAAAATTGAAAAACATCAGGAAATTGCATTTGGTCAGCAATAATATATCAAAGACAGAGCTGATAATTACTGGTATTCTTGGGTCCAGAACATCTTTAAGAGTCTTAGATATTAGATTAAATCCTTGCACTGTTGATCTTTACCCTTACGTTTTTAACCCTCATGAGCTAGAATTTAGCAACACACAAAATTCTGATAATGCAAGCCCAATACAGCTAGAGACTTTAGATGACATCGAAAGCTTCGGAATACATTACCAATCTCTTGGAAAGGGTGATGAAGACTGGATCGAGAGAGATTATCAATATTTGCAAGATCTAGACAAGTATCAGGATTCCAGACTAATTAGAAAGAGGCTTAATTATGAAACCTTGTTGATTAACTTCTTTGTAAACTTGAGCAAGTTTGATGGATCTTTAATTACAAAGGAACGTAAAGATGCTTTAAAAAAGAGGTTGAACCTGGATGAAATGAAGGCTTTAGAATAATTTTAAATAATATGTAATAGATATAATACTTTTAGAACAAATTTGATTTCGAAATCGAAATTAGGATAACGTTTCCCGAGAAAACGCTTATCACACTCCACATTGAAATGTGCAATAATTAGATATATGACTTTCTCACAAAGCTTGTTATAAAGTATCAATGAAAATATCCTCCAGGGTGTCAATCCAATGGCCACCTCAAGGTCCAGAAGAGAAGTCCGATACGTTGGTTTTCTCTTCCCCTAAAGGTCATTTCGTTGATATTAGAATATATAAAGATAAGTACCCCTATAATGCTCAAAAGTTTGATCTTTACTACGAAGAAGTATTCCAATGGTGTATGGTAGGTATGAGGAAGGAGATTGAAGGCACAAACAAAGTCCTGTTTCTGCATGAAATTGACTCACACCAGATTGCAAAATCAATAAAGTTAAATATACCATTGGACGAGCTAACACCAGAACCTGATATTGGCGAATTTGCTCCATCAACAGACGATAGCGACCAGATTGAAACAGGAAGCATGTTGAATCCAGATACTAATCGTATCCAGGACTACATTGAATTATGGCGAGAACTAGACCCGATAGACCATTCCCCTACAAAAGAAGTCAAAGTATCATTCCCTTCAAAAAATAAAGATGCAGATGTACTAGTTCTATCATGTTCTTCGGATACATACGAAGGTAGGATAATAAAATTGGGTAACTGGTTACAGGGAGTTCTTCATGATAAGAGTGATAAAGAAAAGCCCTTACATGTTATTAGAAAATATTACAACACCATGACAAATTCTTGGGAATCGCTCATTGAATTCGGAGAGAGTGGATTATTTCCAAACGTTTCCTCCTACAAAGTAGGCCAAATTATTGGCATTAAGGAGGACTTATCTTGGAAATGTATCGAAATATAAGTTTATATTGTCTCGCTACTTCATTCCCAAATAGGAAATCGACTATAATCTGTTCTTCAACGCACTAGCATCGCATGTAATTACAATTTCTTTTGTAAAGACTCCATAGATCCATCACAGTTTTGATTAATTGCTTTCATAAGAATAGATAAGCTGTGAACTACATAATGACCGGAGAGAGTTGGTAAGTAAATTCATTTATTTATTATTATGTCACTGATATCTCTTTTTTATAATGAAGGGATAATGAGCGGCGAGATCTCTTTTAGAAAGATTACTATACCTCAGTAATCTGGAAAGGGAAATTGCAGAGCTTTCTCAGATCTAAATGAAATTTTGTATAGTTTCAATTCTAACACATTCATGAAGGTTGTTTATCTTGGCCGTAGTTGTCAATCTTGTCAACTTGTTTTCGCAAGTGTTTTTCACTATTATGTACTCCGATTTGGAGTGTGATTACATCAATCCCATCGAATTATGTAATAAGTTAAATCCATGGTTCATCCCTGAAGCTTCAATTCATGCCTTCCTCACAGTTTTATTCTTAGTGAATGGATACTGGTTCCCATTCTTGTTGAACTTGCCATTATTAGCTTACAATGTCAACAAATTTTTGAATAAAAACCACTTGTTGGATGCCACAGAAATTTTCAGAACCTTGTCAAAGCATAAGAAAGAATCATTCATTAAGCTCGGTCTTCACTTATTGTTGTTCTTCTTCTACTTATTTAGAATGATCATGGCATTGGTCGCTGACGACAAATAAATGAGTTAGCCCAGAGAAGGAGAAGCTTGACCACGAAATATAATTTATCTGAAGTTGTATCGTTAAAGTCATAAAATATACAAAGATAATATATATGCGCTGCCATTGTTTCAGATGATATGAGAGCAAGGTCTTATAACGGCCATATATGTTTCAGTCATCAAAGCTCATTTCCCTTTTGCAGTTACTAATATTTATGTTCTATTCTGTATTTCGTGACCTTATTTTATTTTATCTAGTTAATGTTTTTAGTTTTCTCTTACTGAAGGAATATTACTCATTCAGCCAGCGAAGTGATTTTATTAAATCTTTTCTATATGAATCTATAGAATAGTATTTTTGATAATTTTTAAATTATGATTTCCGTCATGTAGATAACTGTATCTCAATTATTGTATGGTTGACTCAAGTTTTTCCAAACCATCGTTAATCATATCGATCTTTGGTAAAATACCTGACTGTGGGTTAAAAAGTCTTGAAAGTTCCTCAAGCTTTTCATTCACAGATGCATCAAGTTCATTTCCTACTAAAGAACTGTTATTTCCGCTTATTCGCAGTTTTATATGTTCAAATGCATTGAGCGAGGTATTAGCCTTATCAAATTCAAATGCCTGACGATTGTGTTCATCACGTAGTAAATTCAAGGTATGTCCAACTTTATTATGCTCCTCTCTTATATTGTATATGTCTAATCTGTGTTCATTTTTTTGTCTTTGTATCTCAGATATTTTATCATTAAGGTCTTTTATACTAGAATGAATATCTAGAAGAAAGTCAAGTTGCTCCAACACATGTAATTTATATTCTTCATGGAGTGATTTCAGATTCGCGCTAAGAGACTTATCTAAATCTGGTTCGAATGATTTAACTAAATGTTTAAGGACATCCAAAGTATTCACTTTGAACCGTCTATCCTTCTTAGAATCCATTACAACCCTCTCAATATTGATAACCATTGGTTTTTGCTTCTCATTAGATCTCTTTCTTGTCAACAGTATGGCAGGTTTTTGAATAGAGTTGGAATTTGTCTGCTTTTGAGGAAGTTCGTAAGTAATATCTGCAATACGTGAAGATTTGGATGAACCTTTTCTTTTATTTATGGTAGAATGGTCAACTTTACTTTTCCTTCCTCGCTTCCGAGGAGGTATACTTTTCTTTTCTTCGTTATCATAATCATTATTGTCGTTGTCGTTATCAACATCAGCGTTATTTTCGTGAACTATATCAAAGCTCTCTTGTTTAACAGATCGCCTTTTAGTATTTGTCTTGCGAGGAGTGTGTTTTATTTTACTTGACTCCTGCAACATATTCAAAGATATCCTATCATTTGTTATTTTATGGCCTCCATCGATATCTCTCGACCTACGCTGTTTGTATAAATTCTCAAAGGAGGGCATCTCAAAGTTATCTTTAGCACTATTATCAGGAACTTCTGAGTAATTGGCCTCATTATCTTCCCCATAGAGCTCATTAAAAATAGGTTGATGATTATCAAACGAATTACCTGCTGATAGCTCTGCTTCATTAAGCGAAGGTCTGATCTGAGACGATTTACGTCTCTGTGTTCTGTCAAATTTCTCAGTATCCTCCTTCTTAATCAAGTTCGACTCTAAGCTACTAAGTAGACTCCTCTTTCTCAGCAGTTTGTTTGTTGAGGATATACTAAAGCCTGCTGTCTGCACATTACGTTTACTATAACTGTTAGTATTAGAGTTAACAACTTAATGCTAAGAAAGCCCAGCTATTATATTTAAACATACCCAGACCCACGTTTCCTAGCCTCTTTCTTGGCTAATCTTTCTAACGGGTCCATTGCTTCAAAGGTTTGTTTACCTTATCTCAATATCTCATTGCGCCCTTTAAATTACGTCTTTTATTTACGCGACATTTGTAAGTACAACTGCTACAAAAAAAAGGAATTTTAGCCATATAGTAAATTGAGGTTATTATACAATATTCACTATCCAACAATACTATATACAATCACAGAAACATGAAATTATATCAACACATGACATCTGCGATGTGAGTACGCATGCTAACTGGCTTATTGTTGAGAGAAGTGTTCTAACAAGATGTTTCTCTCGTCAGAGTCACTACCCCAGTTCTTGACAACAACACAAGAAGCACCAACAACCTTTCTGGCATTACCTTCTCTGTCTAATTGACAGAGACCAGCCCATTCACCCAATTGCTTGGCGTCAGAAACCTTGATCAAAGGAATCTTTTCTTCTGGCTCGTTACATAAAGCTTCAACCAACTTAACGATGGATTCTTCAGTAACAGAGTCACACAAGACACACAACTGAGCTTCTCTTCTGGACAAAGCCTTAGAAGCTTCTCTTAAACCTCTAGCTAAACCATCGTGGACCAAAGAGGTTCTCAAGACAACCTTCAAAGCATCCTCAATAGAGATGGCACCGGATTCTTGTTGCTCAACGGCAACTTCCTCAACAATTTGTTCTTGTTCAACGTCAGACATTTTTGAATAGACTTCTTCGACAGTAATATATACCCGCTCAGTACTAAACTTTAAAGATAGTGTAAGAGAAGAAATATATAATGAAAATTTCGGATAAAAAACTTGAGGACATATAGTTCGAGGTTGAAAAAAAAAAAAAAAAAAAGAATGTTGCCCTAGTCAAGGCCTAGACACGTGATAAATGCTGCTCAAAATATTGACTTTAAGGTATATATACATATGTCTTGACTCATAAATCATAAAGAAGCTAATTGAGGATTGCAGCAGTTCGATTTAACTTATTTTAACTGGGATGTGATGTGTTTACTTGAAACTAGGAATGAAAGGTATATAACTACATTCAAAGTACAAATAGTGTATTTTTAGCTTAGTGATTATTATAGTGTATATTATGTGAATTAAATACTTTATTAACTGCTATTGTCATGTTACAGTACAGAAAGAAATAATATTGACTGGTTGACCAATAACGTCGTAAATAAGGGGGATTAAATACAAAATTGAACAGTATTCTGACACCAAAAAGAGCTGAGGAAATGAAAAAAATCACAACTCCATTTCAGAAGCACCAAAGGGTTTGTGATCATCATCACTATCTTCGATAGCATTTTCATTATCAGTCAGACCCTGGTCATTAGATACTCTTCCAATACCATTAGTGCTTTGAGCAGAAGAACGTTGATTATAGTCATCATCATCATCCTCAAAATCAACATCAAAGAAATCATCATTGGAACCAGTGATTCTTGCAAAAAGAGTTTTGACATCAGAGATAACACCATCATATGAAATTTCAGATGATGGCATGTTTGAGAAAATGATGTCCTCTGCATCAGGCAAAATTTTCAAAGAGATATTATTCGAATCCTTGGGAGATATTGAATTCGACAAATCGGGTTTGATATAGGTTGATTGCACGTATCCCAACTTGCAGACAATCTCTAAGGTTTCTCTTGGGACAAAATTCTGCAATGACTTTCCAAGTTTGAAGGAATTCGCAACAACAGATGTTCCCAGAGCTCCTGTTACAAAGTCCTGCTCATCGAGTACATCATCAATATCAGAGGATGACTCCCTTAAAATTGAATATTCCATTTTCTTGAAAGCACTTTCTAAGTCTTGCTTAGCTTTGGCAAGATCTTGTTCTATAGTGTGAGAGAACCAGATAGCTTGACCCTTAGGGCAAACACCAGAATTACCATTTTGGATAATTACCTGTACACTTTGCAAATTATCAGTTGGCAAAGAGTGTGGTGGGAATACAACAATTGCTGAGGATTCATTTTCAGCAATCCATTCATTACAATCATTTCTGACTATAGTGACTAATCTGGTAACATTAGAAAGTTTCAAATTTTTGGCAACTTCATTATAGCCTGATTGTAAAAATTTGGGAATTTGAGTAGATGAAAGAACTATCTTTTCATTGATCTTTACACAACTCCCGTCATTGAACTTTGCTATTTTCAGTTGTGGATCGTAATCAACCAACGAAGTGTTAAGCTTGTAAGTTGTACCAGCAACAGCAGCACTTCTACAGAAACCCTGGGATATTTCACCAGCACCACCATATTTCAGGATCATCACAGGAAAGTTTCCATACACATCGAAAGATGTCAAAAATCTTTTCATTCTTGCGAGACCTTCAGGAGTCTTGGTAGTTTCCTTGGAATTCAACCCAATAGAATACACAAGTTCATTGATTTGAGGTGGCTCTAAGTGGTAAGTAGATGCCAAAAACTCACGAATTGGAACCTTTGCATTCTCGATAAGAATCTTCTTTTTTTCCTGATCATTGTTATCTTGCAAAACAAACTTGAGGAACTTCATGAGATATCTCTTAGTTACCAAAGAAAGAGATTGGTCCGTGAAAATGTGCTCCTTTGTAGTGTTAGAGATCTTTTTGCTGAAGTTGTCATTCTCAAAAACATGGAAGTTACTCAAACTTTGGAATTCTAAATACTTGTATACTCTTGATTTTATAAGTAGACTCAATAGATCAGAACGCGCAAACATTATCTTGGGACTTAAATCAACACCATAGTCCTTACTACTGAATTTGTTAGTAGACTTCCCACCAGGTATGTAGATCTGAGCATCCTGGAAGTGTTTGATTTGCCCAAGATTAACTTCATCACACCATTTCTTCAACTGATCAATAGTGAGCGTAGAAGTCAGATCACCATAGTATTCCTTATTGTCGATGTGAAGTACTTCAACACCCTGCCATGACAAAGCAGCTGCCAAAACACTCTCAACAAGGCCTGTTCCCATGATGAGCACGTCACATTGGTCAAGCTTCAAACTGTGTTCGTTAGGCTTCTCTAGTCCTGCTAAGTGTGGGATCACCGGAGGTGTGTACAGTACACTAGGCCTTCTTTCAGCCATAGACTTACGTCTCTCTGTTCTATGAAACCCTACCATGTTTTGGCTATTTCTATGACTCTGCAAACGCTATGCACCAGGCTACACCGGCGGCAATAAATATCTTTTTCTCTTTTATGCCGCTATTGCAACCTTTGCTTATCTATGCACTAGCACTAGCTGCTCTGTGACGTGGCCAGTGCCTGTTTGATCGTCTTTAGTCGTCTTTTGATTTCCACTGACCTTCAGCACTATAAAAAGCCGTAAGTGCTGCTTATTTCTTTGGCCAATATCAATACTCGGATGCTAAACTGTATATCGAAATTGTAATTGGAGACTCTTACGCGTTAAGGTGTCCAATCGACTTGCTATTAATGCTGTTATCAAATCTTCTACTAATTTGTAATTCAAAAGCGTTAACCTCCGATTCTGTCGTGGTTTATTTACTGTGGAAATTCATTTATTTTTGATACGGTTAGGTGCGTCTGCTTATAATAAAAGCTACAGGATATCGGTCAGCCTAGGGAAAATTTTTTTTATTCCTAATTATCCTTTTACAGCAATATACTGACCGCATGGCTCCCCCAACATTCGTATTTATAAAATGATTCATTGTTAGGCGGATTAATGTGTGTCAAGTCTACCTACCCAGTAGGCTTTTATTGAACAATATATTAGAGTCTAATGTAGCAACCTCTTTGAGCGGCGCCTCGGTGGCAAGAACACCTAGCCGCTAAAATCGAGCACGATCCCAATATAGCTTGAAACTATGAAAACGGTCGAGTTCACGGCACGTGACAGTATATTTTACAATAAGATAGATTGGTGACAATACAAATTAATCTCGAAAAAAGAGGCGAGATAGATCACAAAGACAATGAGAGGGGCTACGCAGGAACGTCCAAAGGCTTCACTTAGGCGATCGTACAATGATAACGTTTATTTCACCTCTTGAGTTAACATTCTTCTATATTTATGTATAGTAGCAGCAGTAGTTTTGAGATAGATATAATTTTGATAACCAGACAAACACTAAGCAATCAGAGCTGAATCCAATAAAAGGAAAAAGAAGCATGAGTACTGATGGGGTAAAAAAATCACTATTGCTAGCATGGCAGGTGCGAGACAAGCATTGTTTAGTTGTGGGTGGTGGTGATGTGGCCCTCAGTAGAATAGAACATTTAGTAAGGGCCCAAGCAAAGGTTACTGTAATCACAGGACCGGGGCATTTGCACCCCCAAATTGAGGCATTTGAGTCTAGTGGGAAACTTCACAGGTTAGAACTCAGAGAGTTTCGATCTGGTGACTTAAAAATGTACGAAAAAAAACACCCATTACCGATAGACTTGGATATAATGGGGCCTAATGAATATAAATATATCGACGAGAGTGTGTATCAGGAGACGTTTGCCGTGGTATGTTGCTGTATTGATGACTATGAGCTTTCTACAAAAATTTACTATCAATGCAAATATCTCAGATTGCCAGTGAACATTGCCGATAAGCCGCCCCTCTGTGACTTTTACTTTGGAAGCATGTTCAACCAGGATAGTTTACAGATTATGGTCTCTACTAATGGCCTGTCTCCTCGTTTGCTGAAGCTAATTAAAGATTCTATAGCTAAGCAGTTTAAAGATGTTAATCTAAATAAGGCAGTGGAGAATCTTGGGCTAGTGAGGTCACATTTACGAAAGTCCATCGTCATAAAGGATGATTTGGATAGCATCAATTCTCGAATGGAGTGGATAAAGACACTCACGGACTTCTTTAGCGTGAAAGAGTGGAGCCAGTTGGATCTAACTGGTGATGCCGTCGATAAGATTATCTCATACTACCCAGGACTTCCGCCACGTGACTTTGATGAGTTCAAATCTGTGGTCGCTTAACTAATTCTGGGGTAATCTACTTTACATATTACTAGTCCGTTCAGCATAAAATTCTGTAGTATAGTATTTACAATACAATGTTTGTATCCAAGTCTTGGTGTAGATATTTTTTATTTCCACCACTTCCGATGTAGGCGCTTACTGTGTGACCTTCCCCTCTCAACTGGTATTGGTAACTCATAAGGCCCTCCAATCCAACAGGACCTCTTGCATGTATCTTATTGGTGGAAATACCGACTTCAGTACCGAAACCATACCTAAAGCCGTCCGCAAATCTTGTTGAGCAATTCCAATAGACTCCCGCAGAGTCTATACTTTTCAAGAACTTTTCTGCAGTAATTTTATTTTCCGTGAGAATCAAATCTGTATGTTTAGAGGAATGGAGATTAATGTGAGAAATCGCTTCATCAACACTTGGAACCAACTTGACTGAAATGTCTAATGAAAGATATTCCTTGTCGAACGAATCCTCTTGTGCATCTTTGATATAATTTTGGTCGAGATCATGTATCAATGCCTTGACTTCTTTCGTGACATGAACTGTGACTTTAGCTTCAATCAATGCTCTGATGATATCGGCGATTTTGCTCTGATCTATTTCTTCGTTGATCAACAACTGTTCAGCAGCATTACACCCAGCAGGATAGTTGGTTTTCGACTCCACGATCACCTTCGTTGACTTTTCAATATCAAAATCGCTGTCAACATAAATCGAACAGATTCCATCAGCATGACCCATCACTGGAATTTTAGTATTGGCTTTAATGTTCCGGACCAACTCGTTAGATCCTCTTGGAATAACCAAATCAATATATTTATCTTGCAGAAGTAAATCACCTACTTCTTTTCTAGATTCTATAAGTTGAACAGAATAGTCTGGTACATTTGTCTCTTCCCTCAAAATTTGGTTGATCACATCACTCATTGCCTTGAATGTTTGGAATGATTCCTTACCCCCCTTCAAAATAGCTGCATTACCAGATTTCACAGCCAAAGCTGTAATATTGGCGATAACTTCAGGTCTAGACTCGAAAATAATCAAGAGTACTCCAATTGGAGCTGTTACTCTGTACAAGTTCAATCCTTCATCGAGCTTTTTTGCTAGAGTACATTTACCCACTGGATCGGGCAAAGCTGCAACATCCAAAATACCTTGTAACATTGCATCATATTTTCCTTTGTTGGATAAGTCCAATCTCTTAATCAATGAAGAAGATAATCCTTGGTTAACAGCATTTTCCATATCGATTGCATTTGCTTTCAATATAGTTCCTTTATTCTTCTCTAATCCGTCGTGTACTCTCCTTAGTGCCTCTGATCTTTGGCTCCCCGATAGAGTCTTCAAGGATGAGAATGCAACATTTGCACTTCTTGCTATCTCATCTGCCATATTTACTTTGTTATTTCAAAAATTTTGGGCTTTTAGCTTTCAATCTCTCTTACTTATCTTTGACTAGAAAACGGTTATAAGTTAGTCATAGGTTGTATCAAAAAAGTAGCCAAATTTTTCAATCCTGCATAGTAAAGTAAATGATCAAAACACCTGTCCTTGATGATTTGTTTTTAAATGATTGAGTCTCTATTGACATCGTAAGATTGTTGGTGACATATAGACATATACCCGAGTACGGTCAGTTAAGCAGATATCTAGTTGATACAAAGGGCCTTCAGACTTTTTTAACCAGATTTGTGTGGTAAATAACGGATCTGCACAATATATAGAATGTCTTACACGCCATACGGGACGACCAATGAACCTAAAGGATCTAGCAATCCATTCAATGACTCTCTGAATCTTATAGATCTTGACTTAGATGATGATGGAAGTCATGTAACACATTCTCCCAATGGTACTGATTGGCAACCAGGTACCAATGCACGAGGAAGAGCTACGCTGGACAATCCTTTCAACGATCTGTTTATAATCTCTGACGATGAAGATCTGGGCAATCATATTGGTAGAAACCTGTCGATATCTGACAGGCGCCATCCCATACCAATTCATGGTTCTACTAGGGGAAGCAGTCAGCAGAAAACTGGTCTTTTGAGTGGGTTGAAACAAAGGAACGATTACATAGGTATGGAAGATCCGGCGGGTACTTTAGGCGACAATTCACGAGAAGGTGGCTCCTCTGACTTTGACATTCGTGGGATATTCAGTAATGTCAAGTCCAAGGTAACTGGTACCCCGAAAGCTAAAAATAGCATCATTTTAGATGGTCCAAGACAAATTTACATTATGAACCATGCATTAAATTCGAAGTTTGGGTACTACGGTAACTATATCTCAACTACCAAGTACAATGCCGCAACTTTCCTTCCAAAGTTTCTTTTTGAACAATTCAGTAAATACGCTAACTTGTTTTTCCTTTTCACGTCCATTATCCAACAAGTTCCCAATGTGACTCCTACGAATAGATATACTACCATAGGAACTTTAATAGTTGTTTTACTAGTGTCTGCTATTAAGGAAATAACAGAGGATTTTAAAAGAGCTAATGCTGACAACCAGTTAAACAATACCAAGGTACAGGTTTTGGATCCTAACTTGAGCACAATAGTACTGAAAAAGTGGATAGACGTTCAAGTTGGAGATATCGTCAAAGTTAATAACGGAGAGCCATTTCCAGCAGATTTGTTGCTTATTAGCTCTTCTGAACCTGAAGGTCTTTGTTATATAGAAACGGCTAATTTAGATGGAGAGACTAACTTAAAAATCAAACAGGCAAAAACTGAAACTAATTATTTAGTAAACCCCATGGATATTGTCAGTGATTTATCTAAGAGTGAAATTTTATCTGAACAGCCCAACTCATCGCTTTACACTTATGAAGGGAACCTAAAGAATTTTGCATCTACTGGGGACATCCCTTTTGCACCTGATCAATTATTACTCAGAGGTGCTACTTTAAGAAATACTCAATGGATCTATGGCATTGTTATTTTCACCGGACATGAAACTAAGTTGATGCGTAACGCCACTGCAACTCCAATTAAAAGGACTGATGTCGAGAGAATCATCAACTTACAGATTATAGCCTTGTTTTCTGTACTTATTATTTTATCTCTCGTTTCGTCATTTGGAAATGTGATTAAATTGGAAATTGACAAAAACACTTTAGGGTACTTAAAATTGGGAGGTATTAATAAAGGAAAACTCTTTTTCCAGGATATTCTAACTTATTGGATTTTGTTTTCCAATTTAGTGCCCATTTCTTTATTTGTTACAGTTGAAATTATCAAATATTACCAAGCCTACATGATCGGTAGTGATCTTGATATGTATTACGAAGAAACTGACACACCCACTGGAGTCAGAACTTCCTCTTTGGTTGAAGAATTAGGACAAATTGATTATATATTTAGTGATAAAACGGGAACATTAACCAGAAACGTTATGGAGTTCAAATCTTGCTCAATAGGTGGACGTTGCTACATTGAAGAAATCCCGGAAGATGGACAAGCACAGATAATTGACGGAATTGAAATTGGATTTCATACTTTTCAAGATATGAATAACGATCTTTTGGACACTTCTCTGCAACAGTCTGCAATTATAAATGAATTTTTCACATTATTAAGTACTTGTCATACTGTTATTCCTGAGTTTGATGAAGTCACTGGTGAAATCAAGTACCAAGCTGCATCTCCAGATGAAGGTGCCTTAGTTCAAGGTGCCGCAAATTTGGGTTATAAATTTACGATCCGTAGGCCTAAGGGTGTCACAATTCAAAATACTTTGACAGATGCTGAAAGTGAGTATGAGTTGTTGAATATCTGCGAATTTAACTCTACAAGGAAAAGAATGTCGGCGATTTTTAGATGCCCCGATGGTATTATCAGGCTTTTCTGTAAGGGAGCAGATACAGTAATTTTAGAGAGAATGTCAAAGGAAGAAAGGCAGCCGTTTGTTGATGCTACATTGCGCCATTTAGAAGATTTCGCTGCGGAGGGATTGAGGACTCTTTGTATTGCATCTAAAATCGTTCCAGAAGATGAATATCAAACTTGGGCACGTAGTCATTATGAAGCTTCTACGTCTATGCAGGATCGATCTGAAAAGCTAGATCAAGTTGCAGAGCTCATTGAAAATGATTTGTTTCTTTTAGGTGCAACAGCCATTGAAGACAAGTTACAGGATAGTGTTCCAGAAACTATAAGCACACTACAAGAGGCTGGTATTAGGATCTGGGTTCTTACTGGCGATAGACAAGAAACTGCCATTAACATTGGTATGTCCTGTAAGTTGTTAAGTGAAGATATGAACCTTTTGATTATAAATGAAGAAACGAAAAGAGATACGGAGTTGAACTTGAAAGAGAAGCTCAATGCCATTAGAGATCATCAATTTGATGTCGAGGATCGTACTTTAGATTCTTCTTTAGCTTTAATTATCGATGGTCATTCATTATCATATGCTCTAGAACCAGAATTAGAAGACATGTTTGTTGAATTAGGATCTCGCTGCAAAGCTGTGATATGTTGTCGTGTTTCTCCCTTGCAAAAAGCTATGGTTGTGAAAATGACCAAAAGAAAGAAGAAGGGTTCTCTTTTGTTGGCTATTGGTGATGGTGCCAATGATGTTTCAATGATCCAAGCAGCTCATGTTGGTGTTGGTATAAGTGGTATGGAAGGAATGCAGGCTGCAAGAAGTGCAGATATATCTATTGGTCAATTTAAATTCTTGAGAAAGTTATTGCTTGTTCATGGAGCATGGTCTTACCGCCGTCTCTCTAGTGCGATATTGTATTCATTTTATAAGAATATGGCCTTATACATGACCCAGTTTTGGTTCGTGTTTGCTAATTGCTACTCAGGTCAATCCATTATTGAGTCTTGGACTTTGACTTTCTACAATGTGCTTTTTACTGTTTTCCCGCCATTCGTTTTAGGTGTTTTTGACCAATTCGTAAGCGCAAGATTATTGGACCGTTATCCTCAATTATACCAATTAGGTCAGCAAAGAAAGTTTTTCAATGTCACCATCTTCTGGGGCTGGATTGTCAACGGATTCTACCATTCAGCTCTTATCTTCTTGTGCTCCTTCTTCGTGTACCATCATGGTGACCAATTATCTACTGGTTTCGTAGCAGATAATTGGTCTTGGGGAACTGCAGTTTTTACTACATGTACGCTTACTGCCTTAGGTAAAGCTGCACTTGTTGTCAATTTATGGACAAAGTTTACTGTAATCGCAATTCCCGGCTCATTTTTGTTATGGCTAGGTTGGTTTCCCGTATACTCGATCGTGGCTCCTAGTATCAATGTATCTGATGAGTACCGTGGAGTCTTAAGTGCGACCTACCCATCTTTAACATTCTGGGCAATGGTTTTTGGTGTTGCTATATTGTGTCTTCTTCGTGATTTTGCATGGAAGTTTTTTAAGAGAAGCTACAGTCCTGAAAGCTACCATTATGTTCAAGAAATTCAAAAATATAACATTCAAGATTATAGACCACGTATGGAACAATTTCAAAAAGCAATTAGGAAAGTCAGACAAGTTCAACGTATTAAGAAGCAGAGAGGATTTGCTTTCTCTCAAGTCGATAATCAAGACCAAGAAAAAATTGTTAGATTATATGATACTACCAAAAAGAGGGGCCAGTTTGGTGAACTCAGTGAAGGTATCTAGTCATCTAGCTTTTTTTCATTTCTATTTTATAAGCATTTAAAGAATAATATATATAGCATTGAGTAGTAGTAAAGATTCATATATCACTTAAGGTATAACCACTTTCGGATATCAAATGTTTTCTGTCAAATGTGCACGACTATTGCATCAAATTACTTTTTGTCAATTTTATAGTAAGACACCACAACGGATCGTGACTTCTGGAAGCTAACATTGCGTATGGTACCTATGAGTGACTCAGTAGCAGCAATAGCAACTGTCACTACTGATAATAGTGCTTCTTCTGCTCCTTCTAACGAAGGACCAGGAGGTACTAAGGAGCTCTCTAACAAAGAACTCAAAGAGTTGAAGAAAAGAGAAAAGGCAGCTAAGAGAGCGGCACAGAAAGAAAAGCAAGGATTTACTCCAGAACAACAGGCTCATGCTGCCAGTCAGAAAATGGAAAAGAAAAAGCAGCAACTGGCAACGAGTACTCATTTAAAGAAAAAGTTGAATGAAAGTTTAATAAAAAATGATAGTGTAAAAGTACCATCATTATTTAGTCATTTGGAAACGAGAGAGCAACGTAATGCTTCTTCTCCTTCAATTTATCATATTGTTCATCCAGCGGTCTTGTCTTTGACTATTAAGTACTCAACCTACAAGATAGTTGGGTCAATTCAGAGACTTAAGAGCATGTTAGAAGCGTTCAAGATTGTTATTCAGGATTACAAAACTCCAGAAAATATGACCTTAACAAGACACTTAACTGGACATTTATCAAACCAAATAGAGTATCTTAAAACAGCTAGGCCGTTATCAATCTCTATGGGTAATGCTATTAGATGGCTCAAACAAGAAATTTCACATATATCAATTGACACCACAGATATGCAAGCGAAGGAGATTTTAGTTCAGAAAATTGATGATTTCATAAAGGAGAGAATTGAACTATCAGAACAAGTCATCGTAGAATCTGCTTCTAATCATATCACTAATAACTCTACCATTCTAACTTTTGGTCATTCACAAGTACTTGAGAAACTCTTCAAGTTTTGTGCTACTAAGCAGGGAAAGAAATTCACTTTGGTAGTTGTTGACTCAAGACCTTTATTTGAAGGTAAAAAGCTACTCAATAATTTGGTTGACTGTACCATTTCTGCTGATAATGATAACAGTCACCAAATACCCATTACAAAAAGCCACATAAAAGCACATTACGTGTTGATCAATACACTCTCCCCAACGCTTCTTGAAGATGTTGATTGCGTCTTTGTAGGTGCACATGCTATGTTGTCTAATGGGCGTCTTTATTCCAGAGTGGGCACAGGGTTAATTGCGATGATGTGTCATACAAGGAATATTCCTGTTTTGACATGCTGTGAGTCAGTAAAGTTTTCAGACAAGGTTCAGCTTGATTCCGTCACTACAAATGAGCTAGCTGATGCTGAAGATTTATTGCAACAAATCAGCTCAAAGAGACCACCGCAAAAGAAAGCGTTTGCAACTGAACAATTCCTCAAACTGTTTGAGGAATCGAACAAGAAGACGGAACAGGAGGATAAAAATAAGCGAAAGAAAGAAGATCGTTCTGAAGTCCCTAAAGATGAGGACGGTGCTATTTTGGAAAATTGGAAGCAAGTACCCAATTTGAACATCTTGAATATCATGTATGATCTCACTCCTCCTGAATATATTAACAAAGTTGTAACAGAACTTGGGGCATTACCTCCATCATCTGTTCCTGTCATTTTAAGAGAATACAAAAATAGTTGATTTATGTACTTTATAGAAAATGTATTCAACATATAGTTTATCACGTGATCGTTGTTATAGTGAGATCAAAGTTTACCGGCTTCTCGTATCGAAGTGAGATATAACCATATTTTTGCCACCTACCTTATCAGCAATATCTTTGAAAACCAGACTCTTAGTAGATTTATGATTTTGAGTGACCCAATTGGATAATTAAGGAAGAGAGTTAGTTAATATGGCAGAAGCAGAGTTGGCCTTAATAAATAAGGTTGAACTTCGAATTGCATTAGCAGCCGATGATAAACTGTTTGAAAAATCTTTGAACTTATATTTGGCTCCCATATTGTTGAAATTGGCTAGTAGTCATGTTGAGGTAAGGAATTGTGTGATCAAGGCTCTTGGACATTTGTCACCTCGAATAACGGCTTCTAGAGATATCAAGCTCCCAGTAGAAGCTTTACTTGAACAAGCTAAATATCCCAAAATTTCAAAAGAGGCTGATTCACTGATGGTTCGACTGTACTCTTTAATATTCGTCTCCAAGGGCCTTGCAAGACTATCTGATGATGAGAAGAAATCACTTATACCTAAAGTAATTGAAAATATTGGGACATTTCCAACAAATGTTTCCAGTCGGTTGTTTAGCATATTATGTGTCTTGTTAGAATCATGGAAGACACCTACTGTTCGTGAAGAAACTTCGAAATTCCTTAACTTTGATAAAAATCCAAATGATGAGAAAGATTTATGCAAGTATATTACGAAATTTATGATGTTACAGCCACTCTCACTGCAACTTCCTATTCAATTACCAGGGTTAAGTATTAAGGAAGTAGCATTTTTTACTAAAGATGCGGGCATAACATTTTCGACACTGCAGGAGCTTTTCCAAATTAAGATCAGGCTTCTTGAATTTCTTAAATCAGGATTCAAGGATTCATCGTTAGCTATTCCAGTCCTAATTGCTTCAGGAGATGGCTCCTCTTCCATTAAAGATCCTTCTGAAGTATGGTTCCGTAAGCTTAAATTGGATTTAGAGGATAAAGAACTTATTCATGGATTATTTAGTTTGTTTATCGGCACAGATGGTGCTGCACCGGTAGTGCCAACGCTCCAGGATAAAATAATTCAAGTTTTAACAAGGAGTAAAACTGCTGCAAAGAGCTCAAGAATCTCTGAAGTCATTGATTTAGGCTTATCGTCAGATTATTTAAGACTCAGACAATCAAGTGTTCATTTTATAACTTGGGTAAACCGAAACAACAAAGAATTTACTAGTATGGATAAACACTCACTCGAAAATTATAATAAAACTATTATAAGCAAACTTAAGGATTCAATTTTGAGTGATGGTTGGCCACGTTCAAATTCTTCTACATCAAGATCTTTCGCTTCGGCGACAAATCTGAGGCTGCTTCAGTACGAAGCATTTGGAAATGTTCTCAGATCAAATCCCAACTTATTTCTTGATGACTTTTCTCATGTTGAGTTTCTTTTTCAGTCCCTTGAGGGTGAAGATTCCGATTTGAGATCAACACTCCAATCAACTCTCTCCAGCTTGGTAGTCCATTTGCCGAAGTTGAATTTTCAATCTAAGCAGCTGTTGAAAAATTTGGCCCAAAGTTACTTAAGACGAAATACTGAAGAGATGGACCAAAACTTACAAGCATGCAGATACGTAATACTTAAATATATAAATGCCTCATTCCCCTTTGAAGACGCTGAAGCCAGATATTTATGCATTTTAGGCACAGGAACGGAAAACAGATCAGATACAATTGAAGAAGCACAAAGAGGATTACATCCATACTGGTTTAATCTATTCCAATCTTCTAACACCCTTGAATTCAAATCTACATCAGATTTGTTAGGTGAGAATTCCAATGTCAAATTCCCTACTTTCAGCGACATGGTAAAAAAGCTAAGCGTTGAACTTCAAAATAATGAAACAAGAGAAGTAATTCTTAATGTGTTAGGAAAAGCAATAAAATTTACTTTGCAGTCTTTAGTAATGCATTCGATATCGAATAAAGATACTGTTATATATCCAGATGCGGATTGGTCTGTTCGGTTGGACAAAGCTTTGGAGGTAGATTCTACTGTTATTGAGCTTTTAAGTCAACAAGTCTTATTAGAATCTCAGAAAATAATACATGTTGGAGTCTCTAAAACTAACGCTTACATTTCATTCTTCTTGATAGTTTTTGATGCCTTCGTTGGTCAATTTGAAAGAGGAAGTGGGATTAGTGCTGACATTACTTTTGGAACTATATTTCTCAGATTATTATCACTTTCTCCTTCTGATTCTGTTGGTGAGTTGACAAGCCAGCTCGACAGACTTGTTAGCTGCTTAAGTGGTAAAGTACCAAATGATGTTTCTTTGACTCAAATCAGTGAATCCATTGGAATAGTGGGGAGTCATCCCAAAATCAATGACACTGAAGTTCAAGCTCTATTAGAGAAGCTTTATCCAGATTTATCTAATTCGGTATCACTTAAGGGTCGGATTTTATCCAGTGCTTATTTTGCATCAAGGATTGCATTAAGAAGAAGAGAACATTTGTTGTCTGGCAAATATTTAACGGATTTCTGCAAGTTGTTGTTACAAGCGTATAATATTTCTGGCCTTTCTGTTGTAGTTTTAGAAGGTATTTCACAGCTCTCTGCCTTTGGTCTTTTAGGACCAATCATTAATGAGTCATTCAATGACAATATCTTAGAAGCTTTTGAAACCATTAAACCCAAAGTTAAAAAGTGTGATGAGAAGGCAGTATTAACACTTTCATATCTCTATTTGGGTTTAACGCCCATAAACAGGGAGAAATATTTCGAAGAGTTTAAGCAAGTGATCTATGATACACATATTTCAAAGCAAGTTGAATACACTTTTTCTAGCGGTGAAGCACTTCTGGTATTTGCAGCTGGATGGGATTCAACCCTTTTGAAAAAGCAAATAGATATTTTAGGAATGGAAAATCTGCTCGTCCCTTCAGATTTGACAAAACTTCCTTTAATATTGAACATGGTTTTGGAAGCTGCTAAAAATACAAAACCCTCCTTGAATAAGGCATCTTGTATTTGGTTGTTGTCATTAGTTCAATTTTGCGGCCATTTGCAACCAATCAAAGAGAAAGCGTCCCAAATTCATATCACTTTTATGAGATTTCTTGCTCACAGTGATGACTTAGTTCAGGAATCTGCTTCTAGAGGTTTGAGCATTGTGTATGAAATGGGTAATAAAGACTTAAAAGATACTTTAATTCATAACTTGTTGACCTCTTTCACAGATACAAATTCTGCTACTTCAACCTTATCTGGTTCTGTCGGCGAAGAAACTCAACTATTCGATGACAATGTTCTTAAAACAAACGATGGATCTATATCAACCTATAAGGATATTTTGAACTTAGCTTCAGATGTCGGTGACCCAAGTTTGGTATATAAGTTTATGTCTTTGGCTAAATCTTCAGCCCTTTGGAATTCAAGAAAGGGAATGGCTTTTGGTATGGGATCGATTTTATCCAAATCATCTTTGGATGACATATTGACAACTAATAAGAAACTTACAAACAAGCTTATTCCTAAATTATACAGGTATCGTTTTGATCCCAATCTGTCTGTATCTAGTTCAATGAATGAGATATGGAATACCTTAGTTAAGGAAACATCGCAAACCATCAAAGAATACTTTGATCTTATATTGCAAGAATTATTACGAGGAATTGGTAATAGAGAATGGAGAGTGAGACAAGCTAGCACTGTCGCCCTTTCTGATCTTATACAAATCATTCCATTTGATGAGCATGATTATGATTTACAGCAAATATGGAATATGTGTTTCCGAGCAATGGATGACATTAAGGATAGTGTCAGGAAAGAAGGTGATAAACTAGCTAAAGTATTAGCGTCAAATGTGCTTCGAGTAATTGATTCAAAAGATGGTACTCAGTCGTCCAAGGATCGCTCAACGGCATTATTGAAAGAACTAATTCCTTTCCTTTTAGGTAATAAAGGATTACAAAGTGATTCGGAAGAAGTTAGAAACTTTGCTTTGGATACTATTCTTCGAGTTAGTAAAGTTAATCTGACAGTTGTCAAGCCATTCATCCCTGAATTGATAGAAAATTTTGTTTCATTGATGTCCAGTTTAGAACCGGAAGTAATAAATTATTTGGTGTTGAATGCTGATAAGTATAATATGAAAACCAATGATATAGATGCTAAGAGATTGCAGAGCTTAGGTGCCTCACCTATAATGGATGCTATAGAAAAATTATTGGACATGTTGGACAGCAACATTATCGACAATTTTATTACAAAGTTATCTGTCAGTATTAAGAAATCCGTAGGACTCCCGTCCAAGGCGTGCGGATCTAGAATAATAGTTAACTTGGTTAGTAAAAACTCTTACTTGGTTCAAGGCTATGGAGACAATCTTCTTAAGCTATGTATTCTGCAATTTCAGGATAGAAACGATGCGATATCCTCTTCATTTGCGCTGGCAGCTGGATTTGTATGCCGAATTGCTTCTTTAAAGGCGATTTCCGCATTGGCTACCGAAGTTGATAGACTCTATTTTGAAAGTGAAAATGAAAGGGGTAGAGTTATTGCATCAATTGTAAGTGAAAATGTGTCACGTCATAGTGGCAGTAGGTTTATGAGTATATCAGCTTCCTTTTTGCCTTTATCATTCATTGGAAAGAATGATAATGTCAAAACTGTCAAAACTAATTTTGGAAGAGAATGGGATGAAAATACAAGTGGAAATGATAGTGCTATCCGATTATATTTACCTGAAATTTTAAGTTACTTTGAATTGTACTTAGGCTCAGCTAAGTTTGAAATTAGACAAACCATAGGAAGATCAGCGTCTGAATTGAGCGACCTGATCACTGACTTCAAGCTACTTTCTGAAGATAATATTAAGAAGTTATTAATTCTTTTGATTGAGTCTTGCAAAGGAAAGTCTTGGGCAGGAAAAGAACTAGTCCTTAAGTCATTGGTATCCATATCGGAAAGATCAGTAGATCTTCTATCTCATGAATCAGAAATTCTTAACCAGACCAAAAAGGTTGTCCTTACAGAAGCAAAAAGAAGAAACAGAACGTACCAAAAGTATTCTAGTAAACTTTTGGGTACTTTCATTAACTCATTTCCTACACCTGAATTACTTGAAACTTACATTGAGATAATGGATGATATCTTGAGCGAGGAATATTTAGAAGATGACTCTGAAGATGATGATATGGAAGTTGATTCAGGAGCTAATATATCCTCCAAAAATCAAGTCAGGTTGGAAGAAGAAAGGCTAGGTTTTATGATTAACTTAGTAGAAAGCTTCCCCATACTCAATGATAATGGTATGAAGGATGTCAGTCATGTTCTACTTGATCTAATCTTAAAAAAGTCCCTTGATTTGTTTCAATCTGTTAAACTAGAATCATCTTGGAGATCAAAAATTACTGTCAATGATCTTCTTGTTAAATTGACTGAAAAATTGAAACAAGTGCCTTCATCTTCTATTCAAGAGTCTGAAACCGAATTACTATTTAGGAATTGGGAGCAATTGAGGAGGTTGTGTTTACAGTCCCAAGAAATTGAAAACGTTAAAATCAGCTTTATGAGATTGTCACAAGCATTGATTAATATTTTTGAAGACATTCATCTTTTATCCCAGGTTTCGATAATCAAAGGAATTCTTGAAAAGTTTAAGTCTACGGAAAATTCAAATGTTGTTATAACAGAAGTTAATAGAATTCTACAGTAAGATCAGTTAATTATTAGAAATATTTATTTCCATTATCTACTATAGATCACCGTGTACAATAGCCTATCAATATCATTAGAATCGTCTACTGACCACCTCTCAATCTCAAGACCAAGTGTAAAGTAGATTCTTTTTGGATGTTGTAATCCCCTAAGGATCTTCCATCTTCTAACTGCTTACCAGCGAAGATCAATCTTTGTTGGTCTGGTGGAATACCTTCTTTGTCTTGAATTTTACTCTTAACATTGTCAATAGTATCAGAAGATTCGACCTCTAAAGTAATGGTCTTTCCAGTTAAAGTCTTAACAAAGATTTGCATACCACCTCTCAATCTCAAAACCAAATGTAAAGTAGATTCTTTTTGAATGTTGTAATCAGACAATGATCTTCCATCTTCCAACTGCTTACCAGCGAAGATCAATCTCTGTTGGTCTGGTGGGATACCTTCCTTGTCTTGAATCTTGCTCTTAACGTTATCGATAGTATCGGAAGATTCAACTTCCAAGGTAATGGTCTTACCAGTTAAAGTCTTAACAAAGATTTGCATACCACCTCTCAATCTCAAAACCAAGTGTAAAGTAGATTCTTTTTGAATGTTGTAATCACCTAAAGATCTTCCATCTTCTAATTGCTTACCAGCGAAGATCAATCTTTGTTGGTCTGGTGGGATACCTTCTTTGTCTTGGATTTTACTCTTAACATTGTCAATAGTATCAGAAGATTCGACCTCTAAGGTGATGGTCTTTCCAGTTAAAGTCTTAACAAAGATTTGCATACCACCTCTCAATCTCAAAACCAAATGTAAAGTAGATTCTTTTTGAATGTTGTAATCAGACAAGGATCTTCCATCTTCTAATTGCTTACCAGCAAAGATCAATCTTTGTTGGTCTGGTGGAATACCTTCCTTGTCTTGAATCTTGCTCTTAACGTTATCAATAGTATCAGAAGATTCGACCTCTAAAGTAATGGTCTTACCAGTCAAAGTCTTGACAAAGATTTGCATACCACCTCTCAATCTCAAAACCAAATGTAAAGTAGATTCTTTTTGAATGTTGTAATCAGACAAGGATCTTCCATCTTCTAATTGCTTACCAGCGAAGATCAATCTTTGTTGGTCTGGTGGGATACCTTCTTTGTCTTGAATCTTGCTCTTAACGTTATCGATAGTATCGGAAGATTCTACTTCCAAGGTAATGGTCTTACCTGTCAAAGTCTTAACGAAGATTTGCATTGTCGTTTAGATATATATTTGAATGTTTAGTTATAAAATTAATGTTATTTTTTATCAAGAATATGTTGGTGGTTAGGTGGCAATTTATCCCTTATATATAGCTAAACAACCCCTGACCCCTATAGTAAATTTGATGCAGTATGTTTCCATTTTTGGAAGTCAACGCAAAAAAAGAAACTCTCATTGATCGAATGATTACGATAATGTTTGTGCACCCAGAAAAGGCTGACTTATTCTACATAAATCCCGCCACAGACGAGTTAATATTGTTCACGCATCCATTATGAAAGGCATTGTCTTGCAAAAAAGTCGACAGTGGCACTCTATCAACTCTAGTCTAGTTTATCATTAAAAGATACCATCCCCTAAATTATGCTAGAAAGCTAGGATCTGCTTGTCTATGCTGGTAATTTTTGTATGCACTTCGGTTAATGCCGGAAACCGACCCCGGCTAGAGAATTCCGCAGCACAAAAAAAAGAAATAATAGGCACATATGCTGGGGTCACCAAGAAAAGTATGGAATTTTGAATGTGCGGCGCATACAATTCTACCCATGACTTAATGGTGACTCAAGAATAATAATATCCCACAATTCGTTTAGGGAGCACGAGACGAGCCAGATACGACGCCTAGCTCTTTTTCAAAACCATTTGAGTGAGCACGGTATGTCCATATTCCCTCACAAAGAAGGTTTCGTAGTCACTGCGGTGAGTGTTACACACTTTTAAAAGTGGCAATTCGGCTACATATTGGTTCTCAATTGCAAAAATACCCACACGTAATCATTATGCCTTCACTTTGTTTCAAGCTTTACAAAAAAACAGTTTGTCGTATAATCATCATCACATATTAAAAGCAAAATTATTGAAAATAATAATTGGTACTAAACCATGAGAAATGTATAGATTTAATAAATAGCATTATTAGGGAGTGCTCATGAAAGTACTATTGGAATATTTGATTGGATTCTTAGAAAGTAGGTCACTAGTTGATTCCTCTACCAACGTAGTTAAATTTGAGAATTTATTTTGTTCCACAATTCGTGGAAGGTCAAAGCTTTTAGCCTTTCTTTCAAGTGACACATTCCTATTAGTTTCCAGCGTCGCCAGCGTCGCCAGCGTCGCCAGCGCAGAAGATGTAGAACGCTTCAATCCTGGGGTAGACATCTCGTTTCGAAGCTTATAAATATTTACGCGGAGCTGCTCAAGTTCTTTTGGGTTATCTATGTAAGACAAGATGGAGTTCACTCTCTCTGAAATTGGTTGCTTAAACTTGGGATCAAACTGGCCGTACAGCAAAGACTTAATTAACGGTCGAGAGCCCCAGAGCCAAGGGATAAATTGCTCAGACCCATTCTGTAATAAGTATAAAATCACTGTCAACGATTTCAAAACTGAGTAACCCTTATTATCTCTGTTACTAAGCTTTTTTGTTAAAACTTGTTCTATTGTAGACAAGTCTTTGGCGTTAAATGACAAAATGGATATCTCCATGAGATCTTGATTGAACGGTCCCTGTGTGTGGTTATCGGTTGCTGATAATTAGTTAGTTTTAGTTCGAATGATATTTAATATGTGCAAATAGGCTCCTTCAGTACTTACCGTTTTTCATTTTCCAGCCGATAGTGTTGGATAGAAAAGTCTTGTAAAGGTCAATCATAGCTGAGCATTCCTTTAGATCTCTAATATTGATGGTAACACAAGTTCTTTTATGACACCCTTCTCACTGACCACAGCTGTGTTACAGCTGAAACAATAAAGAACGATAATTTCAAATACTTTGACTTAAAGTATTCTTATCAAAGATAATTTAATAAGATGGTACACCACAATTTTTATGCGTAGGATGGTGGCAACAATTTATCACTTCAAAACTTCAAGACCTTATAAATTGCGTTAATTTACGAAAATATGAAAATTGATTTGATATTTTAAAATAAAGCCTTTGTAGTGACTTTAGTTACCCTTATAAGAATAATGAAGAATAGGAGTAAAGGAGGTAACATCTATGATAAAACTCACGTGCTGTTTTTTCAAGTATAACGCCCGTCTGTAGCAATTTAGTCTTCTAGCATCCGTCTCTTCCGCCGTTTCCCATGGCTTGGCATCTGTCAAATAAGGCAGGCCCAATCGGACCCTTACCGCGCAGGGTACGAGACAGGAACTAAAGAGAAAAAATTAAATATGTGTTTACGGGATAAATCAAAATATAGCTAGCTTCTACGAGTTAAAATTTGTACGTAATCAGCTGAAAGTTCAGCTAGCACAAGCCCCCATAAGAGCACTTAGATTCTTTTCCAGTGCCCAACAAAAATATCATACCATTTCCCTATTCCACTCGTCATTCGTTGCGATGACTATGGCCAAGACTGGCTAGCGCAATTTAATGTGGGTGCGCAGACGGAAGTCCCGCGATCCTTCGGCACAAAGCTTTAGGCCGATGATTAGAGATAAAATCGTTTGTACTGTATATAAAGCATTATAGGAGTCCATCTGTGTGGTAGTGATATGTAGTCGCTCTTGGTATAGCCGTTGGGTCATACACATTTCATAAGAGCCTGCGCGTAGGTTCGATCTAACGTACGCCCGCACAGTATTTTTTCATATTTTTGCCATCATCTCAGGTATTTTGCTCGCAAGACCAAAAAAATCTAAGGGCGAAGATTTGAAAATGAAATATAAGTTTTACATCCGTAGACTTTAAACGCAGTAGCTCAAGACGGAAACCTCGGTATCACTAAGATGTTCTTATAGATATATCTGTAGGTATATCCCGGTTTGCTTCCTCACCTTCCTTTCTCCCCCAGTACACGTAAATCTTGAAATGGTGTGTAGTGCGATGGACCAAACTTTATATATATCCGCATCCGCCAATACGTAGTGTGAGCAGAAATCAAAGTTCTTAAAAGGTTATATTGGTAAAGTACAGATAAATAGTGTCATAAACACTGTCTAAAAAGTCACTTTCTGTAACTTCACACCAGTTACGTCATACTGAAGGCACTCATAAAGAGTCGCAACATCGGGCGGAAAGTACTGAACCATTTCAATAAAATTTTTGAACTGGTTAGAGGTTTCCAGAAAAAAAGGGGGAAGTTAAGTTCGAAGTTATTAGGACATATTAAGCATAGGTGTGCTTTCGAACGAAGATTAAAGTAATAGGGGAAGGGTTATTGAAATCAAACTACGTCCTGGGAAGTTTATTTAATTTTAGACCAGTTTAATAAGGTTTGGATGTCAGAAGCTTCAGATAAGAATTCGTCTGAGCAGACTATTGTTCTGTCCAGATCCTCACGATCTGCTAGCTCTAGTACTTCAAGCCAAGGAGCATATGCACCCGATGATGAGAAGCCATCCTTCATTTATGATCTTGACTTGTTCAACTTGTGCAAAAATTACTTGGATACCAAGAACCATCATGGCTTAGCGTTGATTGCTAGACAGAAAGGTCTCCCACCTTTTTTAAGATTCAAAATATGGCCCATGCTATTAAAATACCATCCGTTTGTTATTAACCCTTTCATTCAACCTGATTCAGAGTTGATAGCACGTAAAGATAGTGATTCGAGTAATGTTTCCGATTCTTCAAGCTCATCAGGTTCTACAGTCGAAGAAGAAAATATTAAATCCAAGATTAAAAAAGATCTAGGCAAATATATGCAAAGGGTTAGACATTCCTCGTCTTTTGAGTTGTCTGATATTGAACGTAAAATATTTGAAACATTAGAAAATTCAATTTTGAAATTTACTTTGAAATGGAGCCAGATTATTAAGTACAATGAAGCATTAACATGGATAGCATTAAATCTAGCAGAATGGTTTCCTCCAATTGAAAACACGCCATGGATTTTAATCGGAAGAGATAATGTGAATAATAACTCGTTCATTAAAGATATGTTTACTGATTACTCGAACTATATTGATAACTTGCCAAACCTTAACAGTTATTTGCAAGATTTAGTAGAAGATACGACTATTACGAGAATGTCTTTTCATGATGTATACGAAAGATTGGTTTTGGTACTTTTGCATTCTCCAGAAGAGAGGAATAAGAATTCACACTCAGGAAAGAATAAAATCGATAAGACTATTTTACCAATAAGTGGAGGTACTATAGAAGATAGAGTATCTTTTTTTATATATTGTGTCAGGCAATTATTACCAGATATATCCAAACTATTCCAAGAAGAACAGATTCTAAATAAATTTGGTAACAATGATGATGAATGGGTGATTTGGTGGCTAAAATACTGTGGTGCAAAGGTTTGGTCAAAAGTTGATAGAGGTAGAATCTGGGATTTATTGTTGGGATGGAGATTAAAAAATCCTAAGAAAGATATGACTTATTACAATGAAAAATTGGGAATTCAAAAGGACTCGTTAGACAAGCTAGGTCCGGATATCTTTTGGTCCGTTAGTAGTGATGACTACGAAAGGCCGATGTCTCTCAGATCACGCTCATTTAAGGACTTAATGAACGGTTTGAGTGACTTAAGTGCGAGTCTGCCTAATTCTGCTCAAACTTCTTCTGCTAAATTCAGCAAAGATATAATGAATGTTACGAATGAGACTATCCCTTTTGCCAAGTTGGATCCTCAGATTGAGCTAATGTTTATATCTTTGGCCTTATTAAGGTCAAAAGGAAATACATTAGTTGAATTGGATCAGCATGAAATAAGACAGTATTTGTCAAGATTGCCATCTAACCTACATAAATACAAGCAGAAGCAAAGACAGAAGGAACAATCCTCCAGTGTTTTGATATCAAACGATTCGATGCACAATCATAAAGTTGATTTTATGGACAATATCATCAACGAAGCCGGAGAACTTTGGAGAAAGTACTTGTGGCAAGAAATCCAGGATTCATAGAGTATATAGATTGTCATAAATACTACATTTAGTACCCCAGTTTAATTTTTCAATCTTTTTTTTTTTTTTTTTTTTTTTTGATTTATACTCATACCCGTCTTCATACATAGAAATTTGATGGTCTCGGAATGGAAATAATTTTGATGTTAAATTTTCTTGCGATGGCATCACTTTTTATTATCAAATATTAATACCATTAGCTACCATGAGTGATGTGGAGCTGACAAAGGAGAAGGCTTCTCTTCAAGATATCTCAAAGAGAGAGAAGAAAGAAAGGAAAAAGGAAAAGAAAAGACTAAAGATATCTTCTGATGAGACAAATAGTAGAGAAGAGCATGAGACAGAAGAAATTTCTATAGATCTAAACGCTAACACTCCCTTATCAAAAAAAGAGAAAAGATTATTGAAAAAGGGTAAGCTAGACCAAGCCAAGACTCTGATATCTAGTGAAAGTGAAAAGCCGAAGAAATCAGAATTTGGTGTTTGGATTGGAAACTTATCGTTTGATACAACGAAGGAAGATCTTATACGATTTGTGGTCGCTAAAACAGCCTCTTATAAACTGGTTGAAGAAAGCGAGCTGGAACTTGACTTGGTTCAAATCAAGGAGTCTGACATTACGAGAGTGAATCTACCCATGAAAGAGAAGAAAATAAAAGGTTTTGCATACATGGATTTTGTGGGCCCTAGGCATGTTGTAACTGCAATTTCTTTGAGCGAGTCGCAGTTAGGTGGTCGTAATTTGCTCATAAAAGATGCTAATTCTTTTGAAGGAAGACCTAACAAGGAGGAAGCCGCTCTCTCTAAGAATCCACCTTCAAGAATTCTTTTTGTAGGAAATTTATCGTTCGACACTACAGAAAGCCTTTTAGAAGAGCATTTCAGACATTGCGGTGAAATTGTGAGAATTAGAATGGCAACTTTCCAGGATTCAGGGAAATGTAAAGGTTTTGCATTTATTGATTTCACTGACGAACTGGGACCTACTACTGCATTAAAGTCTAAGTTATCTAAGAAATTAATTAACCGTCCATTAAGATTAGAGTATGGTGAAGACAGATCAAAAAGACAAGTTGGCCAGAAGAAAAGAGTAACTGATGATAATGCAGAAGTTGAGTCTAGTGACTTTTCCGCTCCAGATGTGGGTTCTACTCCTGTATATTCTACTCCTGCAGATTCTACTACTGCAGATTCTGGGTCTGCCCCAAGAAGTAGACATACGATCAAGAGAAAGTTTAATGATGAAAGAAATAACTCTAATTCAAAACGTATGAAGTCTTCTATCGCTTTAGCTGGTGCCCAAAGAGCTAGCGCTGCAATTTTACCATCTACAGGAAAAAAGATCAAATTTGATTGAATAATTCAAAATTAGAGGAGTATTTAAACATATATAGGATAATGCATGACATTGAGTATACAGATAAAACTGAAGCGACTTCAATATAGTCGTACAATAAAACTTTAAAAAGGTGAAGATAAAATTGGATTTAAATAAAACAAAAATAAAACATATAAAATAAAATAAAATAAAATAAAAATAAAATAAAAGAAGATGAGAAATAAAGTATTTCTTCAGTCAAGAGTCAGTTTTCTAGAAGGTTTTATCCTATTGAAATGAGAAATTCATTTAAAAACAGGTTTATCAACCAAAACTCGATCGAAAACTTGTATTTAGTCTTTATTGCTCTCTTGGAGTAGACTTTTGTCTAAATTCCTCTGAGGTTACTTCTAAATAATTTGGGTCACCTCTGTGAGCTTCAAATTCACTGTCTGAGACCTCTTCATAGACTGAATACGTTTCATATTCGGATTCATTACTTTCACCTTTTTTACGTAGGTCAGCAATTCCGTTGGGTTGTTTAGCTATGTTGATTTGGTTAGCAGATAAACGAGCTGTTGGTTTATTGGTGTTCTTTGAGTTACTTTGTTCCACTGCTTCCTTCTTGTTCGTTTTCGTTTTAGAAGAATCGCCTCTGCTAAGTCTTCTAGAGAATTTCAGCAACAAACTATTCGATCTTTTAGGTTCTGATCCAGAAGAGGCAGCAGCTCCTACCGCCGAGCCAATTCCTGCACCAGCTGCTGCACCGATCGATGCAGGTAAAACCCTCTTTGATGTTTCTTTTTCAGTTTTAGGCTCATTTTTAGGAATGGCTCGTGTATCCTTTTCAGACAAGTCATTGCTATTTCCTAAAAAAGAGTCGTCTCTTCCAAAAATTTGGCGCTCAAGATTGAGTTGTTGGGTTATCTTCGCAGCTTCAAGTTCTCTCTCTTCAATAAGCTTTTGGACATCTTCTAAGCTAGCCTCATTAGCAACTTCACTGGCAAGTTTGGCTTTTTCCACTCTCAATTGTTTGATTTTTTTCAAGTTTTCAATTTCTTCTTGTAATCTGACTTTTTCAGATTCCTCAAATTGTAACCTATCCTTGAAAGCTTTAATTCTACGTTCATGTTCAGCTTGAAGCTTGTTGATTTCTTCTTCTTTAGATTGTGCTAATTTGGCAGCGCCTTCCTGTTCTGTCTTTAAGATAGCTTCTTTATCAGACTTAAGTTTTTGGATATCAAGAAGTAACAGTTGTCTTTCTTTTTCTTCTCTTTCTAAACGTTCTGTATGGAGACGTTCTCTTTCTTCCTTTAAATTAGAGATGTCACTATCAAGGCCAACAGTTCCAATACTATAGGAATTATTAGTTCCCTCCAGGTAAGAGCCAGCAGCCTTCAATTCCTTGCTCTTCTGTTCATTAGCTAATCTCTCCTCCTCTTCTGCCTTCTCCTTAGCAACTCTCTCTTCTTCTGCCTTCTCCTTAGCAATCCTTTCTTCTTCTGCCTTCTCTTCTGCTTCTTTCTTTAATCTTTCCTTTTCAATTTGATCCTCAATTCTCTTCGTCTCTGCCGCGTGTTTTGCCTCAAGCCTTTTACGCTCATGTTCAGTGGCCACTTGCTTAGCAAGAGCTTGCTTTTCAGCTTCCCAGTTTTGGAAATGTTCCTTTGCCTCTTTCAATCTTTTACCACGATCATCTTTGGCTTGAGATAACGATGTGAGCTTCGCAGCGTATCCAGCTAAAGCTCCTGCCAAAACTCCAACTTCTGCAGATAACACATCGTGCTTCTTCTTCTTCTCAGAGAGATCCTTTCGAGAGTTTTCAATTTTGGTGTCTAATTCCTCTTTAGTAGCCAAACTGTTAGAGATCAAGTTACTCTTTTCGGTATGTTTACCTTTCAAATCTTCCAACTCTTTAATCTTCTCATTTAATTGAGCAGTTAATTCTTCGATTTGTGTTGATAACTCAGAGTTAGAGTTATCTAATTCTGCCTTTTTCTCTTGTAACTGTTCAATTTCTTGAGTTGTCTTTTCTTGGTTAACTTTCGAATTTTCCAAGTCTTGCTTCTTGGTTTCTTCTAACTCTTCGTGATTCTTTATCAAGTTTTCCTTATCTGTAGTATGTTTCTCTACTGCTTGCGCTTCACGTTCTTCATAGTCGGTTTTTGCTGTCTCTATTTCCTTTTTGGTAGTTTTATGGAAGTTGGTACCAGTAGTCTCAGCATTTTGGATTAATTTAGTCAAATTGTCAATCTTAGCGTCAATCTCTTTATTAAATTTGGTTTTATGTTTTTCAATCTTTTTCTGGTGTTTCTCAAAGTCAGCAAGCAATTTCTTTTCATGAGCTTTAGCTTTGTTATCCAAGTCTTCCTGTCTCTTCAATTCATCTCCTTCTTTCGTCTTGCTCACTTGTTCATTGATGTTTGCAAGAATTGGAGCCACCCTTTTAGCAGCAATTTCAAGAAGTTGTGCTTGTGTCATCTTCAGTCCACCTCCCAAGTCAATAATCTTATCAGGACTATCTAAGTTACGGGAAACAGAAGCAATGGCAGCTGTACTTAATTCTTGGTAGTGTGCTAATAACGCTGGTTTGTCCTTAAATTTTGCTAAGACTTCATCTTTTTGTTGATCAACAGGTACAAATTTGGCCTCAGGTTGAGTTACTAACTCAATAGGTGCATCTTTGATTTTTTCAAGAATATCATCGTCATTCGCAACAGTGGTTTCTTCGGGTTGCTCAGCTTCCTTTTCCTTCCCCTCCTTCTCTTCTTCTTCTTCCTCTTCTTCTTCTTCGTCTTCTTCTTCTTCTTCTTGTTCGCCTTCTTCTTCGTCTTCTTCTCCTGCCTTCACAACCTCGGAACCTGCAGCATCATCTTTGGAACTTTCTTCTGCGACGTCAGCTTCTTCAGCATTGTCATCGACATCATTTTCTTCCTTTACTACAGTGTCATCTGCATCGGCCTTCTCGACAGTCTCTCCATCAATTGGCTCTCCCTTGACACTCTTCACTGAAATATCACTATCTAATGCAGCCTTCGCTTCTTCCTCTGACTTCTTGTGTGCTTCCAACGTTGGGTGGGAAGCAAACTTCTTAGGCACTTGAATCCTAGTTATGGAGTTGTCCTCGACATATTGCTTACGAAGGTTCTTCTTAGATTGACCAGAGGCTCTAAATGGCGAAATCCAAGTTTCACTGCTGGTCAATTTGGACAATTTGAAGCCTTTCTTTGACCCTTTAGACGTAGCTGATTTATTAGTAGCAATGTCAGACATAACGTTAAATATTTTACACTCTATGGGGCTCTAATGCTAACTCCGTCAACTGCTGGTATGTTAGTTATTCGTATTATCTTCACTATATTTAAGCAATTGATGTATACATACGTAATCGTCCGTAGTTTTTGAATTTTTGCTATAATTAAGACGGGTCATCTATGGAAGGGAGTTTGCCAATTCCGAAGTCTATATAGTGAAGTAGGGTATTCCTACTCGAGAATGGGTGGCTCTCTTTGTTTTCCGAGGATATGTCGAGGCCTCAACCCCCGTAATAAGAACCCTCAATTGCCAGCCATCAGTATACTGTACCTTCCCAGGTTGTCATCCCACTATGACCAATCTTACACTCCCCGAGTTTCCTGTTCCAGTAGTTCTTATCATTTCCGGTGGTACTCTCGGTCATTTCTCGGCCTACTTCTACTTTGATGTTCATCATGCTCTCTCAGTTTGCTTGAGATTTTCCCAATTGGTAAATGAAATTTCCCATTTCACAGTTACACAAGGCTCTCGCAAGACACTTCGTAAAATCGGCGACAATGTCGCTGATTATGTCGAATTACGTCGCACCGATACCTGAATTGCTCTCTAGGCCCCCAGGAACCCCCCAGTAGGTCACTTGATAGCGGGCCGTTCACCGGCCAGGCGCGATCGCTAGGCAGGAAGTTTTTGGAATAATCAAAGATCCACTTCCATTACTGTCGACCAGTCATCGAGATTAAATATTGCGACGGCTAACTAAAAACTAGTTTGAAGTGGTAAAAAGGTTGAGAGACTAAGAGAAATTTTACATACCATACAATCCCTTTAACAAGAATTGGAGTAAATCTTGGGGGAATTAGTCTAATATAGCTTGTTCACTTCATTTAAATCTGGGTTGAAACTCTACAAGTGTTGCATGCAATTCGATAACTGGGGAGCGTTATACTTCAAGAAAGAATAACACTGACAACTTAGTGTAGAAATGGCTTTGTTGACTCCTTCTACCAGCTCATGCTACAAGTTGAATCTACCTCCATCAGAAGCTGACGATAGACTAAATTTACATGTACGAACAGGTTCGGCGTCAACTTTGCACAAATCGTTCCTATTTACTTTTGGAGGATTAACCATAGGACTAGAAATCAATGACGCAACCATTCCAAATATTATAGGAACATTTAGGCTGGCTGTATTAAATGGCCAGAGTAGATGTATGTTCAAGTATCTATCTGGAGAATTTTTTTATCTTAGTTTGATCGAAAAGTCTTGGAATAGACTTTTATTCCCTTCAAATTGCCCAAGACCGCAGCCTAGATTGTATCATGAGGTATGTGCTATGAATAATCGTGTTTACATTTTTGGTGGATTGCTCATTCCTGATGAATTTAAGGATAAGGATGTTACAGATGACGAATTAACCTCTTGGCAACTGTTAATGCCCTGTAATGATTTGTGGGAGTTAGACCTCGAGACAAATACATGGACCTGTCTTCATGATGGCTCTAATTATAATTTTGATCCTGCGGTTCCTAAGCCTAGATATAGTCATAAGATGACACCTGTTGAGAGTTTGTCATTTGCGAACAAAAGTGACCATTTTGGTATATTCATTGCTGGAGGTAAAGATGAACATTCAAATCCCATATACGATAATGTTATGTTTGATTTAATAGAAATGAGGTATGTTAATTCGCAAACCCATTTAAAAGTTACAGACTTGTCCAATGAAAAAAATATATATGAATTTGACAGTCATGATAGTGTTAATAGTGAAGGTGATTTGCATGTGGATTACACAAATAGTGTCATCCTTAACTTCACTGAGGTTTCAGATAAAACTACGACAACCCGTGATGGCAACCAGAATACAGCAGCAAATATTGATCAAGCAAAAAATCAAAAGGAATCACTAGTGGCGTATGTTCCAGTGAAACCAAAAGGTGAATCTAAATTGATAAACCCCTTAGTATCATTCAATTTAGGTAAGACAATAAAATCATCAAAGGCTTTACCTTTGTATAGTGGAGAATTAAAACATGGTATTGATAAAGATGGCCGTTTTCTAGTACCCTACAGTTTAAGATATCCTATTGGTGGCTTATTCGGTAAAAACATCGTTATAACCGGCTTCTTGCCAAATGAATTTGATATCTCAATTTTTGTTTATAACAAACCCACAGGTAAATGGTCAAGGTTAAATATCTTCTGTGATCATGACTACGGCTCGCATAGATTGTGGGGTGGATTTGCTTGGCAATCACATCATAAGGTTGTTTTCATTGGTAATTACTTCACGTCAATGACTACTAGTAGTGTCCGGTATTTTAATGTGATGTTAACTGTTAGCTTACCAGTGACAAATGTATTGGTTAGTTCTGAGTTGCAAGTCCGTGCTGATAAGAGCGATGAAGAAGAGGAGTTATCCGATAATTCTGAAAGTTATGATAATAATACTTTGAACGGAGAGAATGATGAAAAGCGAAGGCGCCTGTCTGCGGTCTCTCTGAATACCCCAGCTTCGATTAGTTTTAGTGAATATGTGCATTATGCTGCTCCCAAATCTAACTTCACGACTGTGAGGTCTGTTTTCTCACCTGCGGCAGTTACGCTAGGTAGAAAAGCATTTGATAGATTTGGGGACTTGATTTCTGATTTTGAATTAGTATCAGGCATTGGAGACAGAATTCCCGTTTCTTCTACAGTGTTAGTAGAAAGATGGGGAAGATATTTCATTGCCTTATTGGCCAGAGGCTACGTCGAATCTGTACATCATTTTGAAGGGGAAGAAAAGACGTTGAAATATGAGAAAAACAAAACTTCTAGATTCGAGCAAAGAGAAGATTCGACTGTTCTGAACTTTGAAGCTTTCTCCTCTACTTCTTCATCTTCTCAAGGTAAAGACATTCCGCATTTTAGGTTACCATTCCAGGAACTCGTACATCCTTCCAACGAATCCTCAACCAAAAGTGCAGATGAAAGTAATCGGCCGGGAATTACATCTTTATCATCGTCAGTTGATCCACATGAAGTGAATCCACAAAGAAAGGGCTCTAATAGTTCTCATTCAAGTACTAGCTCTGTCTTCACCACTCAATTGGAAGATATACCACCACAGTTGCCTTTACCTGAAGAGCCAATCCCAACCGTCCCAAATACGGCAGTATCATTTAAAACATCTTCTCAGAGAGGATCAAATGATCTTGGTTCTCCTCGTGCATCTCTCATTCACACTTTGACAGTGTTGAGAAACATTCCAACTACAAAATCGCCCAAAGGTTCGCCCTTCTCGTCTCCAAGGCCATCAATCTCTGCACAAGGCTCGCCTATGGATTTTAACATCTCAACCTTAACAAAATCAAATCTAGAGCAGCCTGTTTTAAAGAAACAAGATGAAGGGTTGAAAGAACCTGAAAAGAGTCTTGAACCAACAAAAATGAGTAACACTTCTTTACTGTCTGTTGATTCTTCTCACAGTGACCAACGAACTACCCGCGGAGAATCAATGACATCTGATGAATCCTCGATACTTGATGAGGAAACAATTGAACATAATGATGAACTTTCTCACTTGAGACGTTTGCTTGATTTTGAAAATTTGGCAGAAGATAAGAAAATGGAACCATCTTTGATTCCAAGAAAGCTATACATGCCGTATGCAACAGTTTCATTAAAAGCATTTTGCGAGTTTATGTATACTGGTCAAGTAGGGAATAATTGGCTTTTAACGCCTACGACGTTAGATAATTTACAAATTGCTAAATTCTACACTGTTCCCTTTTTATACGACTTAATATGTGAAGTATTATTCGGAATCGTTGGTCGAAAGGAAAGCTACGTCTCAGAAGAAGGTAAAAAGTTGAAAGCCAAGTACTTTCAACTATTAGAGTTGACGGGTACATCAGCTGGTCCAGACTTTAAGTTTCCCTTGGATGACTATGAAGGTTTCATAGACACAGTAGATGATGGTTATTTTGATGTTGCCTTAATGAAAAAGACCGCAAGAACGAGAGGAAAACCATCCACCAGTAGCGGGAAAAGAAAGAAATCCGCTTCTAGTCCTAGTAAGGACTCCACAAAAAAGGAAAGCGAAGAATCCACGGAAGAATCATCTGATTTGAAGTCTAGTGATGACGATATTGACTTCGAACTTAGACCTTTAGAAAAGGCGGGAAATAGTAATATGGGTCCTAGATCCAAATCGGTATTCGATAGAGCTAACAGTTTGCATTCGGAATTCTTCCAAATGTCCCTTGATGATTCGTCAATTGATCCTAAACATGACGCACAGGAGGAGGAAAGAATGAAGCTGGTTACTTTAGAACAAGTCACTTCTCCTGATTCGCCTATTCCAAGCGACTATGTTATTGAAATCATATACGAGGTGGCGACATTGGTAGCAGATATTAAGCTTATGTTAAGAGCTTTAAATGCTAGGCAAATGACCAAGATTTTAAGGCAGTCTCAAGAGGATCTTCATATGGAAATCGAACGTCTCACTCGTTTATATGATGAAAGGATTGCGAATGCGGAGTCATCTACGTACGAAAATGATAGGGCTGATATTGATAATACTTCACAAAAGGGAACTCCAGACTATAATGCTTTGAGGCCAACGCGCTCTTCTGCATCTCTCACAACAATGGGCTCTGCTTTTAATAGCATTATTAGCTCTTCTAATGATAAGGCGAAAACTAGTGGTGGGTTCAGGACCCCGACGACCGGAATCGGAACGACTTCACTGAAACCAGGTTTCTTCGAAGCAAAATTACGTAATAAAGAATTGGATAAGCATATAACCAGATTGATCAAAAAAGATGAAAGCTTAAAGTCCAAACAGAAGAAGGAATTACGCCAAAAGGAGAAGTTGGAGAAGAAGCAGATAGAAAAAGAGAAAAAAGAGGCAAAAAAGGGGCTTGGTAAAACTGCTTCTGTTTTGTCTCTTAATAACGATGATGATTCCCCTGCACCATCAATTTCCTCTGGTTCTACAAAGAAAAATCACGGCTTTTTCCATCGTCCTCATCTAAAAAAGGATAAGTAAAGCTATTTCACTTTTTAAGTGTTGGGTTTTGTTTATTGGATATTCATGGAGGGGGTGTATTTACCCTGATCGAATTATTCAATGCACGGGCACAGCTGCAATCCCTGCTGTCGCAATGCGCACTAATATAATGTTACCCTAGCCGTAAATTAACCTGTGCTCGCGTACGTTGCGTCATTGGCCTACCCACACACTTAAATTTACCCTGAAACAATGTTTAAGGGAGACATAGCAATGTTCACTTACAGGAATTAACTGCTCCCTGTTAAAAACCATTGCGAAATTCAAGTCGGCAACAAGTGAACGATGTTCGGTAAATTTCGGAGTTGTGAAGAGACTGCCTACGCTTATATCGCTAAAACCGAGTAAGTATTACTACTTCACCTACTTTAATGGCAGAGGGATCAGAGAGGGCCGCTGAGCGGCTTCTTATTCTCTTTTCTTTGTCGGATGTGGCTTGGTGTACCTTTAAGGAACCCCACACCTTCTATATCCTGTATATCGACTTATATGTATTCAGGTTTTCTTTTTGAGATTGAGATGAATATACATATCTATTGTAAGAATAAATGACGACAGTAGTATCTAGTCCTCGTTTTGTTGCTTTAACATCGTTAACGTGCCAATGTTGTCTTGTATATAGTACCATTTCTGTATATACTACGGTTGAACATATGATGATTTCGGTAAATGTCTGCATGTAGCTTAAAACTTTCCTAGCTTAGTCAGCTAAAATGCGCTCCAAACATTTTGTGTTGCGATATCCTAATGAGCCTATTTCGTCATTTTGCATTGCTGCTGGAGATCAGAAGATATATATAAAGCCCAAGTAGATTTTAATAATCACTATTCTTTACTCTTTAATCTTATCATTCTCAATAGAATTTTGTTTAAATCTATAGTTACAAACAGAAGATTATCAGAAATACTAAAAAAAGTTTTATTAAAGATGACGGCTGCACAATTGAAGGTTAACCAAGAATATGTCAAGTTAAACCAAGGTATTGAGATCCCTAGGGTAGGTCTTGGAACCTATAAGGTTTGCCAAGGTGGTGAAGCCTATAACTCTGTCAGGACTGCATTGGCAAATGGTTACAATCACATCGATACTGCTGCTAGGTATGGTAACGAGGAAGAAGTCGGTAAGGCTATCAAAGACTCTGGTATCCCCAGAGAAAAGATTTTTGTTACTACCAAGTTGTGGAACGTCGATCACAAAAACGTCGAAGGAGCTTTGGATACATCATTGAGGAAGTTGGGTTTGGAGTACGTGGACTTGTACTTGATTCATTGGCCTGCCTCAATAGACCCTGAAACTGATAAGCATTACGAGGACTGGGACTATGTGCACACCTACAAGGAATTGCAAAAGATTTATAGGAACACGAACAAAGTGAGGGCCATTGGAATTTCTAATTTCACTGTGAACAAAACTGAGAAATTGTTGTCTGATCCTGGAGTTACCATTAAGCCAGCTGTCAACCAAGTTGAGTCCCACCCATTGTTACCTCAGCCAGAGTTATATGCTTACTTGAAACAAAAGGGAATCCATGTCGAAGCATATTCACCATTAGGTTCTAACGGTGCTCCATTGTTCAAGAACGAAATCATAACACGTATTGCTGAGAAGAATGGTGTTGATGCTGCTAATGTTTTAATTTCTTGGGCTATCCAAAGAGATACTATTGTATTACCAAAGTCCGTCACTGAAGCAAGAATCATCAACAATTTGAAAACCTTCAAGTTGCCCAAAGAAGATTTCAATACTTTAGAAAGTTTAACGGATAAGTATGGTGTTAGAAGAATTAATAACCCTGCTTTCAATAGTTTTGATGACTAATTCTATTTTAACGTACTACAATATTTAGTTCTGCTGACAATTGCCTTTTGAGAGAGTGTTTTATATTTTAGCTAGCTAGAAACTATATCATGTCATTTATCAATGAATTGCGTCTTGTAGTTAAATCTATTTATTCAATAGCCAATGGCATATTAATCTTTTGGGTGCAGAAGACAAGGTAAGCGGCTGGTGTATCCGTGCATAGACGTTGTACATTTGAGTCTTATGAAGAGCAATAGAATGAGCTGAGAGCTGCTGAATTGACAGTCCACTTCATTGCTTTTATCAGTAGAGAGAGTATATATGTGACTACTATGAGAAACATCTAAAAGATGTGACGGCCAAGTCTATACACATCTTTTTAATGAGGTTAGGCTAGGAAACAAGCTGGTCTAACAAACGTTTAACCAAAATCTCATGCTAATTCACGACAGCTTGGTTATTTGCGCACAAGCAAATAAACCGAAGATGAAAAGAGAATTGTATCTTATAGAATAATTATAAGGAGCCATCACTGTACTGTCTTTACTTTAAGTTTCATTGCCAAGATCATCTGTGATAGAAACGGTTATTCGAAAGTATTTCTCATCCAGAATATTTTCTATTGAGATGTTCATATTGGCCGCAAATCAATTATATCACATTCTCTCTATTTATTGATTTATTGCCAATATACGGAGAAAAGTGAAAAAATTACATACGGCCAAAAGACTAATTATTTGAAAGCCCAAATAACAAATCTCATTGGATGATATTATAAAGTTCATATTTTCTCTCCTCCTCCGTTACTGTTTTCTCGAATGCTTTTCGTCCCATAAACCTAAATACAAATATCCTGTATATACATCAGTAGAGTTGTCGTCAAAAATCAGATTTAGAGACTTTACCTGACAGTATCATATAACATCAATATTCATAATTTAACATGTCGTCTAATTGGGAAGAGACACCACAGGCGGATGATTTTATAATACCTGATGAGGACGTACGTCTGGAAAGACCCCAACAAACGACCTCTCAAGCAAACACACAGCGGGGGCCCTCAAATACAAATCAAGCTTCTTCCAGTAACCCTTTTGGATGGAGACCCAAGGTAGATTTATCTTCAGCATTTACACCGTTCACTGCCAATAAGGATTTCACAGATGGAAATAAGGTCAAAGAACGCCAGTATAGTGGAGGAGATACGTTGGATGAACCAATTTGGCATACTTTAAAAAGAGATCTCACCAAGATTGGAAAACACTTGGCTATCATTATTTGGCCTATGCAGTTAAGTAAACTTGCCAAGAAGCAGCAACAGAGACTAATTGATTTTGCGAACAGCAATGGAATTCAATTACCACAGCTGATAACAGATAGCAGGAGAGTATCGGTTTCAGAATATGACGAGGAAGAAAACACAGGTATAAATTCTAATGACAACGTGAAAGCAGAAACATTAGATTGGGATTTATGGGGACCACTAGTTTTCTCACTAGTCTATTCCGCAGTATTAGGTTTTTCTGCTCCTAACAAACAGACAAATCAAGTATTTTCCGGGTCTTTCAGTTTTATTTGGTTGTTTTTTATCGTGGTTGGTTTAAATATTCAGTTGCTAGGAGGCAATATTTCTTTCATGTCAGCGATTAGTGCTACTGGCTACTCCATGTTTCCTTTAGTCCTTGGCGAAGTATTGTGCTCTTTAATACTAAAGTGGAAAATTGTGCGTATTGGTCTTATCGTCATTTTAAATGCTTGGAGTATCTATGTTGCTACTATGAGCTTGAAATGCTCTGGAGTCTTACCTGGAAGAGTATTATTAGCGATGTATCCAGTTGGGCTCATGTATTCTGTTCTAGGATGGCTAGCTGTTATTACATAGACATTTCATGCTTTTGGTACTTATGCTATTTAATGGTTAGTGTAGAAATAAAGAATAAATATTAAAAACTTGATGTTCCACAGGACAGAGAAGGTGACTTAACACTTCGCTAAGGAAAACAAAGGGATTTTCACTGCCCCTGGCAGAGTCGTCGTGTGCCCTTCAGTTTTGTGAGTTTGAAAATTTAAAAAATAGAAAGGCGCGTGAGTTCGACTCTGACTAGAGTTTAAAACTAAAATGATGAATAAAATGGATGTGAACAATCTCTGAGTTTGATCATACGATCAATCTAAGATTACAAAACCTGCCTTCCTACTGAAAATGTTTTAAATTCTATTATTTTAATTCTTATTCAAAGGAATCTATTTTAATATGCCATAAGCCACTACTTATATATATGCTAAGGTATGTCTCTTTACCTTTGTTCGCCCTTTTGTCTCCTCTTTTTCCTCTCCATCTTGGCAATTTCAATCAAATCATCTTCACTGGGCTCATATATGTGCCAAATCGTATAATGGGGCAAACCGCCTACTGTATAACCCATCGCTTTAGCCATTTTCCCAAAGGCTTCTGTTTCTGCGTGATTCAAAAAGGTGAATGCAGGGAAATTAACACCATGACGAAAGATCAGCGCACGCGCTAGAATAGAGACACCTCCAACACCATCAATGTTCACGAGTTCATCAGGGTTACCATTTGGATTCCTATCGTATGCCAAATGATATCTCCATGTTGGATACTCTGCATAACCCTCGACAATTACATCATCCTCATCTAAAGTCTTTGCCAAAGCGATTGCCGTGTCCGACTCCATCCATGTGTTCAAATCATATGCCTGCTCACTACCAAGAAAACTTGGCAATGGTCTCCAAACATTCGGTACCATTACGTCGTAGTTATGTTTCATTAAATCCTGAATAATTGAGCCTGGGCAAGTTTCGATGTCAACATCTCTCCAATATACCCATGAATGATACGGCTTCAATGCATTTGATGTCAACCAATTTCTTGCTCTTCCCATAAGCTTACGACGAATACCTTGAACTTTAACAGCATGCCTGTCACTGAACCCTTGCCCGATAACTTGCCCAAAATCTTTCTTGTAGATTGAGACAGATCTGAACGGCTTTCTGTAGTCCTTGTGGGATGCAGCTGGGTTAGTGTAGGATCTTCTTATGTTCTCCATGTACGCAGGATCCATGTAGAGTTTGTAAAGGTCAGAAGAGCCTTTAACTACTTTTGTGTGTTTTTCGGCTTCTTCTGCCTTTAACTTGTCAACCAATGTTCCATTTTGTAATGCAATAGAATATTCAAAAACAGTCTCTAACGTTGTATCATCTGGTGAACAGTCAGACACTAAAAATGCAATGTCAATCAATGAATGGTCATACGTTAAATTCATTAAATTATAAAATGCCATTGGCAAGACATGCTCAGCATTTCTTAAAGGCATTAAGAATAATACAACGTCACCATTATTCAATCCATCTGAAGATCCTCTATAATCATTGAGATCGTAGTATTCTACTATTCTGCTGGACGCTTCTGATTCAGTCTCCATTTCAGGGCTAACACTGGCACCATCGATAAGTCTTTCAACGCCATCCTTGGTGACTTTATATACTTCAGGTGTTCCATCTTCTACTGCTTGTTTTCCACTAGGACTTACAGTATGCTCGTCGACACCATTTCCACCAGTGGGATGCAATATATACACCCATATAAAAATCACAGCAACGGCAGCTATTAAAAGTCTCTTGTAAAGAGTACTGTTGTGCCTCTTCCGGAAATTGAACCTGTTATAGCTTTTCATGTTAGTATGTTTCCTATTATATTGATTATTTGTTTGTGCATAAGCCTCGTTGTCAAATATTTTAAATTACTTACACTGGGAGTTCTTCCTTCTGACCAAGGCGGTTCAAAATCATCAGTATTATTGATTAGTCTTTGAACCCAAAAACCTATATACCTCTAGGTATGCCTATAAAATATTATCAATTGCAATTATCCAAGTCTCTATGTAAATCTTTTTCGTTTGTCTATCAAGATCAAATTATTTGTACACGTGTATCCAGGAAAGAACAATAGCGGGAAAAAAAAACAAAGAAAAATTAAACAACCTCACTTAAACCATATTCTTCTGGTTTAAACCAATGATGCTTTAAAGTTACCCAACAAGCCTTTGCTACATTTGATGCGTCGGTTTCTGTAGACGATTTGCCCTCAATGTAAACTTTTAGCTTTGGTTCAGTTCCTGAGCCTCTGCAAGTGAATCTTGCCTGATTTCCTTTTGGATCAACTAAAGTAGCAGTAATCATTTGTGACTGAGGATCAGTAGGTAACACAGGTTGATGATCAGCAGTGGTTGAGTCATATCCGACGGTTAGATCCCTCCACGCTAACACCTTAAAATCACCAACTGATGAAGGCAGGTCACCTTCAAAAGACAGACGAATTTCTTCAAAAATAGTCTTTGTCTTCGAAAGGTCTTTAAGCTTGTAGTATCCATTACATTCTTTGAACCATCCATATTTCTCATAGCCTTCGTTTAGCTTTTGAATGACATCAGTAGAACCATCAGCGAACCATTTCGCATAGAGCTGAAGGAAGATTACTGCTGCTGCAATTCCATCTTTGTCGTTGACAATGTCAAACATGAAACCAATGGCCTCTTCATAGGCAAAGGGAACCAAATTTCCTTCCTTTTTCAAGTCAATAGCCTTATTTCCTATCCACTTGAATCCTGTTAAGGTATCCACAAACTTAAAACCATCATGATCTGCCATGGCTCGCAAAACCTGGGAAGAAACAGTAGAGTTTACAAGGTACAACCTTGATAAATCCTCTTTAGATGTAGACTCAATAATATACATAGCAAACAAAAACCCAATCTCATTTCCTGTCAACTGTCTCCATACATCTCCTGATTTTACGGCAATACTAAATCTATCCGCATCTGGATCATTAGCAATAACCAAATTACAGCCGAGAGAGTCCGCGGTTTTGATAGACAATTCAAGTGCGCCCTTTTCTTCGGGGTTGGGAAAGCTAACTGTTGAAAAGTTAGGATCAGGCACAGCTTGCTCCGTAACAGACGTCAATTCGTTTCCTTCAAATAGCTCATATACCTTCTCAAAAATTTCTAATCCAACACCATGCATAGGTGTATATACAAAATTATAATTGAGCTTAGTTATTTTGATCAATTCTTTTTTGATATGCTTCAAGTATGCTTCAGTGACTTCTTTCTTTACTGGTAAAAGTAAATGTGCATCCGCTCCCTCTTTAAAGTTACCAACGACATCCCACACATTTAAGTCATTCCAAGGTATCAAATTTCTCTCAATAGATTCAGCAATTCCAAAGTCATGGGGTGGGATGATCTGACATCCATTAGAGTAGTAAACCTTAAATCCATTATCCTGGGCCGGGTTATGAGATGCCGTAACCATCACACCAGCCGATGCTTCGAAGTGGTCAATTGCAAATGGCACTAAAGGTGTATGAACATACAGTTTATCACCCCCACAATTGGTCTCCTTGGTCTTATGCAAATTTAAGGACTCATCGGAAAGATTATTCGTTGAACCTAAGTAATAAACCCTTAAGCCCTTCGCTAATGCAACACTGGCTGTTATTTCTGCAAATCTTTGAGAATGATATCTATGGTCATATCCGATGACAATAGAAGGCAAAGTAGGCATATTATCCAACAAATACTTTACCAATCCCTGTGATGCTTGCAAAATTGTCACATCATTCATAAAAGTAAACCCTGAGGTCATTTCACCTCTCAATCCCGCTGTTCCAAAGGCGATTCTCTTTGACAACTTCTTATCTAGTGCCTCATAATCATGCTCCCTTTTCAAATCCAGGATTTCTTTCTTTGATTCAGGATTCACATCAATTGAAGTCCAATCATCAGCAAGCTTATTAAGCTTCTGTATTTCGTCTTCGCTGAAAGCTCTACCAGATACCATGCTTCTCGTCAATTAAATTTAAGCTTCGATTAGGAACGAAAAAGAAATGATCGATTTGATATCTCTTTACGGGAAAGGCGAGTACAAGTCTCAAAAGGCTTGAAGTAAAATCTAAAACATACAATTCTATGATACATAATAGTCCTATGAATAAGAGAGTTCATACTCAAGAATGGAAGAGTTCTCAGTAACACCGACAAACTTGATAATTCTGTTTTCTGTAAAGTCGGCGTCATTAGCGTCCGTTATTATTTCAACATTTTTTATAGGGCTTTTAGAACCTTCAATAGAAAGGTAAGAATGGTTATCTAACCACTTCTTACCTTTTTTAACGTAACGATGTAAACTAAAACCTTTTGGTTCAGCGATGATTACTATGCTAGTAGATGGGTCTATCGTGAAATCTATTATGGCTCTGACCAGATCAATTGAATGCGCAATTGCATTCTTCCGCAAGTCAATCACTTCTAAACAATGCTGGTCGCCATCATCAGTAGATGATGCAAATAACCAATAACCATTTGATGCAAATTTTAGTTTCTTTATAGCAGGGTACTTGGTATTAAGCTTGAGTACTGATTCTGAGGTTGCTAAATTAAAAATTTCAACCACACCTGCAACATTTCCAACACCTAATAGCGCACCATCGACATGAATATCTCCTGTTTGTATACCTTCAGTAAAATTTGGAGATTGATAAAGAATACCTTTATTAATATCATTTAATGTCCAAAAGCTTGGAGAGAGTAAGACAAATAAATCAAGTAATTTGGGATGTGTCAAAATCGAAAAAACATTCTTCTGTTCAGTTTTGTATGTAAATTTACCGCCACCAACAACAATATTATCCTTATACGCAACTAGTGGATGTGGCTCATCCTCATATTCAATGTATCCAAGAGCCAATACAATGCCTCTGTGCGATATTTTAGTAGTTTGGGAATCTGTGAGTGAGTATATGGCAGTTGATCCAGAAGGTGATCCTATTAAGAGACTCTTTATATCTTTGTTTAAATTAAACGAAGTAATTTTCTTGAAAGGTTGTGCAAGACTCTTCTTAAAATCCATAGATATAATTTGATCAGGACCAATAGGTAGAGATGGCTTATTCTCCTTATGGATACGGAATAATTCATCTCTTGCCTCATTTATCCTATCAGCTGGGATTGAGGTAATTCCATTGTGTTTTTCTCCGTCATCTATTTCAACTCCTTCACCTGTACCTATGGAAGCAGAAAGCTCTTGTAATGCATTCTGGGCTTCATCTCTTTCATTAATAGCTTTAGCAGCTACTCTTATTGCTGCATCTTTATGATAGAGAGCAGCACTAAGCTCTTCTCGCGCTGTATGAAGTTGTTTTCTCAAGGTAAAAACCTCAAACGCCAACGCATCCCATTCATTTTGAAACGTCGATAAAAGGGATGGAATTGATGTAGCACTAGGAGGATTAGGAGCAGTAATAGCTAAACTGTCAGTATTCACAGGAATTAACTCTTCCACTGTTAGTGGCTCATCGTTTATAGGGTCTTTTCCACTTGTGGATATATAATTAACAGCATGTCTTTTTTCAAAAATGGAGCCACTTCTAGGTGATATTACCGGCTCTTTAGCTACTTCACCGGATATAGAACATATCATTATGCAATTTAATAGTGATAGTATTATTATAATTTTTTACGTGAAATGTTTACATATTTCATCGATACCAATTTAGACATACAGAGAATATTATATACAGTAGAATCTGATAAAATTCGAAGCTGAAATATAAAAAATTATACGCAAGATACGTCACACTATATATATTATACACCAAAAAGAAAATCGAAACACGAAATAAATAATAACGAAATTCTGATGATTGAAATCAGAGATACATTCTTGAGTTGCTGAAAGTTCATTTTTTCTACAATACATTATACAAGCCTTTCTTTTGAAGAATTGTATAGTCTGCAGTTATCACTATCTTAGATTATTCTGAGTGTATAGAACCTTTTTCAGAGTGATCATCAAAATGTTCGTATGCCATTGGTGGTTCAGGATCAACCTCACGGTAAGATCTGAAGTTACGTCTTTGAGTGCCAAAGAGACCGCAACAGTGACCAAGAAAACTTATAAGAATGAGAAGTATAGCTGCAACAGTAGCTGACCACAAGAATGCATAAAAGTTTATAGATAGGAATGACTTGACACCGTATTGAGAAGCATTTTTGTTGATTTGGTTTCTCGTATACATGTAGCTTCCTGTTACAAGTGCTGCACCCATGATGATCGTTAGCAAAGTGACAAATTGTAACAAGAAGTTTAAGAACGAAAGACAGCATGAATCAGGTGAAAGACAACAACCTAATGCCTGTGCAACGAACGAAATAAACGCCAAAACAATTCCAGCCAAGATTAAACCAAAAGCTGCAGTGGTAAGTTTATTCAAGAGTTTGAACTTCTTCTTCAAATCACCCGGTAAATTAAACGTCTGGTAATCAAGCTGCAGGATCAAAGTATTGAGCTGGGACTTGATGGCATCTGAAAGTACTGGAACATTGAGACCACCTTCGACAGTGTTATTAATGGCATGGCCAACTTCAGTTTTGAAGAGTTTCAAAGGGTCCATTTGATACCCCGGCTTGGGCTTAGAACACCATGTGAAATTGATCTTATCGTTGTCGAACTCTTTGAAGAACTTATTAGAGCTCTTTTTCTTTTCAGAAGTGAGAGTTCCCTTACAGTAGCCCCAAAAACTAAAGGAGTAAACATCTGCCAAACCTAATTCAGAGTAACTCAAATCTAAAAGATCATCAATGTTGTTATTAATGTTGTTGTTAATGCTGTTAATGCTATTAGCAGCACTGGATGCAGCGCTTGCCAAGTCAGATGCTGCAGAACCGATGTCTCCGATTCCGAAACGCTTAGTTAACTTGTCTGATGATGGTGTAGCCTTTTTAATAGCAGCACCTTTGTTCTTAGTCAAGTCTTTCAAATTGCTGGTATCTATAAGGCTTGATAAGTTCAACGTGCCTAATTGTACATCTAGTAAGTATGTTTTCGTAAGATAACTCTTATTCTCATAGGATCCTGTCAAAGCAAAAATCGATAGCAAGAAAACTGCTAGTGACAATATGAGTAAGAAAAAACGAAAAATCTTAAACATCCTTAAAATCTCTGATGTCTATTTTCTAATTTCGTGCAGTTACTTTCTGGGGAACTACTATTTATTTGCTTGTAAATTTAACCAGTTAGAGAGCTCTCTGTCTATCCTTGGTCCCTTGTCTAAGTTAAGTATTTCCAGCACCTAAATTCGTGAACTCACAATATTGGACTTTCTATTCTTATACGTATTTTCCTGAGTTCCTAATTATAGTCTCCCCGGGACGGTGTGTATGTACGGTAGAAGTGAGTGTGATCTTGGTGATAACGTTTATTTTTGATCAGAAATTATAGGCCTTCTCATAGCCTCTATTTATCTAAACCTGGATCACATTCAGATCAGAGATCACTTGCCAAGCCTTTGACAGGACAAGGGGTTGTCTATTGATCTGCACTTTAGATGGCTGGATTGGCCCCCCCATAAAGGAATAGAATCAGAGGAATGGCTGGTTACATAGACCCGACGGAGAACCTGGAGTGCGAAAAGCGCGCTCGCAACCGCATCTTTTGAAGTGAACAAAGATGAAATTGCGGCCTAACCTTCATAAGACAGACCCAACTCCCCTCTTGGTTAGACGGTAGCACCGAGCCGGCAACCGGTCGTTAGGCTAATTATGAATGTGTCTTTTAAGACCAGCAAACTAAATCCGCCTTATTATCGGCATGGTAACCTGATATTACAATATTAGCAACCATGACCAAAAGGAACTTTGACCTGTCTTTTGAGCTTATGAAGATGATGCATTAACGTTACAATAAAATGGCACACGTTTGACACTGCCGCAGGTCACTAATCGTCACCCCAATAGTCTATTTGCCCGAGAGATACATAGTGATATTTAACTCCCTAAATTTGTCATTAGCAGAAGCGGTGCCTGTTATTGTGCTGCGAGTAGGTTAAGATAGGCCAGGCTGTACTGGCAGTAGAGCGTGATCGCTTATATAACACACCTTTTGAATCATGTAAACACTTAGAAAAACCCTGCGTCATCAAGAATTACGTTGCAAGCGAGATGTTGTCATAACCCTCATAAAAGAGGGGTCAGAGTAGAGAAGACTATAAGCTAGTATGAGAAGCTCTTGTTATGGTAATCAGGTACATCTAGGGGGGACAGCATTTGACAGGAAAGGAGGGGGAGGGGGTTCTACTCAGAGCTTTACTATGGGATCATAAGGTTAGGGAGGGGTCCTTTTGTGTTACAAAATGTCATTCCGAGCACCTAGCGCCCGGAGTAACTAGAATGCAGTAAAAAAATTGCAGCCGAATTACATTTTCTAGCTTCATGCAATTTTACTACCTATGTACATATACAAATACTGTTAAAGTTATCGAGAATTAAAAGGCTAATATACATGACGATATGTTCGAATGATATCACTCCTCTTTCAAATCGTCGAACCCGTCTAACAACTCTTTCTCGAGTTCATCTAGGTCCACCTCTTCATCTTCGGGGACAAGCTTTTGCTTTTTATTACGCTTATCATCCCCGTCCGCAGAATTTGCAGCCTCGCCATCAAATCCAGCAGTATAGTCAATCTTCCTCTTAACGCCTGACATGTAGGCGTCTTTAACGAAAGAATCATACCTAGGTGTAGCTTTTACAGTGGAACTATCCTGATATTCATCATCTTTATGTTCATCATCATCTTTATGTTCATCATCCTCCTCGTCCGCTTCTTCAACGGCATCAACATTAAGAGCACGTGGTGTTTTCTCCTCCTCATCACTTTCGCTGATATCCGCAAGGAAGTCGTCTACCTCCTGATTGGCTTCTTCGAGGTCATATTCTTCAATAGAGCTGATAGAATCGAAACGAGGTCTGCCTGAAGTGATAGAGACCCGATTCTCCCTTCTGTTCTGAACCGCCATTTGGTATTTGGCGATATCTTTTTCATCAACGAACCAATCACGCTCATTGGCTTCAATAAGAAATTCGCTTTCGTCAGCTTTGGTCCAAGAGCTCAAGCAAGCAAATAACCAATCTGTATTAACTATTTTAACATCAGGGAGTAGCTTTCTGGCTACTCTCACTTTGAAAGTGGGACCAGATCCGCTGACTGGATCTCTACAAATCACATGCGTGACACCCTCTTCCACTTCGCTAGCTACTTTTACACCAAACTGCTTACACCAAATAACGATATCTGCCGATTCTATGTTAGATCCCAATGGCAATATACCGGAGAATAACACAGTGATTCCTTCCAAGCATTGGCTTTTCAAATGAGGGATGATCCTGGTGAGGTCAGGTTTCACTTCAATTCCCATTTCCTTATTTCTGTTGAGTAGGTCGTAATATTCTTTGTGGATCCTTTTCAATGCCTTGTTCAACGAATATAGCTCATTGTCATCATCGTACAATAAATTCTCATCTTCCTCTTCTTCAGCACTCTCATCTGCAGACAGAGAACTGCCATCATGATGGTGTAACTTTTGCAAATTATGTTGTAACTTGGCTAAGGGCCTATCATGCTGTTGCTGCTCAATAGAAAGATTTCTTGTGATTGACTGTTCCATTAATAAGTCCGTATTACCTTCTCCTCCACCTAGTTCCAAAATTCTGTCTACAGGAGAAGAAGCATCTGGCCCTTCTGGAGTTGTCGACGAATCTCCATTCTCTGAGCTCTCAGGGCTTTCAAGTGGATCTATTGACTCAGATTCATCCTTTTTCGAAGTTTCCATGTCAGCATCTTCTTCGGGGGGCGGAGCTATGCTTTGCTCCAATTGAACTATAGACTTCCTCTTCTTTATTGGTCCTGTTAATTGTCCATTTTTTCTAGGCAAAAAGCTGGAGTTGATATCGCCAATCCCAACAAAGAAATCGTAAGGGACAACCTTAATTAAATTACTTTCCCACTGCCATACGTCACCTCTATCATCAATAATTGCAACCATGGACTGGTCAACTGGGAAAAGCCTTTTTAAATTTTTGTGTGTTAGGGATCCGCTTTCATCCCTACTTAATATTCTGTCCCCAAAATATTCGCCTTCGGGATCTATAATTTTGGCAATTGCCAATGCATAGTTCCTAGTGGCCATAGTATATATATGTAATTCATAAAGTTCAGAAACCAGTTGCAAAAACTCTTGCAAACCTGGTCTAACCTTGACATAATACCAAAATTTGGTGGGTGATAGCTTAGGACCATTCCACCCTTGGGGCATAATGGGTTCTTCTTCCAAGCAGAATGACTTGACATCCTTGACAGCTGGGTAGTTAGGATTTGATGGATCCAGTTGCCATTCTCCTACCGTTGGATCAACCGTCGCGTGGATAACTGTTTGATCTAAATCCACTACCAAAATTAACTTATTCTCTGATGATAATCTTTCAGTAGTACTCTGCTCAATCTTGGTGGCTTCTTCGAGACTGATCTTCAAGCCGTCATTGTCATGGGACATATTGATGGTTGCACGATCCTCGAAATTATACCCTGTGTAGTCTTTTTCATCTTCGATAGCTTTACCGCATAAAGCACATAATCCACCATATTGAACAGCGTGTGTACAGGGTTCTTTGATATATGCCAATTCTATCCCACTGTGAGGAACTTCTTGATTAACCACAACATTAAGTTCTTTCACTTCTCCTTCCACGGGGCTCTCATAAGTTCCTATACGTTCCACTCGAATTTTCGGTGGAACTTCAGCAGTAGAATTGGGGTCATCTTGATAGTCCCAATATTTGAATTTGAAAATAGTTTCGTGTTTATTAACGGACTCCCCTTCCTTGCACAATATAGATGATATGGTTATAGGAAAGGGAACGGACTTAGAAAGGGTTATTGCCGTTAATTCAGACATATTGGAGTCGACTAAGCGTACTTATCTCGCTTAAGCCAAGCTTGTTATGATTTATATAAATTGTATCTAATGGTTCGGGCTAAATTTAAAGTAATTAAACCAAGGGTCTTCGAAGCAAAGAGCTTTGAAACAATTGAATTGATTAATAAAAATTACCGCTACTAACAGAAATTTCTTAAGTATGCTTTGCGCCAGGTTTATTTATTTTATTATTATGAGGAGATACGAATGAAAATGATGAGGAAACGATTATCTTGTTCACGTGATATACATAATCGCTAAATACTCAAACCTGTGTGTTATTCAAATATCGTAGGTTGGTTATTTGGGGCCGTGATCGCCACAATGGAGACGTTGAAGTTTCTTGCAGATAGTCACTGTCACCTTTGTGCTGATACAACTACTACTAAAGTAAACAATGCTTTGACTCTCTGGAAATCTAATTATGTTTCGAGAGAATTGTTCTTTCACCTTATGACTACAAATCATCTTGATATCGACTATATTGATAAGATAGTTGAGGATGTAGGTAAGGACGTTTTACCGTATTTCGGTATACATCCGTGGTATTCACATCTTTTCACGACAATTGACAGTCTGCTGAAGAACCTAGATGAACTTAAAAAAGAGCATTATTATAGCATATTGAGCCCTTCGCCTTCAACAGAACTCTTAGATATATTACCTCAGCCTATAAGCGTATGGGAACATATCAAGAAAATAGAAAATCTTTGTTTGAAGTACAAGCATGCGGGAATTGGGGAGATTGGCTTAGACAAGCAATTTAGAATACCGGCGAATGGTTTCTACGGTAATGCTGACATTGAAAATGATGGACCTACCAAGTTAAGCGCAAGTCGAGTTAAATTGTCACACCAGATAGAGTTGCTAAACATTCAATTGGAAGTTGCCGAAAGGCTCAAAAGACAAGTTTCACTACATTGTGTTAAAGCGCATGGAGCACTTTATGAAACTGTCTCTTTCTACAAGTCAATCCCATCAATAATTTTGCATTCATATAGTGGGTCTACTGATCAAGCCAAAATTTGGGTGAAGAGCTACACTAATACAGATCAAAACTTATTCTTTTCATTGTCAAATTGGATTAATGGCATCAATGAAAAGTCTGAAATTTTGGAAAGTCTATTGAGTGTTGTGCAAGATAATCAGATCTTGATAGAAACGGATTTTGGTATAGATGGGTTCTTAAACTCCGACAATGTCAAAGATTATTATCAGCAATTGATAGACATTTTCAGCAAAATATGTAGCATAAAAATGTGGACTTTAGACTTCGGAAGAGCTACAATCCATAGCAATATAAAAGCTTCCATCTGTATAGACCCATCGTATAACTTTGATCTACAATGATTTTAATTTAAAATGAACCTACCCTATTTGATGAGTTGCTTATGTAAATCTTTTAAATATATTTAACTAAAGGATTTATAATCTTGACTTGATGATGTCAACAAACTCTGGCTTCAAGGAAGCACCGCCAACTAAGAAACCATCGACATCGGTCTTGTCTTTAAAGTCACTACAATTCTTACCAGAAACAGAACCACCGTACAAAATTCTAACCTTGGAGGCTTGTTCTTCACCAATAGTCTTAGTTAAGTGTTCCCTGATCTTCTTGTGAGTGTCTTGAGCATCTTCTGCAGTAGCAGCCAAACCGGTACCAATGGCCCAGACTGGTTCGTAAGCAACAACAATATTGGACCAGTCAGAAACAATCTTGGAGACAGCATCCAATTGCCTGTTGCAGACAGTGTGAGTGACACCGCTCTCACGTTCTTCCTTAGTTTCACCAATACACAAGATAACTGACAAACCTTGCTCCAAAGCAAACTTAGTCTTTTCGGCGATGAATTCATCGGATTCCTTGATGATGCTTCTTCTTTCGGAGTGGCCAGTCAAAGTCCATGATCCTCCTAAGTCTTTAACTTGCAATGGAGAAATTTCACCTGTGTAAGCACCAGAAGCTTTGTCATAAACGTTTTGAGAGGAGATAGCAACATTGGAATGCTTGTTTTCGGCAACTGCCAATGCAATGTACGGTGCTGGAGGCGCGATTACAACTTCAACATTCTTTGGCAAGTCAGCCTTGTTTAAGTTGTCAATGATCTTGGAGATTGACTCCTTGTTACCATTCATTTTGAAATTACCACCGACGAAGAATTGACGAGCCATTTTCGATTACCGTATATAATATTGTTTACCTGAATTAATGAATCAAAGAGAAAAAGTAGGTGTGAGAGGTTTTATATTCTGCTTTTACATTACTTTCGAAGAGGGATGGCGCAGGGACGACCCTCTTCCGAGGCTTACTGATAGATCCTTCCGGCCATGCGTGATGTCGCAAAATAATGTCGCTCAAATATCGTGATATGTTCAATTAGCAGCCAGTAAAGAGCAGCCATGTAGGGAGTTACAGTTCTTTATGCGATCATAACACCATGTTTATAGATAAAATGCTTTTAAACCCTTCTATGTAATTTAATAAAAGAACTGTAAATAGAGAATTTGCAGACTTGTAGCAAATATAAGCATTTACGACATCATTTACCAGGCAGTTTAACCTGCTAAGCTCTCTTCACTACCATGTTTGCTGTTTACATTACTGTCTGGTTCATACTGCCTAAGCTTGAATTCCAGTTTTTTATTCCCATTTTTCTTGAAGTATGCCTCCTGGATCATTTTATCCTTTGCTCTTAAAGACTTTATAGCATCTTTTTGTGCCTTAATGATACTTGCAATGTCAAGGTCTTTGATATTCTCCAACTTGTTTCTGGAATTAAATGCTACTTCATTTCCGAATTCCCTCTCGACTTCTTCATCCACATCATAATCAGGTAAATCATCCCAAGTCTTCAAAGGCGTCTTCAAAAAATACTTTCCTTTGCCATCTCTTTTCATAATCAAATACTGACAATGAGCAATATTTCTCAATGACTCAAACTCTTCATAACTCCATCTAAACCATTTCATGAGAAAGACTCTGGCCCAAATTCCATGGCTCACCAACACAAGAATATTTGCAAAGTTGTCTTTTTCAAATTGTCTGTAGAGAGTCTCATTAAAACTAGAGATTCTATCAAAGACATCGGCAGCACTCTCACCATGAGGAATTCGATAGAAAAAATGACCATAATGAGCTCTTTCTTCCCAGATCTTTTCCATTTGCTCTGGAGTACTTTGGAAGTTTCCAAAATCTTGTTCCCTCAACCTTGGCTCCTCGCTCACTTTGTACGACACATTTGGTAAGTCTTTTATGCCTTCAATGATGTTCTCACACGTTTGTCTTGCTCTTGTATATGGAGATGTATAAAAGAGAATAGATCTTGGATTTTTGCTATCGCATTGGTCAAGGTAAGATTGCTGAAGAAACTCTCGCAAAACAAGACCTGCAGATTTAGCCTGCTGGTGCCCCTGGTCAGTCAACACAACCTTATGATTAGAAATATACCTGTTAACCGTTTTATCGCAATTTCCTTCCGACTCCCCGTGTCTTACTATCAATATATACTGTGGTTGTTAGTAAAACCTCATCCTAAATCATGATGGAAGAGACGCTGCACTAATATTAATGCAAAAACGTAACAAATAAAGACATACTTTAGGTTTTCCCATGATAAAATGACACACTAACAAAATTAAAAAAGAAAATGGAAGCTATTCAGAATGGTATGGGTTTTTTGTGACTTCATTAAAGTTTCTTAGGATCTATCTACTATCACGCAGATGCGGTGCACCCTGCATATATAAAGTTCCTTACAAGCGAATATCAAGTTTTCGGCGTTAAATCTATATAAACTAAATGATGAAATTAATTATCTGCCAAGAGCTTTCTCTCGATGGCGAAGCTGTTTGTAAGCTCCTCTTCGCATCTCTTCAAAATGTCATCCGCTAAGATATCTATAGCATGACTATGAAGCATGTTGTTATATCTTGATGGTTCTGTAGGTAACTTGAAAATAGACTGCCATTCATTTGTATCCAATTCACTTTCACCATTCTTAACTCTTTCCATATTTTGAAACTTTCTCTGTTGCTTCCATTGTGCAATTTTTGACATCTCTTTCTGGTGCAAACGTTGATAGTAGTTGAAATTGGTTTGGTCATAATTATAAGCATCAATTTGACTGTACAAAGATTCTAACAATTGGGAGGTTGCATTTTGATTAGCTGATAAGTTGAATATATCGTAATCATTTTTTTCACTGTCGGCACTTGTTTCTGAAGTCAAATATAAGTTTACTAAACTGTGATTTTGGACGGTGATAGGGATTTCCTCAAAAATGTTGAAAAATGACAACTTGTGACTTTCCAAGTCCTTAGACTTCCATTTCCCATCTGAGTAAGTTGTAACAAAATTTTCAGTTAATCTGTAGGCTTTGATATCTAACTCCTTTCCAAAAGAGGACATCTTATGGATAACTACAAAAGCGTTCTTGTTAGACAACTGTTGCTGAACTAAAGCATCCACCAAATGACTTGTTACGAAATTACCTGTTACAGTAGATTGAAACCATCCTTGAAATTCAACACCATATCCCAATTTCTTTAAAACCTCTAATATATCCTGTTGGTATTTAGCACCATTTCTTGATCTTAACGATCCACCCTCATATTGATCTGGATATGTGTATGGAAATGCATTAGTGATATCTATCGATCCCTTATCATCCTCAAATCCTAAAAGGGCACCAGAAAACAAAGTTGGGAAGTTTTCTGAAGTATGTCTGATTAACGACAATAAAGCACTAGACTCTATTTCAATAGAGGTGGCTGTAGGCTGTTGATAAACCTTGCTAAAAATTGTTAGTAACCTCGAAAAATCACTTCGTGTGTATTAATACTCATTTAAAGCCTTCCATTACTTCTATGATCTATATTCAATAATATTGAAAATTCTGTATCAATAACTCTGCCGAGAATAGATATTCTTCTTGAAAGGTCCCATCTAGCGAAAAAGTATTAAGTATGTCAACACATAGAAACAGAATGTACTTACGATTGTTTCGAAGCCATATTATAGGTTTTGTACTTTCGTAAATCCTTGCTCTTTACTGATATATAATTTTCATTTCCATGTTCAACGAAAGGTAGGAAGGAAGCGAAAGAAAAAAAAAAAGGCTTATGTCAGCATTTAAATTTCATTACGTACACAATGACTCTATAAAAATTTATTTGTTCTTTCAACGATAGCGCTTGAAAAGGTGTTCTCTGTTTAATCATATTTTAGATAACAACATATTCACGCAATGTCTGAAGAAGTTAACAAGGTCACCGAACAGTTGCAGAAGACCTATTTGGATGAGGTTACTGGTGAGCAAGTCTCCAAGACTGAGTTGAAGAAGAGACAAAAGCAAAGACAAAATGATGCCAAGAAGGCAGAAAAGGCAGCTAAGGCAGCTGCTTCTGCCCCTAAGATCGCCAAAAAGAGTGACCAATTCGCTGACTTAACACCAAATCAATACTTTGAAATGAGATCACTCCAAATTGATGAACTCAGAAAGGCTAGCATCAAGGACCCTAAGGCTTTCAACCCTTACCCTCACAAGTTCCATGTTTCTACAAAGTTGCCGGAATTCATTAAGAAATTTAACCACTTAAAGAGAGGAGAGACTTTGAAGGATGTTGAGGTTAGTATTTCCGGTAGAATTATGGTCAAGAGAGAGTCTGGTTCTAAGTTGAAATTCTATGGTTTGAAGGGTGATGGTGTTCAAGTTCAAATCATGGCTCAAGCTCAAGACGCACCATCTATTGAGGCATTCGAAAAGATGCATGAGATTTTGAGAAGAGGTGATATTATCGGGGTTGTTGGTTATCCAGGTAGGACTAGCCCTGCTAAGGGTGGTGAAGGTGAACTTTCAGTTTTTGCTTCCACCGTCCAATTGTTGACACCATGTTTACACATGTTACCAACCGAACATTTTGGATTTAAGGATCAAGAAGCCAGATACAGAAAGCGTTATTTGGATTTAATTATGAATGACGCCACTGTTGACCGTTTCAAAGCCAGATCAAAGATTATTTCTTACATTAGAAAGTTCTTTGACTCCAGAGACTTCACAGAAGTTGAAACTCCAATGATGAATATTATTGCAGGTGGTGCAACAGCTAAACCATTTATCACACACCACAATGATTTGGATTTAGATATGTACATGAGAATTGCACCTGAATTGTTCTTGAAAGAGTTAGTTGTTGGTGGTATGGATAGAGTGTATGAAATTGGTCGTCAATTTAGAAATGAAGGTATCGATATGACACATAACCCTGAATTTACCACTTGTGAGTTCTATATGGCATATGCTGATGTTTACGACTTGATGGACTTGACTGAATTGTTATTCTCGGAGATGGTCAAGGAAATCACTGGTGATTACAAGGTTACTTATCACCCAGATGGCCCACAAGGTAAGGAACTTACTTTAGATTTTTCAAGACCATGGAAGAGAGTTAACATGATTGAAGAATTAGAAAAGGTTTACAATGTCAAGTTCCCACCAGGAGACCAATTGCACACTGCTGAAACTGGTAAGTTTTTGAAGCAGATTTTGATTGATAACAAATTAGATTGCACACCACCATTAACTAACGCTAGAATGTTGGATAAGTTAGTTGGTGAGTTAGAAGATGCTTCCATTAATCCAACTTTTATTTTCGGTCACCCACAAATGATGTCTCCTTTGGCTAAGAGAGACAGAGAGATCCCAGGTTTGTGTGAGAGATTTGAAGTTTTTGTTGCTACCAAGGAGATTTGTAACGCTTACACTGAGTTGAATGATCCATTTGACCAAAGAGATAGATTTGAAGAACAAGCCAGACAAAAAGCCCAAGGTGATGATGAAGCTCAAATGGTTGATGAAACCTTTGTTAACGCTTTAGAATATGGTTTACCACCAACTGCTGGTTGGGGTTGTGGTATTGACAGATTGGCAATGTTTTTAACAAATACCAATACCATTAGAGAAGTTTTGTTGTTCCCCACCTTAAAGCCTGATGCTGAGGTTTTGTCTGGTAAAGTTGAACCTACAGAAACCGAGAAAAGATCCCAATAATTCATTCAAGATTGTGAAATAAAATTAAAGACACCTATTTAACAGTAATGATCATTTCCTGTTAGTTCTGTTCTAATATACAATTACATCTAATTTATATGCTCATCTTCTAACTAAGTCACCTCTACGTTTAAGTTCTAATGCTTTCTTATAAGGTGGAGCTGTTGGCATCTGAACTGGATCCAATGCAATTTTCTCAAAATCCTTATCTAACGAATATGTAGCGTCTGAGTCAACGTCATTAATATCTCCACACGCAATAAACTTTGCAACTTTACGTTCCTCTGGATCTGGAAGTTCGAAAAATTCTAATATTCCAGCCTTTCCAATGTCGGCTCCTTCAAAGAACTCCTCGGTTGACAAGTTCAATTCAAGCTTTGGATTCCAACCCTCCCTGGGCCTATATCCGATACAAACAATAAAAGCTTCTAACGAAGTTCCTCTAGAAGCTCGGGGTTTTGCACAGATCACTTTATCAAACAAATAACTTAGCTGACTGTATAACAAATCAATATCTCTACCTCTAAATATTTTCGCAACAAAGGCTCCACCTGGTTTTAAAACACATATGGTTAACTGTAAAGCAGAGAGAATAAGCTGTGCTTGAATATATTCATCCAAGTCATGTAAACCTGTAACATCTGGAGCACCATCACTACAGACAAAATCAGCTGGTTCTCCTCCAAATATATCTAGAATCTTTTTCAATGTCTTAGGATGTGTGATGTCTGCTTGAATTGTAGTCACACCATCTATAGGCGTCATTGGCTGTAAGTCAACCGCAACTATTTTTGCATCTTCTTTATGACGTTTCTGTATTATTTCCTTACTGAGAACCTGTGACCATGAGCCTGGTGCAGCACATAAATCAACTACCCTTTCTATGTCATCGAACAAATTAAATTGTTCATTTAACTGCAAGAGTTTGAAAGCAGATCTAGCTCTCCACCCTTCCTCCTTGGCTTTTCTATAGTAAAGGTCTCTCTTGTCTTTGCTTGACTTCCCCATTTCATGAAAGATATTAAGTTATGACAAAGTAAAGTTCACGTATAAATGCTTAAATGAAAAATTATATTGTGATATATCCGGTATGAAGCCTACACATAGTAAAAATTTTCGATTTTTCGTCCAGAGGTAAATATCACTTTAGCTACCATCACCAAGATAAGTCAGTATCCCTTAATTCAATGATGTTGTCACGTCTAATTAAGGGGAAATCTGTTTCATATCGATCATTTTCTCAAGTGTCAACTCGCTTGAGTGAAAAGTTTTCGTCACCAGATGAGTTTTTGAAGAAGAAGCAAAATAAAGAAATTGAAGAACAAATATATAAAGATAATCTATTAAGTGAAGAGCTCAAGTATAAACCCAAATATTTAAGTAAAAATGAGGTTGATCCAGTCGGAAGAAGGCCCATACCAATTAATGTAGAGCTTTTGAGGTATAAGCCAATACAGCTTCCAAAAACTCATGGACATCAAGTTGCGCTTGTTAAGTTCAAGGGTTATGATAAGGAAGACTTGTTGAGAGCTGCTGAGTTTGCTTCTAGAGCTGCATTCTATTTGGGGATTCCAACTTCTCTGGTTGTTTCTACAAAAACCGAAAAAAGGTTGTATACGGTAATTAAGTCTCCATTCGCTCAGGCAAAATCCAAGGAAAACTTCATGAGAACGACATTTAACAAGCAACTTAAAGCATACGATGCCAACCCTGAAGTGGTTGATTTATGGCTTTCATTTGTGAATAAGCATGCTATCGAAGGGGTCCAATATCTGGCCTCTATAACGACAAGAGAGTCTTTGGACTTCAGCAAACACTTGGATGAGTTAATTGGCGAAGATATAAAGATATCTGATGCGTATAAGAACTCTGATGACCCTATCGCAACTAAAGTGGACGAATTGCTCAAATCTGATACCTTCAAGCAATATCTCGAGGATAAGCAGTAATATTAGAATTTCAAAACTTACAGTTGACGATATCTACAAATACATAATGGAATAGCTTGTATATATATACTTTTCTAACAAAGATAATTAGTCATTAACCGTATACGTCCCATCCTTCTTCTTCTTCCTCTTCTTCATCCTCTTCCTGAGCTTTACGTAACTCTTCTTCTAACTTCTCTTTTCTCCTTTTATCGGCTGTTAAGATATCAAATCTGCAAATTGGACAGGTTGAGTTGACTTTTAACCATGGGCCAACGCACTCTAAGTCAAATATGTGGCCCCTAGTCTTATTACTATGTTGAACGTCGCAAGGCAACCTAACAATCAATGGGTATTTATCATCTATGAATCTGTTAGTACAAATAGGACAATCGTCATTATCCTTATCAGGAATATCTTCAATCGCTACTCTCTCTAATGAATCTAAATATTCTTCGCTGATTCCTACCTTTTTCTCTGGATTGAATAGAAGGTCAGGGTTATCATGCACATCTAATGATTGTACCAATTCTAAGGCCAAGGAAGACCCTTCTTCAGTGTTTAATACTCTTAATGCATTAGTGAAAGTTTCTCTATTTACACCATTGTTTGAAGTATCTTGAGTTAAAAACGAATCAATTATTGATGCTAAAGTTTGGTGTTGTCTTGCTCCAGAGTTTTGATTATTGTTATTGTTTTCAGTTGGTCTTAAGTTATGATCATCTGAAGCAAAAATGAGTTAGTAACTGGTATGAACGTTTGGTTGTATTCATATGTCTCACATACCTTCATATGTTGACATTGTTCATTAAATGTAACTCGTATATTAGATATTGTTGCCATCAAGCCGTTCCAAATAAATTTCGCACAAGTTTTGATATAAAAGGCTGAAATACTAATTTACATACAAAAATACTTAATAAAAAGAAGGATGTCTATGATTATTTTATATGCAATTCAAGCTACAGTGACCTCTTCGGGGCTTACTTAATTCTTTTTTTTTTCCTTTTGTAGGTAATGAATATACTTTTTTTTTCAAAAGCGTGATATAATGATGAAACCTAGGTGAAGAAAAGGAGCCCATTGCTAGGTATGCTATGATTTGATATGCACAATCGGAATTGAAATTTCAAAGAGCTGTCTCTTTTTATTCCGAAATTGTCCCTTTATTCTTTCATATCATCTGGTCATTCATTTCATGATTATCGACCTCTTCCTCCTCTATATTTGATTCTGAAAAATCTCCAAAATAAGAGTCTGGTTGGTTAGTTCCATTAAGGTACAAGGGGGTCATTGGTGGGTCTTCTAAAGGAGTTCTCACGGGGTTTAGTATCGGTGAAGCATCACCACCTCTACGTGATGATGTTGTATAGTTTGCTGGAGAAACAACGTAGACAGGCTGAGGTTGAGGAGCTAATGGTTGTTGTTGCTGCTGCAGCATCTGCAAAAGATGACTTCTTGAATTCCTATTCCATGAATTTGCAAGAGATCTTGGAGGTGTTTGAGAAGATAACCAGAATCTTGATGGAGAACCACCTAGCGATGTAGGATCCAAATTGGGGGAATCGGGTACATTGAATTTGTTTTTGTTGTTTATTGGTATACTCTGAGATGTTGAATGGTTTATAACATCTTGTGCGCCACTGTATTGTGGGGGAGGGGAAGTAAACTTGTGGTAAGGTTGCAATCTTTTCAGATTCAAAGTTTTCATTGAATGCCTTCCTATGATGTTGGTATAAGAGTTCTTGCGATCAACATATGCTGCTGGTTTGTTGCTCATATTCATACTGTTCATAAACGACTTGGAGGTTGCGATCAGATTGCTAGTGGGGTTACCATGTACTAACGGAAATTCGCCTTCATTAGCAACTTGTGCATTTAATGAAAGAAGTGAAATTGTTGAAGAAGAGGGGATAATCATTCCATCCATTTCCTTACCCACAGAGCTTGCTAACAATTCAGGTTCTGGGTGGTCGTCTTGAACACCATCTTCCACCATCATGCTGCTGTCATCTAGAGTAAAGCTCGCATGGCTTGGCACTGGAGCACTTGCAAACGCTCCAACCATCAGAGTCAGTTGAGCTTCCCTACTTTCAGCAATAGATGATGAAAGAAGCGATGTTTTAGGCTTCTGCAGAGAATTCCCTCCTGTCGCTGTTATGTTACCTGCTTTAAACCCGCTATTGCTCGCTACATCCGCGCTGGGACCCGCTCTGCTGCTAGATGAAGCTGCTGCAACGTTGCTTGACTGGTCAACCAAAGACAACTGATCTAACTGTTTATCTAGACGCTCCTTGTTGTATGACATCATTGGCATCCAGTTTATTCGACTATACGATCTATCCTATGTTCACAGTATCAAGAGGCGCTCTTAATTTTAGCTTCAAATACTTGTATATCCCTCTTTAACTGAACCTGCGGCACTTTCAGTCCTTATGTCGATATATTTTTAACTCTTTTCACTTATTTCACCTCTTGCTTTCCTGTTGCCAAAATAATTAGAATAAATTTTCTTTATCTGACTTGGCTCTTTTTTGTTCGAGAAACATTAAAAAATTTTACTTGATACGGACTGACCGCAAAGCCTGCAAATTCCCGATAACGATAATGCGTGCGCTAATAGACAATGACACTCTTATAAATAGTGAAAGCACGGTCCCTCCTTACTGAAAAAAGTAGTGCGGTGCGATTTAATAAATAGGGATATATACTAATAATCTATTTAGGGTCTCCTAAAACGAGATATCTCTTCCGTACTTCCGTACGATTCCCCCACAGGAACCAGAGTGTATTTTTTTCAGTATCGGCTCTCATCTGTAGGATCGATCTTAAAGATTTTATCAGGATTTAGCAACCGTTTAGGATCAAGGGCAAACTTTAACTTCCTCATGAGACCGATGGCATCTGGTCCTAGCTCCTTAAGAAGAAATTCTCTCTTGGAATTGCCCACACCATGTTCTCCTGTGCAAGTTCCCTCGTTAGCGAGTCCTAGATCGATCATTTTTTCTACGATGGCTTCGCACTGCAGCAACTGGCCATCTCGGTAAAAGAGATCCGCGTGAAAATTACCATCACCCAAATGGCCAAGAATCACGGACTGGAACCCAGAACTTTTAAAAAGGCTGTCTACTGTATCTAAAACACCAGGAAGCTTGGAGATTGGTACCGCAATATCTGTAACCCATACACGTATATCGGGATCAATTTCATTGCGAGCGTAATCCAACATAGCATAGAAGCTATTTTTACGTGCTGCAAAAAGCTCTTCCTGTTCTTCCTGATTTCTTGCAAAGATTATTGAGCTACATTCATTTTTCTCGGCGATACATCGCAATTCGTTAACGTACTCGTCTACCACTATCTTGTTAAGACCACCTATTTTGAAAAAAAGCGTAGGACACTCGAGCCATTGACGAGAGAAGTAGCCGCTGTAGTTGATACAATGCATCATGTCTTTATCAAGAAGCTCTATAGCATTTGGCTGTATTCCTGCTCGAAACAACTGCGCTACAGTATCAGTAGTGTGTTTGATGGTGGGAAACTGACCAACAATTACAGTCTCGTACCGGGGTTTAACATGGAGTTTTACTATAGCTTCTGTGACAATACCTAGTGTACCTTCACTACCTATGAAAAGCCCAGTGAGATTGTAGCCTGCGCTGGATTTTCTCGGTCTTTGCTTTGTTTTAACGACAGTACCGTCAGCCAATACTACTGTCACTGATATCACGTTAGCAACCATCGCCCCGTACCTAGATGCATTGATGCCAGAAGCATTTGTTCCTATCATTCCTGAGATCTGTCCATTGGGCCCACAATCTGGACCAAACATAAGCCCAAAAGGTTCTACTGCTTCGTTTAATTGTGGCCAGCTTACACCACCCTGAACCACTGCGTCCAAATCATCTTGGTGAATATCCAAGATCTTATTCATGTGTGAAACATCTAGTACTATTCCAGACCGTGTCGAATGGAAATTTCCTTCGAGGGAAGTTCCTCCACTAAATGGTACTACAGGTACGTTGTAATGGTGAATGATTTTCATGGCTGCGGACACCTCTTCTGTTGAAGAAGGATATATTACATATTTTGGACGTTGGTGGTCCAAAGGTTTATGATTTGTGAACTCGTTGTTTGCATGGTGTTTAATTTCTACTTCAGAGTCGAAAACTTTGTCTTTGCCTAACACATCCTTAAGTTTTTCAATGGCTTCTTTTAACTCCAGTGATGTGCAATACTTTGTCGATGAGACATCCTCTAAACGTGTAGTAGACAGCAAAGGAAAGCTGTCCTCAGGTGGGTCTAATCTTGCAGCATCATATCCCGCTTTGTATGCAAAAGCACCTACACCCACTGTCAATGTCAATGCCACATATGTCCAGGTGTTAGATCTAGTTTTTACTATTCTATTAGTGAACCCGCCATAATCTCTTCGATATGACCATTTAGTTGCTAGCCTCAAGATCCCTTTCGAACTACGAAACATTGTGAGAGCTACAAGCTATAAGTCTATCGAGTTTTTTCCTTGAATCTACTTATAATGGGTTCTTTCTTCGTGCAAGAAATCTGCTTGTTTACACCTTGGGCAAGTCAGCATCGACCATTGTAAAATCACCTGACCTGAATATCTCAGATAATGAACAAACTACTGATAAGGATTTTGAATAGGGATCGAAGCGTCCTTATAATCTTCATCATTATATTATCTACGAAGTAATGAAGATGATAAAGCCAAATTGGAGCTAGTTCACGCCATAAAGTACGTAGTTTGTTCCCTCGCTTGGTTAAACAGAGTGAGATAACATCTATGAATTCAAAGACTCAAAGTCCCATATCGTATTGTAGTGCGATAGGAGTAGTGGCTAACTCTCATACATGCTGACTAGAAGTAACCAGTAAAGCCCTGAAGTTTTCAGGGTGTGTAAATTTTGAATATGATAATTTGAAAGTTGATAGAACGGTTCTGCCTCTTATTCTGCGTGCCGTTGACACATACTTCTAATTTGTATTCCAAAAATATTGTCAAGAAAAAGCCATACATCTCTTAAATACTATATCCATCATTCCTTTCATCAATCCTTCAAGCTCAAGTAAAAATGTTTCCAAAATGAAGCTGTGGCTGAATGTTTGTGGGTTGAATTTCTAGTACCGATATTTAACGAATGGCTGCGAAAGAATCTTTTTTATAAATTTTTCTAATATATTCTGAATTTCTGAAATAACTGGAATTTAATCATAGGAGAAGTACTTATATATATCAGAATGACTACCCTCTCATGTAATCAGAACCATATGGCTTACAACTAGGACAAATAAAACAAATAAACTTTCAGGTAGTAAAATCCGGGTGCCGTCCATTAAAAGAATAAACTAATACTAAATATATAGAACTAAATACAATGATTCAAAAAGTGCATAACCACAATGTAGGTGAAAAAAAGTCTTAAACGTTAATACTTTATACGAAAGTCATCATTAATGTTATATGGTTCTTCTTTGAGAACTTTGTTGTAATCAATATCATCCAACTTCTGGGCTGGCGATGGGATACTGGAAAAGAAGAAATCTTCAGAAGGTTCCTGTATTGTCAAAAAAAGTGCATTTTCAACAAGCTTCAAGCTCGAAACATAATTGCAATCTTGATTCAAGGTGTTCGATATATTCTGAAACTCAACCGCTTCGAAATCCAACGACTTCCTATTCACTAGCGGAACCTTCAGATTAGAAGGGTTCAACAGCAGGAAAAACTCATTGATATTCTCCAAGTCGCATGTTCTACGGAACTTTCCCAATGTAATATCTGCGCTTTCCTCCGAAGATGTTTCATCAACTCCAAAGTCGTCAAGCGTGCTCAAAGTTTTGTCCATCAAGGAGTCTTCAGTACTGACAGTATCCCGAGAAGAAGGGGAAAGAAATTCCTTATCTTCATCAAGACTGGTTGACAGCTTATCGCTAGAGGTTGATGCAGTATTGAACGACTTCACAGAACGCAATTTTGGTGATGATACGGCAAAGTTGTTCAATCCGTTACCTAAGTACATAGAGTTTCTCTTCGACCAGTTAAGTGACGAAGCACTGGCTCGGTGCTTTAACTGCTTTGCGCCATGTGTGGTGGACAAGTTCTCCTGTGGTGTCTCTATGAAAGACTGTCTCTTCCAACTATTACTGTTCAATACACGCCCCCCTATCGGTACGTTCTCCTTGTCATCGACTCTAACACGCTGCCTAGCAACTGTCTTCGCGTAATCTTTATGACTGTTCTTCTCTGGAATCTGATTAAAGTCCATTACTGATACTGAGGTGCTCAATGGACGTGGCCTAGATATTCTTTCGCTCAATGGCTTTGCTTCCGGCCTGTCTCTGCTTTCAGAGCTGAGCAGACTTTTCCTACTTTTCCATGACGATAAAAAGCCCCCTGATCTCGACTTCTTCTGGTCACTCAAGTTGCTAATACTCTGACTCCTCAACATTCTCCATTCTTTCTTACCAAACAAACATGTATCACTAAGATGTCGATTTGTATATATACTCTATTGACTTCTCCTACTTCCTGCACTTCATCAATTGGAAGCATCCCTATGGAATCATCTTTCCCCTTCTGAGCCATTCAGTAAACAAATGACAGGTGTCAGCAATTTTTTTCGCTGCCTTTTCGCGTTTCAAGAGTACTCCTTGCAGCTCGCTACAAATATAAAGACACGGTACATATAATCTCGTGACCATTTCTACCTCTCTAAAATGAATGTCTCTAGAGCGACATTTCAATTTCGTTACGGAAAAGATATACCATTCTCTTTTGTCATTTAATATCAAGAGATATCCTCACATCCAATTTCCTCTTTTTTATTTGGTATGTCGTGTTAAGAAATTTTTTTAACTTTGATATTCAGGTTCGTGGTTATTCAATCCATGGGCTTCACACCACTGAATGACAGTGCGCACTTTCTTACATATTGAAGCCGTACGAATGCGCAATCCATCGGAGGACCAACGTATGGACTTCACAAACTGCAAGGTTTTTTGAAATGATGGGTGCTTGATAGTATTGTTATATATTCACACATCTTAGGAAATACCTAAGAAATCAATTCAATGTAATACAAGCTTTTCATTTGATTGCAGAACGTGAACATTGGAGCATATGGAGCCTATTCTCACTATTCTCACTCTGATGCTTTCTAGACTAAAATCGGGACAGAAGTAACCACGGGAGTTTAAACGCTATGAACCTTATCAAGTAAGAACCTCAGAAACTATACAGACAAAAATTATAGATGAAAATATATAAAATTCAGTCAGTGATGTGCCAGTTGTATACATTTCTGTGCTTTCTGTGTGTTGCAAATTGCAAACTGAGATCAAATTTCTTATCAGCAATAGTCGTGCACCAACGAATCGATCGCTCCATTAAATAGATAGTGCGAAATTTTGGTCAGGGTTGATGATCTTTATTTAATGTCGGTTAATGGTTGATGAACAATTGGATACTAATCGTCGGATTCCGGCTTGTGAAAGGTGTCGTAAAAGGAAGACGAAATGTGATTCACGAATTCCTTCTTGTTCTAATTGCGTGAAAGCTGGTTTGGAATGTATGAATGAAGACAAAATAACGGGAAGAGTTGTAACAAGAAGCTATTTCTTTGGATTAAAAGATCGAATTCGACCTTATGAAGATAGTAATTCAACCGACGAGCAGAGTATAAATGCCAAGCGTCACAAACCATCTGCTGTTCTGGAACCTGAGATTCGTTCTCGTTCTAATTCTCCTGTGTCATCTATAAGGTCTGATAGTTCAGAGGATTCAAATATCCATTCTCCCCTTCCAATTTCAGTAAATGATTATCCTAGTAGAAGGAGAAATACAATGGAGATGTTACTTATTCCAGATGTTCCAGGTGAACCTGGATCTCAAGTCAGTGATGATATTGACCATCAAATCCGACAATATTCATCTAATTCAGGGCCAAGTGCCCGTGAAATATTTGTAGATAATGAAAATTCAGCAATTGCCAAGCTTGGAAGAGATTTTTTGAAACAGGGTCGACGAAATTATAGCAAAAACAGACTTACAGATATTACTGCATATGATTACAACTTACTAGCACGTATTGCCAGACGATACATTACGTGGATGAACAGTGCTCATCCAGTACTCCATGAATGTATGTTGTATATTCAGTTAGAAAAATGTCGAAACAAGCCAAAAGAAGCCAGCGCTGTTGATATTTTCCAAGTTAAAATGGTAATTGCCATTGCCCTTGCTTCAATTGGTAGACCTCATGTTTCAAACTCAGAAATCGGGAGAATATCCTTTGTGTTTTGGAAATCGGCAAACAAACCTTATAGATCTAAATCACACCGAAATGGCATTGAAAAACTACAAAACATTTTATTATTATTACAATATACTCTATTGATTCCCAAGACTGGGAACTTATGGCAGCTTTGTGGTATTGCAACGAGATTGGTAACAGAAATGGGAATGAATGGTGAGCCTAATCCATCTCAAAATTTTGATCCCTTAACTTTGGACTTACGGCGTCGATTATTTTGGACTTGTTATTGTATTGATAGAACATTGGCGACTGTAACGGGAAGACCAACTAGTATTCCCGATAGTTGGATATCTGCAAAAATTCCGGCCCTAGTTGAAGATAAGTTAGTTACCATTCGTGGTATAGAGCCTGGGGTAATATGCCATTTAAAGGTGGCCCAAGTTCAATTTATTCGTATTTGTCTTCTTCAATCTGAAATTCATGGACAATTATATGCCCCTTCTCACCGTAATAAGTTATCGAAAGATCAACTAAGCACTTGGATTTGGCATATGTATGATGAATTGAGACTTTGGAGGTCTACTTATTCATATCCTACTCCACTCATTACTAAAGAATGGACAGAATTTCAATTCCATATTGCTGTGGTTTTACTATTCCGACCTTCACCTAATCTTCCAAAATTATCGCTCAATGCATTACATGTAGCATTCCATTCTGCAGGAGAAGTCATGAGATTAGTGAAAGTGATGCATAGAGAATACTCTGCGGTATTCTCATGGCTTACAGTTCAAAACTTATTTATGTGTGGATTAACATTTGCAAATTCTTTGAAAGAACTTGCTCAGAGAACAGATTCCCATCGGATTTGTATTTCGTTTTCTGAAATATTCCATCAAATACAATCATGTACGGCAATGCTAGAGACATTATCTACTTTAGAATCTGGAGCTAATGAGAGAATTAGAAATGCTTTTGAGATGATCTCTTCAAGTGTGGTTCAAACAATTGCAAATATTGCCCCTTCTTTACCTAAGCAGTCGGCTCACCAAGGATGCATTTGGGCTCAAATTGCTAAATTGGATACATTATCTTTATCACGGCCAACTCATATTGATGGAATGAATATTCCAATTAAAAATGATTCAGAAATACTTGATTCAACGAGCTTTAAAAATAGCGAATTAGACTCAAACGAGGAAAATGCCAAAATGCATTTCTTTCATCATGATATTGATGCGTCACCGAGAAATGTAATGCTTGATTCAACTATTGATGCTGAATCTTATACCGTGACTGAGGGGATTGCACAGAGAAATAATTCTTTCAATGTTCTCCATTCTCCTCATAACCGACCCAGAGAAATTGCAAGATCAGTTAACAGTGGTTTTGGTTTGGCTGAATTTCCGTTCATATCTACTAATTCTGGTGGGAAATCCTCTGAACTTACTCCAAGTAATGCTGGGTATACTCCACAAGGGCCATCACCACCAATTGCTAATAATGAAACTGAGAGAATTCCCAATTCACAAACAGCTACATGGGCAGAACCATCACAAAGGACGGGCTATAGTTCAAACTGGTCGGATACAACTTTAGGTGCAGAATTCGAAAGATGGTTCTTTTACCCTATTTCAGATTTAAGTGAACAATACTCAATAGACCAAATCAATCTGCCTTTCGGTATATAGTTATCGAAGTAACTTTGAACAAAATGTTATATTTCTATACATAAATATTAAACACATACATACTTTTTCCTTTATCATATATAAATTCACAGTAACTAAGAACAACACCTAACTATTGTCCGCACAAGAGAATGCACCTGGCAATATATGTGCGCTGAAACTATCTGCAATTGAAGCCACAGAGCCGTAAACACCTGTGAACAATATAAATATACCAGACAAAATGCAAAAGTAAGCTAAGAATATAGTTATAGTATTATTATCATTGCCAACTTTCAAATATCTGAAAGATTTGGTAAACCATCTAGCTGTTAATTTTTCGGGTGAGCCATACTTTCTGTCTAATTCATATAATACCAAACATGCTGGTATAATTAAAGAAAAGAAAGACCCAAGTAAAGCACCGATTAAACTTAATAAATCACCGAAGAACGGAATTGCACAAGCAATTATAAATCCTAGACCAACAACGGCAATGACCATACTTATCCAAGTGATCCAATGAGTCTTTGAGTTACTTTGTAAATGAGACGAGTTTCTTAAGATTCTAACAAGTGCAAATTTAGCTGACACATGTGCTTGAAGGAAGCAGGAAAAGAATAGAGCCGGAAGAGCAACTCCGAATGATATTTTTTGGAATAAAATACCAGCAGAGCCAAGGGCTGGAGAAGCAACATATTGACCAACTTTAGCATAAACAATACAACCAATAGCAATATAATTGAAAACAACAAATCCTTGAGCTAACAAGACTGACTTGACATATTTCTTTTGATCTCTCATCTCAGCATGAATGGAGAAAAATGCTGGAGTACCAGCAAGACTCAATAATTGGGTACTTACTGCAGCTGCAATGCTTTTGAAAGGGACGTTTTTAGAAACTGCTTGGACCATTTTATCAACATGACTTGTATCTGGTGCAGCTGATGGTGTACTCTGTGTTAAACAAGCAATTGTGACCACCCATACTGATGCAGTGATTGATATAACTGCAACATAACCCATAAATGATAACACCTTCAAAGTACGGATTGAAAGAGTCATAATTAATGTAACAACAGCAGCAATACCAGACCAAGCAACAGTACAAATAGGATGATCCGCTATTGCGTTAAAGGCTTCTGATAACGTAAGGAAAGTAGCACCAGTACAAAGGGTATAAAAAAGCCAATAACCAAAACCCATAACTTCTCCTGCGTACTTACCACATACCATAGTAGTAGCATCACCAATACTATAGATTTGCGGATGTGCAATTCTAAATCTTCCGATAACAACACCTGTCCAAGTTGTCAAGATACATAAAATAACAAGACTTATTAACCCACCTACGAAACCCAAAGTCTCCATAGTCAGCGGTATACCTAATATTCCTAATCCTATTTGTATTTTAATGATTAGAATAGCAGCTCCAATACAGCTTACACCACGGAAATCAACATCTGAGTTTGAAGCTGAAAAAACATTGTGTTCCTCCTGTTCTTGTTCGAGAGAACCTTTTTCGAGGTTATCGTCACTTAATGGGGTGACAACAATATCCTCTTTAAGCTTTTTGTCGGAATCTAACATGATATTTTATATAATTGGTATTGTAAGAGAATTGGAAATATGCTAAACAACATCGTATTTAAGAGAATCTCTCCAAATTTAAGTGAGGAGATGTTCAGTTTCATTTTTCATTTGCTTTGTCTTATCTGTAATTTTGCAAATCAAGGAAGACCTGTGCGTCGGATGCTGTGACATCTGCAGGAACGAGATATGAACATTCGCAGCTTAATATCATTGTCTTTACTAACTGTATTTATGAGCGTTCAACTTCGATTCAAGGTAATTTATGTGACTTCTGATGATATTAAGATGATAATCGAGCTGAAGTAAGTATGTAGAGGGCTATTAACGTTGTTATCCTTTCAAACAATTATAGTTCATATCAAAGGAAGATTAATTACTGGGGACATTTGATATCGGGAAATCTCCGATCATCCCGACTCACCTCGGAATTTCCCCATTTTGAATTAAGCTTCGAGACGATAAGCCGGAAAAAATGATAAGATACGGATTTAGATAATGTTGCACAGTTTAGTTCAGTTGACGAGGGACTAATTATACAAGGACAATATCATTATAATTTTTGCCTTAATCGCTACATTCAAGAAGGATAGGTAAAGGAAAAATTGAATTTATTCACTATTAATAAACTGTATATATTTTTGCTCAACAAAGAAGTAAGACAAACAATCATGAGGGGACTTCACCTTTAAAAACGGGATGACCTAAAGGTTTGTATATGCCATCGTAAAGTCGATCGTTTACGGTAGCGCTACGCTGTTTCAAGTTTGAAGTGTCTATCAAACTTTCATTTAGATCCTCTATTTTGTCCACTCCAAGTAACTTCATATTGTTCTTCATTTCAGTTTGTAAGATTTGGAAAACTTTAGAAACCCCTTCTTCTCCGTAAGCAGCCATTGAGAAAACAAAAGGACGTCCAAGACCAACACCTTTTGCACCCAAGCAGAGTGCCTTGATGATGTCAGAACCCCTGCGAATACCTCCATCAACGTAAATTTCTATTTTATCTTCTAAACCCTTTTCCTTAAGCATTCTAGTAGCTTCGGCTAACACTTCTAGAGGTGGCCTAGAAAAATCCAATTGTCTACCTCCATGGTTAGAGAGCACAACACCCTTAATTCCCTTTTCAGCAGCAAGAACTACATCCTCTCCTCTTTGAACACCTTTCAACGCAATTGGTAAGTCTGTCATATTTTTGATTTCTTCTATGTTTTTCCAGGTGAAACTCCTGGGATAGTTAACTCTTCCATTGTTTGCGATAGCAGTAAGTTCATTAGCCACTTCTTCGTCCTTCAATCTTGTTTTTGAGTCTTTTTCCCTGTTTCCTAAATCAGCTAAGTCTACATTAACGAACAACCCTTTAGCATTACCATACTTTTCAACTCTTTTAATTGTATTGTGACAATTATCTAATTCTTCCTGAGTGTCGAAATGTAATTGGTACCAAACGTTTTGATCCTTCGGCATTTCGCTGAAAAACTCCTCTATGGAGTAAGAGCACAATTTGGGAACCATATGAATTACATTTGCCTTATAAGCTGCTCTTTGTAAGTTTCTTTCTCCAAGTGGATGTGCATACTTGGCCCCAGCAAATGCAGTAATATAAACAGGAATATCTACTTCTTGGCCGAAAAACTCTGTTTTAGTTTCTGGGGGTCCAATATCTTGAAGAATCTTGGGTCTGAAAAACACTCTACTGTAAGCATAATGGTTTTCTCTCAATGTAAACTCATCAGACGCTCCTGTAGTAAAATATGAATAAATGGTTTCTGGAAGCACTTTTCTTGCAACATACTCAAAATCGGAAAGATTAAAAACGGTATTTATACTTGGCTTGTTTGCGATATTCTCTTTTAATCTAATATCCTCCTCAGTGTGGATTTCTTCAAATTCTCCGTCTAATATACCAATATGTTCAATATGGTCAATCATTTTCTCCAATACTTCTGTAGAATGAATTTGACTAAATTCTACACTGGCATCTCTTCCAGCATACTTCATTATTCTTTCTTTCCCACCAGGGTGTGCGAACAAAAACTTAGTGACATCAAAAACTTGGCCATTAATCGCAATCCAACAATCTTCTATAGAATTATGCTTCAAAACTTCATTAACCAGAATGAAAGAACTTGGCGAATAATCATTCTTGATCGTGTTAGATTGACTATCATACAAATAGTAGCTGCCAATGGCAATTGCCGACGAAGAAATCATCAACAGAGAAACCACTTTAAATTTTTTTGATTTCGCTGACTCCCATATTAAAGAGCTATTTGGCCCACCTTTAGTAGAGTACACGTTAGTTCTGGAGAACTTCAAGAAATTGGCATTGGGGGTTTTAATACGCTTGATAAAATTCTTAAACATTATGAAGATATATTTTAGTTTTTTTTTTTTCTCTTACAGTGAATAGTCATTTAAGTATATAGATAAAGGAAGCTCATTTCATATTAACCTATCTCTTTCAAGCCGTATCTGATTATTTGCAGTTTGTTGGTATCGGAAAACTTCCGAAATGCAACACTCTCTTCGGAATCTTGATAAGGTCTGCAAACAGGAGCTCACAACCAGTCAACCAGCCGCTAAAACCCGATAGGACTTACCAAAATGGTCACTTGCCGCAAACAATTTTTTTTTGCAATCTACAATTTGTAGTTAGAAATAAAAAACTCTTCTATTCAGCTAGCTAAACAAACTACTTCTTTCTCTTTTCAAGAATTTCTGTCAACTTCTCAACTTCATCTTTCTCTAATGGAAGAGTAGGAAGTCTAAGCGGGCCAGCAGATTCACCAATAATTTTTAAAGCGGTTTTAATGCCAGCAGCATAGTTGACTGATTCTAAGAAACTACTGATTTCCCATAGGAATTTCCATTCTTCCCTTGCCTTTTCAAGATCTTTTTCTTTAGAAAGAGTTTTATAGAATTGAGCACACTTCTCTGGAACAATAGATGCAACACCCCAAATGACAGCTTGAGCACCATGAGCTAAACTGAAGAAGGTTAACGTATCCCAACCGTTGAAAGGGGTAAAATTACTTGAGCGATTGGTGAGCAAATCGGCATGCTCCTTTGCATTTCCAGAAGTATCTTTCATGTAATCAAAGCCCTTGATCTCCCCAAGTTTCCTGATTTGGTCTGCAGTGAGATGAACACCGGTAGCATGGGGCAAGTTATAGTACATGATAGGGATTGACACTGATCCACAAACATCCTCATAAAATCTGTAGAGAGCCTTAAACTCAAGTGGATCATAAAACGGTGGAACAATCATAAGAGCATCAGCACCGGCCTTTTCAGAAAACTGTGCCATTTCAATTGCGTGCTGAGTGCTGTTACTTCCAAGGCCAGCAATGACGGTAATTCTGCCCTTAACTTCATCAATATAAGTTTTAATAACTTTTTTATGTTCTTCAGTGGTCAAAGTTGGAAATTCACCAGTTGTACCAGTGGTAACCAAACCGTTAATTCCCCCGGCTACCAATCTTTCAACTTGTTTCGCAATATTTGCGGTATCAATTTCTTTCCCATCAGGGGTGAAAGGAGTTGGAACTGCAGCGATAATACCTTCAATTTTAGTCATATTAGTTTAATGTATCGAATATGAAAAACGAACAGCATAAACACAAGCTTTTAACCTCTTTTTAACCAACACCTTAATTATACTTCAATTATTACTCTTACCTATTGCGGAGGGTTAGTTTTTTCGGGATCTTTCCGTTGATTTCGGGATCTCGGAGTTGACTCGTGATAAGAAAAACCCGAAATCACAGCGCAGGAAACCCGAAGTCTAAGCACAGAAAAAACCCGAAATTTCAGCGAACGACTATTTATATTCATTAGTGAAAAACTAATTGACCTCAGTTCACTAATCACTTTAATCATGTCTATTACTATCCAATCCCCTTCTGGTCGTGGAATCACGTTGAACACTGGGTTATTCATAAACAACGAATTCAGACCTGCTAAAAATAACAATGAGTTTACTACTCCTAATCCTACTACAGGAGAACCATTAGCAACCATTAGTGCTGCCACTGCAGAAGACATTGATGATGCGGTGAAGGCAGCTAGAAAGGCTTTTAAGACAACATGGGGTAAGAATACTACCCCTAGCAAACGAAGCTCTGCTCTTCATAAATGGGCAGATTTGATAGAAGAAAATATCGACACCCTTGCAGAACTCGAAAGTCTTGATAATGGTAAGCCTGTGTGGATGGCAAAAGAAGTTGACATAAGAGATAGTATTGATTGTCTTCGTTATTATGCTGGACTTGCAGATAAAATTGAAGGACGTACCATTGAACAAGAAGAAGGGGTTAAAATCGCATTTACTAGACTTGAACCCATTGGTGTTTGTGGCCAGATCATTCCATGGAACTATCCAATCCAAATGTTTGCTTGGAAAGTCGGTCCTGCTTTGGCTGCTGGTAATACAATTATTATGAAACCCGCAGAACAAACACCTTTAAGTGCTCTTGTTTTAGCAGAATTGTCTATTAAAGCTGGATTCCCACCAGGAGTAATCAACATTGTCAACGGTTTGGGACCAGTTGCTGGGAAAGCCATCTCTTCTCATATGGATATAGATAAGATTGCTTTCACAGGATCAACTGTTACAGGTCGTGCCATTATGGAAGCTGCAGCCAAGAGTAACCTTAAAAAAGTCAGTCTTGAACTTGGAGGAAAATCACCAGTAGTTGTGTTTGAAAAAGCCGATATAGATCAATCAGTTAATTGGGTCAGTCAAGGTATTTTATTCAACCACGGCCAGGACTGTTGTGCAGGCTCTCGTTTGTTTGTACAAGAAAGCATCAAAGATGTGTTCCTTGAAAAACTTAAAAAGAATTTTGAAACACATGTTATTGGTGATCCATTTGAGATTAAAACTTACCAGGGTCCACAAGTTTCTAAACTTCAACAGGAAAAGATTCTTGGCTTTATCAAGTCTGGTGTTGAAGAAGGAGCTACAATTTTAACTGGAGGCGAGGAACGATTGGCTCACTTGCCATCCAAGTTTAAAAACGGATTCTACGTTCCACCTACTATATTTGTGAATTGTAAACCGGGTATGAAAATTGTCGACCAAGAGATATTTGGACCCGTTCTTACAGTTCAAACTTTCAAAACGGAAGCAGAGGCTATTGAAAAAGCAAACGGAACAGAGTATGGACTTGGTGCTGGTGTGTTCTCACAAGACGCTTCTCAATGTATGCGTATGGTCCACGCTTTACATGCAGGTACAGTATGGTGCAATAACTATATGGCCTTGAGTAACGCCGTTCCGTTCGGTGGTGTTAAACAATCTGGGTTTGGACGTGAACTTGGTATAGAAGGGATGAAAGAGTACACACAAACGAAAGCAATTCACTGGAATTATGGAGAAGAAGCTGTCTGGCCTCTTGATGGAACAAATATATAAATATAATTCTGATTGCCTCGACTTCTCAAAGAATTTCGTTATTTTCTATTTCATGAATCCATGCTGAAGCATGCTTTGGCTATTCATCCATCTCTCTTTCTTGATTTTCATAATTGAATAGAATAGTGGTTATTAGGTTATATACATTAACAATCAACAGAAATTAACAAAACACATTTTACATTTGTGAAATTCGTTTTAAAGAGGTAAATTATTCACGGACTTAACTGTTACACATACCTCCTTACTGTTCGGAGAATTGTATTAAATTTCTTATTGTAATGGTGAGAATTATAATAGGAACACTCCTGTGCAAGCGAAGATAACTTTGCACTCCATCTTGAAACAAGGTCGAACAATGAGCAATAGGAATTGGTTATTCTCTTAATGCGCGGCATGAAAAAGAGATGAAGTAAATAAAATGGGCCACCATCTAGACTAAAGTTTTAACTAATCCCTTCAAAAGAACTTGTATTGTAGTGAATGCAAACCTGAGAATTACACTTGTAGATTTTGCCAAAATGATTCATTTAGTATTTATTGATAATGTGGTAATGTGATTAGACATATATGCTATATACAAGAATTTAGCGTTGCCGGTTTTGTTATCTTAGATATCCTGAAGGGGCAAAAGCAACATGCTGTAGAGATCATATAGAAATGAGATTATCTCTGAGAAAAGTGGGTCTTAGAAAAGCACTGTAAGTTTATATGCCACTTTATACCTTAAATCTGATCCATCAGATTCAAAATGTAGACTCACCATCACAACTCAAGCCAGAAGTCGTACTTATTATGCTCACCAAAATCAGTAGACGGATTGTATGCAACTGGGTCAGTACGGGCGAGAGATACGTAGTGGGAGATTTGATCGTATGGGTCAACGGAGGATAGTAATGGCTTAGGGGCGGCGGTTACAGAGCCTAGGTTTGTAGCAGTGGGATTTGTAGCAGGTATAAGCCTCGACGAGAAAGGAGTACTTCCGTTGTAACGTTTAAGGGCGGTTACACTTTTTTTGACCCAGTTTTCCTTCTTCAAAAGATTACCTTTAGCATCTCTTCCGACGAGAGTTTTCATGATATACTCAGAAAGAGGCTGTCTGATCATAGCCTCTACACCCTGAGGTAGATAGAGTATTGCAGGGTCATTATTAGCACGGCTTCCTGTAGGACGTATGTTAATATGGCCGAGGTTCTTGATTACTAGGTCAATCAGACCGTAGAAAGGAGGAATGATGAACTTTTGAAGGTTGTCCAATGTAGAGCTAGGGACTATGAAGCTGTGTTTTAATGCTGGATAATTTTCTATTTGGGATAAGCGCAGTGTCGCCTTTTCAAATGATGCAAATACTTTGAAGTCATGATTGATACAGTTACGGATTTGGAACATGGATTCCTTAGGAGGTACCAAGTAAAATATGCCCCCAATTGTCAAACACTGTCCTCCTTTGATAGTGTCGTATTTGGAATCGTAAACACCGTTCTTGAATACCTTTACGCCTTTATTGATCAGCTTCATGAGTTTAGGAGAAACAAATCCATATATGCCGTGATCTGCTGAATTGGTGAATCCAGGAACATCGTAAATAGTTTTGGACCCCAAATCGTAAACAATATGGTCTCTCGTGAAACCTGGCATAAACGAGGTTCCAGGTCCTACTTTCGATTTAAAATTTTGTTCCTTTAGCTTTTGTCTCTTGACTTCAGATTTCAGCATATTAAACCTAGAAGAGTTGATGATTTTGTCTTCCAATTTCTGTGCCCGAACTTTATCTCTGGACGAGACATGTTTCTTTTTCGATTGATCAAGGTAAAACAACAAAGAAGAAATAATCAGTGACTTACCGCTATTGACATTTCCAATTAAGTAGCTCTCTTGATCGAGGAACTTCATGAGACTACCTATGTTCCAATTAATGAGACCACTCGTCACTATAACATTGCTAGAAGGCACACCATATTTCCTGTACAAGTAATCTTGAAAGAACTTCAAACCATATCTCTGAGACAATTCTGCAGTTTTAAAAAGTAAATCTGCCTTGTTAATTACAAACTTAACGTCTGTAGCTTTTCTATGATTGAAAATTGAAGGATTAATAGAAAAAGGAAAGTCTTGACAATTGATAACATACACTATTTTTCCACTCAATGGAATATTAGAAACGATTTCATCAAACGAATGAACAGGAAACTCATTCAAATTGATCACAGACTTGTATTTGACATCACGGCACCTAATGCATTCTATTGAATCCAAGTTTTGCTCAGATGACGTAGTTAATGTATCATTTTCTCGAGATAACTTTAAGTCCGTATCTGATGCATCAGGATTATTAAGTAAGAGCTTTTTGTCATCACCAGACAATTTTGACACATGTTTATTGAAAACAAGATCTTCATTTTTCACAAATTTTGCCTTAGCTTGTTGCTTTATATAGAAGCCTGGTTTTGTGCTGTCCTCAGACTGTAGTTTGATTCCACAAGACGAGCACTTATGGAATAAACTAGCTAGTAAACTTGGGCTCAATGTTTGCCCAAGCCTTTGTGACGTAGACATCCACCTTGAGCTCCAAGTGAAAGCCCGTAAAAGACTTCCGTATCTACCCATTCCGTCTATAATGTGCTGTAAATCTGATGAGCACTTACCTGATTATAGGCGGTTCACAATCTTGCAATTATAGATGGGATGCGATGAGTCCCTCACATCCTGCACATCAACCGGTAACTACCTTCTGGACCGAGCGATTAGAACCTTTGTCAGATCCAAATGACCAGGGACGCTGGCCAGCAAACATTACAAGAAACAAACATAATCTACACACAGAGCAAGTTTTCAACATTGAGGGTTTAAATCTAATAGCGAACGTTTCGAAGAACAGAGTAAAACACAAGAGGGTACAAGAAGGTAGATAAGATCACTGGTCCATGACTCTACTATGTGGTCCGTCCTCTATTGACGCGAGACATTAGTCGCTATTATGCTCCACATAATAAATCTCCACTAGTTCTAAAATTACTTATGTCAATGGATACCAGGAGCACAGCTCAATTTTGTATGGCACGTAAGCCTCTCATTTACTTGGGTTCAATTCCAAATTATGTTGACAAAAAAAAAACACAACAGGCTCATAACCATAAACGCCAATGCACTGCTCGTTGAACTGTAACAAGGATTACGTGTTACATAGAGTAAGCCCAACTTTCTCTCTGGGCTAGTATAGTAGGAATATTGAAAGTAACATATGAATGCCATCCTTTAAATAGGGCTAATTCGGCGAGTGATTTTACTCCGACATCAGTAATCGGCGAGAATATATGCGTGACGGCCGTTTCAACCGCACAGAACTGGCAAGCACCATGTCTTTATTTCACCTCCCCTCTTTCATTATTTTGTAATCAATGCGTGGCAAAGGCCCTCCCAAAATATGCACCTGATACATACTGCCCAATGCATGCTTGTGCAGTAAGAGAGGAAATAAATACATTTCATTGTGCATATACAATAGCCCTCATCGAAGTGACGATACCTTTGCAAATAAGACAACTAAATGGTACTAAATCACGCCTGGAGGAGGGCCCTTAGCGTAAATGCAGGAGGCAGGGGTTACAATTGTTCGTCGTTGGAAAATAGTTAAGAAGTGTATTGTTAGTCGGATTGACAAGAACTGTTTAAATCCTGTTGTCGACGCAGTTACGTAAACACGAAGTTTCACAGTTGTTGAAAGTGTGGGATGTGGAACTAATGTGTAACTGTAACAAATCATCGAGATAAGCTCAATTGGCAAGTGATTTTCAATGCCTTTTGTATAGATGACTACCGTTAGTTTCAGACTTGTCCTTTGGAATCCGGAGTATGTCGAACCGGGCATGACATGATTAGCACTTTTGGGGTTCAAAGACAAAGCTGCCTGTCGCGACAGTACCGCAATAATTTCCTAAAAGAGGCAGTTACATGCAATCAAGAATCTAGAGCAGCTAGAAGCAAGGATGTCCATCAGGGGGATAGTAAGTGGTGACACGTAGTCATATTGGACGATAAGCGAATACGGGAACGTGAGTAATGCCCGTAAAGTTTAACGGCACTGCTACGTGTCAACGTAAACGCAGCCTCATAATACGTGACTATAAGATATTTAAGTGATCGTATACAGAAGGAGCATCACAGATAGTAAAGAGCAGTACAATTAGCGATCTACTGCCCACCTACCCTGTTTCTTCCCATTAGCCTTTTTCTCGAGATTATTTAAGGTTGCTGCAGCCGCGAGAGACCGTCACCTATTCGCAGATCTTGGTTTTTCCCTTTAGGTCTTGAATTGTGCCAACCTCCCCTGATTTCTTTGCTTGATCGGCTCACTTCACTGGGCCGATAAATGCAGCAGGTGTTTTATGATCCGTCAAAGGATAGTCTTCCTCGCGATGCACAATGGACAGAGTTCTGCATGTGATTGCGCATCTTCTGATCACACATATGCGTGGAATTGAACACTTAGGACTTCCATATCACTGAGCCAGCTATTTAGTGAGCGCTTACCTGCAAGAGCAGTTGCGCTTATGCTACCTTCCGCATCCTACACTTTACCCTTCTTGTACTTAGCAAAACTATATGCTGTATTAATCTAACTGGATGCATGCATACCGTGTGTAAACCTTACGTCGGCTGTTGTTCCGATTTCAGTTGGGAAGTGAGGGATGCATTTGGAGTTGTCACCTAGGGAGTAACCACCACTTCCACGCCAAGATATAACTCAACTTGTGTAATTATCTTCCTTTAGTTAGTCTTCTGCATTGTCTGGTGTTCGTGTCATCTCGATTGTGTAAACATCACTTTGTTAGAACGAGCAAACTAAAAGCATGTTCTATTTTCTCAATGTTGTATGGACTCTGTTATCTGGCAGATTGCATTAACTTAAACTTAAACTTAAACTTTGCCCTATTCTTGCTCTCACTATGCATTTGGCCTCCTATTAATTCCTCAGCTTATGCCCCACCAACCCTCATGGATTTCGCCAGCCGTCGAACCCTATTGTATGTACATGCATAAGTGCTGCAGTGATGTGTAATTATGCTTGCGTTATTGTCTATCTAGTCTCTCTCGTTTATGATTTCGAAGCACCTACATGATATCTGACGCATATATGAAAATATGCAGGATGCAGTTGGATGCTTTTTTTTTTTTTTGTTTGAAGTGTCTATTGTTAGGGCCCGCTTTCACACAAGTCAGAGAGCGAACGGTTAGTTGCCATTTTCAATCCAAATTTTTGATTCCCTAAGACAAGTTTTTTTTATTTACTTACTGTTTCTTTTAGTATTTCAATCCGAAACGCTGAATCCATCTGTATCTTGAGAAAGTTGGATCAAGACTGAGCTGAATCAACTTGGGCTAAAATCTCATATAGGTACTAAATCATTTCAAGTTACTATAGTTGTTTTAAGAGAATAGCCGACGGTTAAGAACAGATTACGAAAGATAGCGGGATTGAGGGAGTAGCTGCGGAAGAAAAAGGTGAAAAAAAGAAGAGACTTATAGTATAGATCAATAACTGCAGAATAGGTCTAACGAGAGGCACAGAGAAGAGCAAAGATTAAGATAAAGATAAAGGTATGGCTAAAAGACAGAATCAGACTTCTCCTAAAGGTCCACTGAAGCGTAAGCAGTCAAATGAACTGAATGGGAGCGTCAAAAAGAAGGGAAGTGAAGAGCCAGCTAGAGACTACAAGATTGATGCGGTAGAAACATGGGTTGCTTGTGCTAAATGCGCCAATACGTTGGGATTAACGCTTTCTGCTATCAGATCATATGAGTATGCTGTTGAACATGATCCCAGCAACTCAACGGCACTTTGTGGACTTAGTAACTCTTTACGTATCAATGACATCAACTTAAATGAGACAATCGGCTCCCAAATTTCAATCGGAAAGCTCAACCGTGCATTGGAAACATCACCAGCTTTGGTTAAAGATCCACAAATCTTCCGGGAGTTAGCAGAATGCTATTTATTGATTGGATTGAATGACCAAGCCCACCAAGCAATACAGACTGCAATACAGTTGGCACCTAATGATGCATTTTTGTGGCTTTTAAGTGCTCAAACCTTGATTAGAGCCGGCGCAAGAAGTCACGCAGCTGGCTCATTGGCTCACTGTTTGTCACTTCTACCAGAATCATTAAGTCTTTTTACAAGTAGTGGAATTGAAACGGCTAGAACCGCACATGCTGAATTGGCAGCTATTGCTGCTGCAGACGGAAACATTGAATTTTCTGTTGCAGAATTAACAGCAACATTATCATTACCTCCTCCTCCATTATCAAGGATTGATGAACACATAGCGTTGTGGTGTGCCTTAGCCACTGCAAAAGAAAGGATTAATGATATAAAAGGTGCTATTCAAGCTTGCGAAAGTGCTGAGTTGGCAGTTGGAAATTCAGAGAGGATTTTGATGACTCATGCATATTTATTATTGATTTCACAAGATAAAAACGATGCAAACTTGGCAATTTCGTTATTGAACAGAATAGTTGATGTGGAAAAGGAGAAAAACAATGAACAACAAAACACGGAGGGTGACTTTTTGCCTTGGTATTTATTAGGAAATGCTTACTCGATTATAGACGAACCACGGTCATCATACGACTTCTATCAAGTTGCTTTGAGAAGAGCCCCAGGATCTCCAATAACAATGTTGGCTGTTGGAAAGCTTTACCTAGAATTCAAGCAATTGCCTGACGCTCTTGCGGCTTATTCACAGGCTCTTAGGCTTCAAATGGACGAGGGATCGCCCGCCACTGCCACTGCAACTGCATGGGATGGATTGAGCTGCGTTTACGAGAGATGTGATGATCAACTTATGGACGCTTCCGATGCCTGCTCTAGATCAGCAGCTTGTTTTAAAGCTATCGGAGATGCTAAGAATTCAGAATTTTTTGAAAATAGAGCCGATGAATTGGCAAGTGCCTACAAGAAAGAAGGACCCGTTCCTCCATTGAAAGATCCACCAGAAGTCCCAGCTTCGTTATTGAGAGATTTAGTGGCTCTTTTACCATCTGAAAGAATTGCATATGTTCAAAGGAACCATCCACAAGCGGGACTGCTGCCTCAGCAACAAGCGCAACAACAGGCACAAGCACAAGTTCAAGCCCAAACACAACAGCAACAAGCACAAGCACAACATCCCGTACAGCAACAGCAACAACAACAGCGACAGCTGCAAACACCTCAACACCATTCTCCTCAAAGGCAAGTCTCACCAAACCAAGGTACGCCTAATACACATACCAGCACACCGGCACAAAGTATTTCACAACCTTACCAAAGTTACCCTCATTCTGGTGTTCAACAACAAGAAACTCCACAGCAGCCATTGTACTCTATGCATCCGAATTTGAAAGAGGAACAAAAGTCTCAGAAGCAACTGCAACAACTTCCTCCTCCTCAGAGAGGCTGGTCCCCAAGTCAACCTCAGTATTTCTATCAACAAGGTCCACTTATTCCAGGCCAATTACCACCTCCACCCCCACCACCCCTTCACCAACGTCACCCTCAAAGAAATGCTTTACCAAATCCTGTTGTTCCTGGTGGTGGTTCAGCTTATCCAGTAGTATCTGGTGCTCCACCTCCACCAGGATTTCCCTACGGCTACGTTCCTATGCAAGGTGGAGTTGTGGCTCATGTTCCACAATATGCTCCACCAATTAACAACTGGAAAAGATAATGATTTTTTATGATTTTTTTACTTATTCTCGTTCGATTTAGTACTCATATTACATATATAACTCACAAATATATCACAACTCACTTCATTAATTTACTTGTAATTTCCTCCCAATTACCAACAAATATATTCTTATGCATAGAAAAAGAAACATCTTCAGATAACGTTTTAATATCAATACCTAAAGCCTGTAAATTGGAAAAAACCTTTCCACCTTCTATAACAATGCCTTGATCAGAATGTAACAAAGATAACAAATCTGTAGAGGAATCTCCAATGTATAGGATATTGCCATATTTTTTTTTTAAAGTTTCAGTGAATTTTAGCTTATCTAAACCTGTTCTTAACGAAGGTTCATTCTTACTCCATTTTCCAGTAGCTACTCCGTTTTCAAACTCTAATTCATTAACTATGAACTCAATGTTAGTCAAATCAATTCCATGTAACTTCAATGCCTCTTTGATGATTATAGATGTCCAATTGATACTCAATATCACTATCGGAATATCAAGTTTGTTGCATTTATGGAAAAAATTCACAACTCCGGGCCTGATGATAACCTTATCGGCTTGTGATGCAAATTTTGCTTCAGTAAGTCCTTTGAAAAGGCCCTTACGAGTAATTTCCGAGATTGATGCATCTTCAGCCTCTCTGACACCAAGCTGGAACTTCCTCTCCTTTTCTACCGAATCTCGGGACCCTTCATTATATGTAAATGATGATTGAAATCTATTGTAAGCATCACTATAAACTTTAATGAAATGGTCAAATTGCGGCTCGTAGTCTGGTTTTGCGATGTATGCTGCTTCTGCCACTAAACTTATTGTATCTTTCACAGTAATTGTTTCATCCCAGTCAGTGATTATCAATCGCGGGCTAAACTTCACCATTGGTCTTCTCCTATACGCTGCACCGATTGCCCCCAACATGAATAAAACAAGTAAGTCTCCGGAAACCCAAAAAGAACCCATTGACGTAATTGATTATTTACAATGCAGACATCACGTGATCGACAATCATTGATTCATATAAATACATTTGAAAGACGAGAGAGGGCACACATTTAATGATATCAGGAGAAAAATACAGAGCAACAAAGGAAAACTGCAACTTATTAGTTAAAAATCAATAATATAATACAATGAGTGACAAATCTCAAGATAAACCCTTAGGTCAATTAGGTGACGTAGTCAAACAGCAACTCGAAAATAACCCTGACAACCCTTCAGGTATTGAGAGCAAGATTAAAGATGCTTACGCTAAAGTTGAGAGTTCAGACAAGGATTCCGGAGAAAAAGACGCCGCAAAGAATGTCTTAGGGAAGTTTGAATCTGCAATTGGTAGCAACAAGCAATGAATCTGAACCATTTGCGGAATTTGCATGTTAATCTGGTCTTCCATAAAAGGTTAGCTTGGCTGCATGAACTTGCTTTGATTAAATTTTTCTCTGTTCCCTGATATTTTTTTCAGTTATTTTGCTTTAGTGCCACATTTAGTTCCAATATATGGTTAGTATTTAACTTGAACAAAGTTTGCTTGCTATCGAAAGCTTAAATGGTCCTGTACAGAATGTAGTGTGGGGGGTACATGTAGAATCCTAGGTAGAGTCGATCTGAAGTCTTTGTCAATAAAAAGAAGTTGGTATAACAATGTGTTATAGTACTCCAATAAGTCTAGGCTACAATGTCTGATCAAGAAATAAAAGAGAAGAAAACCACCAAACCAGAAATTCCTCTGGAAAAAGAGCAGCAAGAGATGCTCGAAGGAGCCAAGAAAATACTCAATCCAAATGGCAATAATCCAAAGTTGGAGGAAATGGTAACCAAAGGATTTGATTATTTAAAGGACACCTTGCAAAAAATTCATGATTCAGATGATAGGGAGAAGACGGCCTCTGACCTTGCGGAGGATCTCAAAAGCAAATTTGAACTGTGGAGAGAAAGCTTCGAGAAGCAAGAAAGGGATCACGAAATTGCTCAAAATGCAGCAGAAAGCAAGTCTAATAAATCATCAGAGAACAACTGAATGTATCATTATCTTACCAGAGATTTAATTTAAAATTTTTTTGATGTAGATCTTAAGCTCTGAAGAAATATATAACCCATACTAATACTAACGTATTTAGCATTTAACTCTTATTCTACCTCAAGAATTAGGGATAGTTGGTATTCCGTTCTTAAATTGTCTTTATATTCTGACATGAGACTTATTTATTTGGTATGTATACAATTTCTATATCCACAACTTGTGAAAAACCAAATTGTGGACTCAAACCATGTATTTTTCAATATAGCTAGATGTAGTGAATTGATAGGCTATTATTAAGCTAACCAATTAAGTGAAACTTAGTTTCCACATCCGCAAAGTAAGAAAGTCTACATGGAGAAGTTTATGAGATCTATGAGAACGTTTATTTCGTTATATTGACTTGTTCATTTTGGAAAGAAGTAAGAAGAGAAAATAGTATGAAAAATTAATTTTTCAAGTTTTTCAACAGTCGCAATTTTTCCGATACATTTTGGTGAGATGAGCTAGAGACATATTTTCTAAGACCAGGTAAAACAATATTCATAAGAGACAATTTCTATTGTAATCTGTGTAAATATATATTATAATAGCTACAATGGAGCAGAATATTCCAGCATGGAAGAGAATTGGCTTAAAAGTGAAGGAGGAAACTGATGATCCTCTCGCAGTCATAAGTCATATCGATTCAGTCAAACTAACTAATAAAGAGGCTAAGAAGCTTAACAAAAAGAAGAGAAAGTTAGAAGAGAAAAATGCAGAAGATGGTCCGAAGAAAGCTCCCAAAAGAGTGAAAGTTCCTAAATCAAAAAGACCACCTCCTCCAGAAAAAGATCAACTTGCATACTTAAGACAATATTCAGAAGACAGAGATAACTGGAAGTTCAGCAAGCAGAAGCAGAACTGGATCTTGAAAAATATATCAGATATACCGACAGAGTACAATGCTGCTCTCAAAAAGTATTTGGGGGGACTACAGGGGGGTTCAAGAGACAGATTGATTATTCAGTTGAAAGAAGTCATAGATAAATGGAACGTCACCGTTAAAGAGATGGAGGAAAGAATCGACAAAGAGCTCGAAGGAAACTCAAACGAGGATAAAGAAGAAGACGATATTGAGAAGAAAGATATAAAGGAAAAGAAGGAGAACGAAAAGGATACTCCAACTTATGACTATGCAGTGAAATGTAGAGATATCATTGAAGTACTCAGCGACGAGAAGGTAGTTTTAATTGGCGTGGATGAGAAAAGTAAAGAAAATGAACATAACTTCTCTTCTACTTCAAATGAGGAGGCAAAAGTTGATATTACATCAACAGAGTCAAGTGAAGAGAAGCATGATTCTCTTCCAGAAGAAAAAGATAACTTGATAATAGAAGAAGCTGAGGTTGCCAATGTACAGCTGTCATCAGATGAGGAAAATGAACCAAGTGCACCGAACTTAGACTCACATACCATTGATTTGAGTGAAGAGGAAACTTCCAACAAGTCTAAAAAAAAGAGCAAAAAAGGCAAGAAGAATAAGAAGAAGAAGAAGGATGGAAGTAAAAAGAAGAGTAAACAAAGAAAAGTCGAGATAACTGACTGAAATCGCCTTATATATCATATATACTTTCATATAATTTGCATTAAATGATCATTTTAATAGTTATTCTATATTTTGGGCCTTCATACTATTGTTTCCGATTTCGATATTTGAGCATACTATTGATCCATAAACGATAAAATTGTGAATATCAAGAATTTAACTATCATAAGAAAAGGGCTATAACTTAAAATGGCACACATAAGCTTGACTAAGTTGAAGGATAACGCTTTGGATGTCGATCCAGATGTGAGATTTATGGCCCTCGAGGATTTCAAAAAATATGTGAATGATTCAAACTCGAAGTCCGTTTCTTCAGCATCTATAAGGGGATTCATACCAATATTATTTCGACTTCTTAGTGATCAAAATTCAGATGTACAAAGCCAAGCTGTGAAATCTTTTGAACCGATCATCAAGCTTTTACCAAATGATAACATTTTGGAATTGATAGATGAATTATTGGATATGAACATAAAAATTAACACTGAAGACAACGATCTCAAAAGCTTTGCTAGATCTATCCCTAGTATGGCGCTTCACGCCATATTTCAAAGCAATTTCAAGTTCTCAAGTACGCTATCCAGGTTAATTGTTCACCAGACAATACCAAAGTTGTTCAATCATACTATAACAATAGACACAATAGAAATATTAATTGATATTATTGATACGTTAGGAAGTGTGTTAGATATAGGTGAAATATTGGATTTAGCAGAAAGGTTCATCAAAATTTCCTTTATTCAACAAGGTATTGTTAGTAAGAGATCAAGTGCTGCTTACACTGATATATTAACATGTTTACATAACATCCAAGTTCCTGATTTTGTGTTTGACAAACTTGTGTCAGAAATAAACAAAGAATTTACCTTGAAAAGGGGCCAAGTACTTGCAGAGAACACGAAGTTGCAACTTTATTCTATAACTTTGAATTGCTTAAGCGTTGTTGATAAATGTAACGAGGTTAGCAGTTTAAGTTCAGAATTTATTGAACAAATATTTTCATGTCTACTTGGTGATTTGAACTTAGAAGGTATAGAGCACGGAATATCAATGGATACAGAAGACTTAGATTACGATGAGCTTATCAGAGAAAATTCATTAAGAGAGAATGCACTTACTACATTGAACGACTTTATCAATGCAATACCCTACAAGTCAATAATAGACTACATAGACAACACAATTAAGATTATCAGTGGTTTAATCAACTACCATCCTTTGAATTTTGATGAGGCTAATGAGAATGATGATGGAATTGAATTCAGTGATGATGACAGTGAAATTGATTTCAGCGATGACAATATCATTGATGATGAAAACGATATATCTTGGAAGGTCAGATATCTATCCAATGTTGTTGCTAATACATTGGTGAAACGCTTTCCCTCGAACTTGGTTTTAGTTTACTCGAGGCTTATTAACTATATCATGGAATCGATAAGCGATAAAATTGAGATGGTATCGAACCAAGCTATAAAGGCACTTGTGTCAATTATCGAGGTTACATCATATGGCAACCCAAACTCATACTATGCGCTAGTAGAAAATGATAGGCGTGGCTCAGATATCAGTATGAACACATCTGGCGATCCAATGAGGAGTTTTGTATCGGATGTCTTACCAGTTCTTGAGACGGAGCTCTTTGATAAATGGTTGGTAGTCAAAAATGTTGAACGGTATCCAATAATCTTGACCTTGGTGGAGAGTTTAATGTCCATTGCTCATGAAAACTTATCGAAAGATTTCTTGCCCAATCTTCTTGAAAAGTTAGAAGAACCGATTGTTAAAACGAATGGAACAATGGACTATTTGGACTTGTACAGAGCTATACTTTTGAACTTTGAAATAAACTCAATACCTGAGGATTTTGTAAACTTCATTAGTGAAGACTTGTCCAGTTTCATTAACAATCTGTCGTCTTTCTACAATATCATCAGCGAGAGCATTGGAATTTCGGTGATTCTTTTTCAAAAACTAGGATCTTTGAACAATATTTTGAATTTTGAAAATACTTTGAACATATTGTTCCACTCAATCAACAGAAAGATCAACCAGAAGGAATACTCAAGCGATTTAAGATTACAATCTCTTATTGGATTGAGAGAATATGTGATAAACATAAGTATAACCTCTGAAAAGGATTTAGTTGACATATTGGGAATACTTAAGGATTGTTTGAACTACGAAGTTACTGTCAAAGTTGCATTACAATCATTGGTTAAGATATTCGAGTCTCTGAAAAACCGTGATTTATTTTTTCAATCAAATGATTTTATCCTGTTCCTTGTTCAGCGCATTAATTCATTCATATTATCTGCTGATGAATCCTTATATTATAATTCATTAAAGTTATTGAATATCTTAAGTGATTATGGAACATTACCAAACTTGAGAAATTCATTTAATAACCTTCTAGAATTTTTAGTTCTGGACGCTTCATCATTGCAATTCAATCAAATATCATTAGTTTTTGATATAATGAGAAAAAATTTGACACCAGGTATAGCTACAAAGGATATGTTGGTGTTACTTGCTCTGAAAGTCATTAATACCAAACTCACGGATATAGATGATTTCAACTTAAACAGTATTGATCTATTCATAGGAAAGGTTTGTGAGGTTGAAACCAACCAAAATATATTTGAAATATTCCTTCAGAGTTTAAACTTAGAGCTCTTCATTAGTGCCAAAATACTCGCAATAATCACCGTCGAGAATAAACTTTTCCAAGAGGTTAGTAAACGTGAAGACGAGCTAATAAATTTCCTTGATGGTACAAAGGTACCATCCATGAACGTTCTTTTTGATATCCAATATTTAGGAAATGTAGGATCAAAGATCCAGCTAAACAAGATCAAGTTTGAACACTTCTTGAGGTTCATAAATGATCCAGATGAGTCAAACAAAAGAGCATCTTCTAGGTCAATTGGTTTCTATGCTTTAATTGATTTAGAGAACTATTTGCCAGAATTATTAAAAGACTATCTGGAGAACCTAGAGTTGAGAACATACTTATTGACATCAATCAAACAAATCTTGAATTCAGGACTGGCAGATGAGACAAAGAGAACTACTATTTGGGAAACTGTGTGGAATACAGTATCAGCAAAGCAGGAAATTGGAAATTTACCCGAACTTAGGACTAGTGGAGATGTACTTGCTAAAATTGTTTTACTCGATGAAAGTGGGTGCTATTTCAATAAGGTGGTCATGGACCTGCCTTTGACGGAGGCACTAGTGTACACAAACATCGTCATTTTGAAACAATTGATCAATTCGTTGCTGCCAAATAGAGGTGATGCTCTCCAACCATTGATAATTAAGTCACTACTGGCCTTAAATATTCCCAACATTGATATTCGCCAAGTCGAAATTGGAACCTTATTGACAGCTCTACACAACAAACCTGATATTGTCTTACCAATACTCAATTCAACCATACTTCCAGGTATTTTCCAACAGTTAGACGCAAATCCTGAGTTTAAAAAGGTTATTCCGATGGGCCCATACAAATACGTCATAGATGAGGGCTTGGAAATCAGAAAGTTATGCTACGAGTTTCTCTACACAATCACATCGCTTGATCAACGAGTAATTGATCAGTACTCCGTCAATGTTGAGGTCATTGGCTCTCAAATCATCACAAAAGGTTTAATTGACGATGAAGCAGATATAGTCATCTTATCTTCTATAAACCTTATTTCCTTGATCAGTTTATGTACATCCGCAAGTTCCATAGGTGGCACTTCTATTTCAGGATTCCTCATTGATTCGCCAAACTTGTTACTGACATTAATTGAAAATTTACGAGCTGTTCTTTCTAAGAAGCTTAAGCCTAAGGCTAGCACCCAAGAATCAGAGAGCCATGAAGAGTCTATTCGTTCTGTTATCAAATTGGTTAGGTCTGTTAATCAGCATCTAACTGCACATAACTATTTGTTAAATGACTGGACATCATTTTATGTGGACATAAAGTCTGCATATATCAGTTATTTCAATGCTCTTGAAGCTGAAAGTAGCACATGAAATGCGGACACCCAAAAGAATTAATGCGCGCCGATGTCATCAATTCGCCCGGGCAAAGTTCAATTTCTCGCTAACGTTTGCGACTAACTAGGGACTTCACAGGGAGGCTATTTCCGCGAAGACCCTCTATAATCCGTGTGCTTTTCAAAAAGCGGGGAGTCTAGACCTCCACTTTCATACTAAAATTCCGATGACAGGTACTGCAGCCCCGTGTTATGCATCACTTTTTAATTTTAGGAAGTGATTGAAGTGGTCCAAAATCAGTGTGATTTGAAACACACGCTACTCTGTCACTGTGATATGCATATATTATAAATAGGCAATATCTCTGAATAAACGGAGAAAGTCCCACTTTTGCCGCCATAAGGTACTAATCAATTCCAATTGTTAGTTCATCATCAATTTTCTGAAACAACACAAGCCCCTGCAACACCTGAAGCATACTAGTTAGGCAGGGACAAGATCTAAGTTCTACAAATCAGAAACAAGATCACTAGGGCAGCAACGAGATAGGTGTAACTAGTCTTGAAACACCACATTCAATATACACTTAAATTCTTAAAAGTACCCATTTAGAATTTGAGCCCGTTGACACTTATTTATTACGTTTGACTTTGTTCAGAAAAGAAAGCAAAGCGTTCAAAAGCATTACACTCTACATATTGGTTAACAACTACTAGAAGGTGAATTATTTCTCACACAAGTTAACTATTTTTCTGTGAACTACAGTAATCAGATCAGTTATGTTTCAGTTCATTATACATTTTTTTCAGCGTATTATCGCTATGATTTTGGGAACTTTCCAGAAAATCACAGATCTGGTAGTTCATGTATTTGATACAGCAATATACTACGTTATTAATGGTCTTATGTTGATGATGCAATTCGCTGAATTACTAGTAGATGGTGCAAACAGCGTGTCATATAACTGCAAAATAATTTCTACCAGTGTTCGACATCAACTCTACAATAATATCAACTGAAAAGGTAGTATGATTTTATTGACGAACAGCTAATGAGATAAAGAGCCGGCTAGAAGCTAAGTGTCAAGGGCCGTAGTAAGCTTCATCGCATAGCTAGAAATGTATAGATTTCAAATTTAATGTATGGAATATTAATTAAACTTGTCCTTAGGGGTACTTGATGAGCAAGTAAATTAGGCATAAACACAAACAATCATACAAACAATCATACAAACAATCACACAAAGGTCAAATGGTGGAGTATCTATGTTGTTGTTTCACTTCGAATATAATAAATAATAATGTGGGGAAGACTGTTAATATCTCGAATAGGTGAGACAGGTTTCCAAGTGCAGTACGTCATCACGGTTTCCCCGTCACGCTGACGTCAAAACAACATCATGGAAGTATCGCTTACCATTGTTAGGAAATACGCCCCTCCTATTCATTCCAAAGTTAAAATCCGTGACAAGCATTAAAGAGTATGGTAAAGCCATATGAGATAAGCAATTTTTGCAACTTGCCTTGTTTTACTGAAAACACATTGCAGTTATCTAGTGAAGTAATGTAGATAAAATAAACCCGAGTGGAGCGACCTTCAGACAATATCGGAGTGACACCACTCTTCCGATAATAATGTCAATGATATTATTTTGTATGATGCAGGCTGAATGAAATAGGAAGAAATTGGAACAAAGAGTTTTGTTAAGAGGAGTATGTATGTGAGAAATAAACTCTAGCAAGGTCTTAAAAGCATTATAGTTAGAGTGTAGATAAAAAGTCATACTTAATTGTAATTGAATGGCTATTGAAAAACTCAAATTGGAGACAGAGATAGCAATTAGCAAAAATATAATAGAGTAAGATTTAATTTTAGGATAGGTATAAGAGGGACATCAAATACCATCCTTCATATAAATCGGGCGTGTGGTCTAGTGGTATGATTCTCGCTTCGGGCAAGTCGCATTGCCATTGCTCTGACAAGTGCGAATATGCGAGAGGTCCTGGGTTCAATTCCCGGCTCGCCCCAAGCAAATATCATTTTTTAGATAGCGCAAATTATTATGGTCTACTTTTTTTCCACTGGCTAACCGTACTTGTTTTGATTGATTCAATTAGTCTGGCTCCAAGAATGTAAGTGACGAGTTCCGATCGAAAAGGCTTACCTTTCAAGAGCACAAAATACTCACCTGTGCTCATTAGGCCAAATGGGGCAGTGTTAATGTAGCAGAGGCTTACCATTTGGCTATGAGGTGAATTAACCGGTTTAAGTGGAATGGAGCTTCTAGACTCAATCAGTGTATCAATACATAAAAAAAGTGAACGTTTGATTAGCTATTTTTCAGAGCAACGATAAGAAGAACGGATGTATTTCATACAATCCATTATTGATCAAGAGAAAGTGAATTGTAACTCTCCTGCCCCACTTCGGAAATAAGCGATGTCATCTTATGTAGTATTTAAAGTGTGGTATCGTTGACCCTCGGTGTCAGCGACAGTTAACACAGAGAGGCTGATGTACTGAATGAGCTTAAAAGAATTGCTGTCCAAGTAATCACGCAGACAACTGGATCGAATGTGCTCTGTATCCTGCAGTGTAACCCTATCTTCAAAACAATTTCAGGAGTTCTCGCAGGTTACTACAGTGCTCAGCTAAACTAATTTGTCAGATACATTACTACCCTGCAGCTGTATCATAAACTTGCATCCACCTACAGATTTACAATACAAATTTTATGTGGATGCAGGACTATCGGTGGTATCGGCGTCAGAAGCATCGTCTGCTTGTGATTAGGTTTTGTATCTGCGAGGAAAATCACCTAAACCAAATAGAGGAAAGGAAATGATTTCTTATTCGGGTGAGACTAGAACAAAGAACTTTCTACAAGATAACTCCAGAAACATTTTCACTGTAGGCAGCAATTATGATAAACTATTTTTCAACACTTAACTCTACTTTATCACAGGTAAATGTTGGCGCTCATGGGCCCAGAACAGCCAAAATCTCTAAATAATTTATATGCATTTGCAAATATATTGGGTGTATTACTTTTTAGGTCTAATTCAGGTTCCTGTTTACGTCTTATTGTCTTGTTTTGACCTAGGAGGATGTTGGCAATTGCGCTCTCACCCAGCCTTCCAAACCACCTTTTACGATGATATCTTGAAGGTTGGCTCCAAGTTCACCAACCTTTTGAGTTAAAACTAGGTTTCCTTCAGAGTCCGTCACATCGACTTGTGCCTTAGTGACATCCCATTTAAGGAACCAACCAGTCCTGATGGTTAGTTCGTCGGAGTCCGCGTATTTGTCTCTCAAGCTATTAATCAATTTTGGAATCTCCAAGGTCAATAAAGCATTGTTAATGGAGTTTCTAGAGAAAATGTTACCGAATGAGCCAGCTACAACTAATTTCATACCTCTAGCAAGAATTGCAGTTGCAGCCTGCTCTCTGGAAGAGCCGGTACCGAAGTTATAGCCTGAGATAATAATGTCCGTTGGTTTGTATGCCTTGATACCAAATTCAGAGTCGTAGTTCTCCATACAAACCTCAGCCATCTTTGACTTCGGGATATCATCTTGATACGTGTATTTACCTGGGTAAATACCGTCAGTGTTAATGTTATCTGCATTACACAAAATGAGTTCACCTTCGATAGAAGTAGGGAATCCATCCATAACTTCTATGCCACCCAGGTCATCTGAGCTTGCAGCTTCAGTCCCATCAGGAATATTTATGGATTTGATAATGTCATTATTTGGAATCGGTTTGTTCTCAAGCTCTTCTGGTGCGCCAATATAACCTAAAACTGCAGAAGCTGCAACAACTTCAGGGGAAGCTAAATAGGCTAATGCTTCTCTAGATCCCATTCTACCCTTGAAATTACGGTTAGTAGCAGAAATACCAACCTCGTTATCCTTCAATAAACCAGTACCTAAACCGATACAAGGACCACAACCTGCAGGCAAAGGTTTAGCACCTGCATCAATAATATCTTGCCAAGCACCAATGGCTTCAGCGTCCTTTTGCACGCTTGAAGAAGCTGCTGCAACATAAAACTCTACACCGTTAGCAACCTTTTTGTTCTTAATAATGTCAGCAGCTGCCTTGATATCACTCAACCTGGAATTTGTACATGAAACCAAGTATGCCTTGTTGATTTTGATTTTTTCCTTGGAAAGGTCGTATAAAGAATTCGAAATCTTAACTGAATTTGGACCCGAGACATATGGTGATAACGAAGAAAGGTCAACAACCAAATGTTTTGCGTAAGTTGCATTCAGATCAGATTCAATCTTGTTCTCTTCTAAATCTTTAATTTTTTGTTCGTTCACTCTAGGATGTGGTTGAGGCAACTTCTGGATTCTTTGTTTGTAAAAATCAATCAAAATATCATCTACTGGGAAAAGTCCAGACAATGCACCCCATTCAGTAGTCATATTTGCGATGGTCAATCGGTAGTCTACTGACAAGTCGTTAAGACCATCTCCAGTAAATTCTATAGCGTGGTTCAAGACTTCGTCGTTGTTGAATATACCACATAATGCAACAATCACATCTTTTCCAGTAACACCCTTAGGTAAGTTGTTGATCAACTCCACCTTAGCTACAGGAGGAACCTGCCACCAAGTTTTTCCAGTTGCCCAAATGGAAGCTGCATCTGTTCTCACAATAGGCGTACCCAAACTTCCTACACCTCCATAAGTGTTAGAGTGAGAATCGGAAGCAACAGTAAGATTCAAGGGAAATGCATATCCCTCTTCAATCATGATTTGATGCCCTATACCTCTTCCAGCAGGGTAAAAGTCTATTCCTTGCTCCTTAGCGAATTTTTCAATGTTTCTATACTTCTCCAAGTTTTTATCTGTCTTATTTTGAACATCGTGATCCAAGGTACAAACGATTTGCTTGCGATCATGGACTTTAGTAGCACCCAAACCCATGAACTTAGTTGCTACGGGCCATGAGTTGTCGTGCGACATACAGTGGGCTGGTTGAATAGTGACATAGTCTCCACTATATACTTTCTTATTTTCTGCAACTCCTACCGCATATTTTTGGACTATCTTCTCTGTCAAATTCTGCCCTCTTAATCGGGCGGAAATAGTTGAGAAACCTCTCACAGTCCTGCTTCCTCCAACCATTTTGAAAATGCTAATCTTGAAGCTGGGTTTATAGGTAAAATCACTGAGATTCACTTTTACAACAGATTTGGCTTTTACAGCTGTCTCACGTTATATTGATAATGTAAACCGAAAAATTTGGATGAGTCACGAGGGTATCATAACCCTTATCCACTATACACAGTACTTTTACTGCGAATTTATGGTAAGGGACAACAGAGAGCAGTCGATTGGATACAACAAAGTGAATAAAAAGGGACTGTATACATATTTATATTCACTACCGTATCAAGAACAGGCTTAACAGTGAATTACCAAAATGTTAAACAGATATCTTTGCGGCCAATTGCATAGTTACAGGAAATAAATACACAGTCAACCAAAAATAAAAGAACCGAGTTTTTTGATGTATTGGCTAAGGATAGTCGTTTCAATTGTTGTGTCATCTACATATATAGGAAGTCTCTACTTGGGAAGACCTGAAAATATTGCACAGAAAGGAAGGGATGATCCAGTGGTGGTAAAGTTTCGAATCAGACGAGCTATTCTAGCCTGTGCTATTTCCACTGCAATTGTAGCAGTAACAGAGACGCAGTTGGGTATATATGCAAGTATTTCTGATTTCATATCGGAGCTAAAACTTGACATAAACATAACTCAGATCTTACATTGCTTGACGCCAATCATTGTCCTCTACACTGGACCTATCTTTCAATCTATCGTAGAGGATACACTCTTTTACAGCTTGAAAGATGCTTGTACATTACATGGATTTAGAGACTATCTTTTCGGTCCGTTTACAGAAGAGTACGTTTATCGAGCGTTAATTTTGGCTCTTCTCAAACCAGAAAGTAACCGCAAGTTGCTCATTACGCTTACTCCCTTGATGTTTGGGGTGGACCATATTCATCACATATACGAACTCTATTATGTCCGTAATATACCACTAACAAAAGTCACCCTCACAGCGATAATGCTATTGACATACACCACTCTATTTGGCATGTTGGAAAATTATTTATTCCTCAAGTATTCTAGTCTCTGGGGTTGCGTTTTGGTACACACTGTCTGCAACTTCATGAGTTTTCCTCTGCTTTCTGTTGAAGGTTCCTTCGTGTACAGGACAGTTTATTATATATCTCTCTTAGCTGGAATCTACGGATATTTCAAGCTTCTTTAATATTTTCTCCACATACTCGAGTTTATTTAGGAGTATTCTATGTTTCCGGTTTTGTGTAATATGTTTCTATAGTAAAATCATACACGGTAAAAAAAACACGACACGGACCAAAGTCGTATAACAAATCAAACCCTCAGGTTTGGAGAAATCTTTAAGCTTTAAAGTTGGAGATCGTCAGAGAGAAGAACCTAAGCATTTAGAAACAACTCGATAGAGGTACATTCTTTTTTTCTGAAGGTAACGAGGAAGCACCCGCTTAATAAAATTCGCCGTTACTGATAACCACGGCGCCATTTGGATACATTCAACAAGATTGATCCAGGGCGATATCCCTAAAAGCGATCTTAAAGCACTTTCTTAAACCATTTATACACTATAGCTATAAAATCTTTACACGCTATAAGCGCATTTTGTTATTAAAATCATCAACGACTATTAATGTTAGGGTATAATCACAGATCATAACAATCAACAGTAACAAATAAAAAAAATGTCCTCGGAGTCAAATAACTATGCGTCGGCCGCCAAGGACATAGAACAAGAGAAAAAGATGGTGGCCGCTTTAAAGCGACTTTCCATTGGCAATATGATGAATTTTGACCCGGATCTCCCATCAGAGGATTTGGAGTATGTACATAGAAATGAAGATTCTTACACAGACAATGATAGCATAAAGAGCGATGGCAGTAATAGAACTGCGCCAAGATCCCCAAGCAGATCTCCTTCACCATCCCCCAGAAAAATTGTAAGCTTACCATCTCGTTTCAGCCAAATAAATGAAGATGGCGATCATAGAAGTACCGGTGAATTAGAGTCAGACGTTTTCTTTGATGCTGATGATCAATATTTAGACTCTACAGACCCATTTTTGTGGGTTCCAGCGGATGCACATCCTGAAGTTGATCCAGAGCAATTTAGGATACATGTCAAAGTTATGGTGGAAGAACTTAAAGATAAAAGGTTAAGCCGTAGTAATTCTCTTAATCGAAGGTCCTCCCTTTCAAGAGTGACACTGGTTTCCGATAGTCTGCATGATCAAGACCAACATGATCAATCTTCTCGAACAGAAAAAGGAAATAACAACTTAGAAGCACCTTATCCGGAACATAATAGGTATAGCAACCCTTCATTGCGTGATTTATCAAATGAGTTAGAAAGATTGTCTATCAAGGCTGGTATGGATGCTACTGATACAGTCACATTAGCTCGTACATTATCAACTACTTCTTTAGGTTACACGGATGTGGAAAGATTAGCCATTGATGAATTGACTTCTCTGCCACATACGTCCCCCAAATCGTCACCTAGCGATGAAGAAGGACCAAGAGAAGGATCTCAATCACCAACTCCAAAGAAGGTGCACCTGCCCTCGACATATAACTCTGTTAGAGATAACAATCAAAGTACAGCAACAAACGACTTTGCATTGAAAAGAAGTAGAAGAATGGATTACCGTAAAAAGCATGGCGTTCCACCGGAGAGTAAACAGGAAAAGCTATCAGAATTGAGGCATTCTTTGCAGACGGACCCATTATCAGTTTCTCAGCCTTTGCAAGCTGGCGTATCACCGACAGGGCAGTATTTTCGCAACCGCAATCATAGTCAATCTCGAACTACTGACTCAAACTCCTATCCTATGACGATGCGTCGCCATTACCAACAACAGCCCAGACAACAAAAACCGCAACAGAGTCATCAACATCAACGACAGCAGCAGCAACAATACCAACCCCAACACCAACCCCAACACCAACCCCAACACCAACCCCAGCACCAAAACCAACACCAAAACCAACACCAAAACCAACACCAACACCAACACCAACACCAACACCAACACCAACACCAACATCATCAGCCGTCTCCTAGACATCCACAGCAACAGGTTCCTCAGTCTAAGATAGCACACGATCCACAGTTACAAGCCCCGCTTAATCAACAAATAGCCCAGAGGCAAAGTAGTAAACACAAGCATAACCCTAGAAGTTCACAAGCATTGTTCTCGTATAAAAAGATGAATGATGCAAGTTCTGTATCAGCTTTCACAGGAAGATATGATTCTCCGTATCCAGTTATTTCGTCCACTAAATTACCCGTAAACCCGGGTTCTTCGAAGAAGTCGAAAGGTAGGACCCCAAGTGTTTCATCTAAAAGAGTTGTTCCCGATGTGCCATTGAATGCACAAAGGCCCACAGCTGGTCCGCATACTTCAAGACAAATGAAAGCTCGCCCCCGTCAAGCTCCACCTGTTCAACCATTACCAACTCAGTCAAGACTATTCCAGGAACAAGTTCAATCTGGTAGATATCAAGTTGGAGTCAAGCCTGAGGCAAACACTATTCCAGTACAATCTAAGACCCCTCCTCAAGTACCCGTACCTAACCAGCAAACTCAATCACAAAACACCACAGCTTCACCGGTAACTGGCATATCATTATCAAGAGATAATTCCTTAAAGGAAAAATCCCAGAATTTAAATCAAAACTTAGACCTTTTACGATCGGAGATCAATGAATTTAAGGAAAGCTTGACAAAGGCAGACCCTTCTCCTACCAGCGATATCAAGGAAGTTACCACAGGTCAGGGACTTGATAAGCCAAGTTCAGCTGACTTCAGCTTTGAAAGTAGCTTTCAAGATATCAGTGGTCATGAAGACTCGTTAGGAATTGAAAAGGAAGTTTTGAAAGAACTTGAAAGTGAACATAGCGACTCTATTCATAGCTCATCGCTACTCGAAGAAAGTGATACTACGCCATTGGATGCAAGTGAGCTGCATACATTGAACTCTCAGTATCTGGAGTCGGAACCTAAACCACAATTGAAGATAGATACATATTTGGATGATGTATCAGGTACACTTCACTCTGACAACAAACAAATTGATGAAGACTTTGTACAATTAGAACAAGATAACTTGTTAACACAAGAAGATTTATCTACGACAAAAGAAATGTTTCAATCAGACATCCAGGTCGCTTCACAGACTAAGCAATATGATTTTCTGTCGGAAAATACTAGTATTTCAACCAACCGTGATGAATCGCCTGCCGATAACAAAGAGGCTAGGATGAGCTCGCAAATCCTACAAGACGAGCCCAATGAGGAGAAAGTTGGAATGTCCAACCTAAAAAGCATTCCAGGAAGTTCTTGGATCAACGAGAAAACTAATCAGTTTACATATGAAGAGCATAGTCCACTTAGCGGTCTGCCCGAAATGAAGATGGCTCTGACGTCAGAAAGACACCTTAATGCTATCCACTCAATTGAAGATACAATACCAGGAGATTCTGCACAACATAGTAACAGTGCTAGAACTTCACCTTCAAGAGAAAAGAAAAAGAAGTCATTTGGAGAATTACGGAACAATTCTGTCACATCACTCACATCTGAAGATTCTGTTCAAGAGTCACCTAAGAAGTCAAAGAAGAAGGGCTCTTGGAATTGGCTCAAGGAAAGATCTGCAAGTCTTTCTTCTGTTGATGCACAGGATAATGGACAAAAGAATCTGAATGTGCCATTTAGATCACTCTCGACCCCAAACGCATCTTCCAATGCTGGGGAGAAGCTCGCTGAATCGTCTGGTAAAGAAAATGTGATCACTAAACTTTTCAAGAAAAAGAAGCAACCTTCACGCGTACCTTCGCTGCCAAATCATATTGTTCAATCTCAAGAATCTGGTGTCACAATAGATTATGATTCTGATTCTGATTCAAAAAAGAGCTCCCTGATCATGGGTTCTGGTATTTTCAAAAAGAGCAAGTCCAAGTCGAGTCTGAAAGATTCACATGATGATCATAAACACAAAGGTGGCTACACTGGAAATCAAAAGCATCTTTTAAAGTCTAAATCACAGGATTCTTACTCAGGGGATGTTAGCCAGTACAGCGAGAAAGATAAACTAGAAATAGATTCTGGTAGATATGGCTTTGAGTCTGATGACGATACTAGAGTAGAATCCCTCAAATCAGACAATACATCATCAAATATTGATAAATCTGCATTAAACTTAACCAATACCGAGGATTATTATGACAATGAACAGAAGGAATCGATTTTGTTAGCAGATAATGAGATTGATGCCGAAGATCAGCTACCGAAATCTACAGTGGATATTCAAGAACAGATAAAGAAGTCTATAAAGAAGTCTACCAAGGCAAACGAACCAATCACCTTCACGGATTCTGCATTTGGATTCCCGTTGCCTCCTCCTTCGCAATCCACGTTGGTTATGATAGACTACAGGTTCCCGGTACATGTTGAGAGAGCTATCTATAGACTTTCTCACCTAAAGCTCGCTAACCCAAAGAGATCTTTAAGAGAGCAAGTAATTTTATCAAACTTCATGTACGCATATCTCAACTTAGTTGACCACACATTGCATTTGGAACAGCATATGAATACTGATAATGAACAAGAAACAAATACTAATGTATTTGGTGCTATTGAGGACTCTAATGAAGTACCTCTAGATAATGAAATCACGTCTTAAAATCAATTATATTACTATTCAAGTGATTTCATTCGAGCATTCACTTTTTAAATGTAAGGTATTATGATATTAAATTGAATATTTATTTAAAATACATTTACCCTACATTTGTTATAGTAAAAGTTATAAGTAGTTTCATATTTGCCATTGCATTTATATATATATATATATATAATAAATTTGTCGTTTACAGGTCAGGTGCGTAAACACGGTCTATACAAAAAAAAAACATTTACAAAAAAGCAATGAAAGCCGAAATTGGATTTGTTATATATCCATAAACAAAAAAGCACCGTTATATATAATCAAGATTTCTTAGAAGAATCGTTCACATATATCTCATAACAGGATTAGCTAACTATTTTATAGTGAAAGATGGGAAAAACATTACCCTTGTTGGCGAAGACTGATGTGTCAAAGCACAATCATGAAAAGGATTGCTGGGTAACTCTATACAACAGAAAAGTGTATGATGTTACGGGATTCTTGGAAGGACATCCCGGAGGTGGAGATATTATTTTACCTTATGCTGGGCAAGATGTCACAGAAATTATGGCAGATATGATTTCTCATGAGCATTCCGAAAGTGCTTATGAAATGTTAGACGATGAAATGTTAGTTGGATACTTAGCCTCTCCTAATGAAGAGGAAGGCTTAATTAACAATAAGAATAGAGTTCCTGTTGAGTATGAATTGATCGAGTCAGCCGAAGACCTTATTGAATTCCATGATAAGCTTCCAGCTGAAGAGAAGCTCTCTCTTCAAACAGATTTTGTAGATGATGTTAAAAAACACAAGTTCTTAGACTTGAACAAGCCTTTGTTCCTCCAAGTGTGGTATGGTAATTTCACCAAAGATTTTTACTTGGACCAAGTCCACAGGCCCAGACATTACGGTAAGGGTTCAGCTCCAATATTTGGTAACTTTTTAGAACCTCTTACTTTGACACCATGGTGGGTTGTTCCATTGTTGTGGTTGCCAGTCAATATGTATATCTTTTATGTTGGGTTTGTTAATCAGAGCAAGATTACAGCATTGAGTTTCTGGGTTATGGGTTTGTTTGTTTGGACGCTTGTGGAATATGGTCTTCATAGATTTGTGTTTCACTTGGACTTCTTTTTACCAGAGAATCAAGTAGCATTTACTTTACACTTTTTGATGCACGGAATTCACCACTACCTTCCTATGGATGGATACAGGTTGGTATTGCCACCTACTTTATTTATAATCTTGGCCTATCCATTTTACCGCTTGGTGTTCAGTATCTTTCCATTCTATCAAGCATGTTCTGGATTCGCCGGAGGAACTTTGGGATATATATGCTATGATTGTACTCACTACTTTTTACATCATACTAGGTTGCCTAAATATCTCCAAGATCTTAAAAAATACCATTTGGAACACCACTACAAGAATTACGAAATGGGATTTGGTGTTACTAGCAGATTTTGGGATGTGATTTTCAATACTGAAATTACAAGTACTTTTGAAAAAAGGGCTTAATTTGAATTTATAATGAACTAATAAACTAATAAACTAATATCTAATAATGTCTATGGAAGAAAGGTGAATAAATATTTGTTTATAAAATAGGTTAGAACAAAAAAATATGTGAAAACTTTAATTTTATGATTGATTGTACATAATTTAATCTATGGAAATAATATAATCATTTTCGTTAATCTGTATTCCTCCATGGTTAAGTGCCAACTCCTTAGCACTTTCGATATTATGTGATTTTGTATTTATTGGAAATCTTCTTTTCAGCTTATTCGTATCCTGCGAAAATCTACAATCCCACAGTAAACTATTGAGCTTTTCGAAATCTTTTAGCTTGTTAAATATAATTGTCTTCTTAAGCTGTTTATAGTCGTTTTCATTTTTCTGTCTATTATGGGTTTGATCTCTGAAATTTTTGTAGGTTACATTAGAGGAATTTTCTTCTTCCAACTTTTCAAGATAGTCATCTAAAACGAATGCAGGTCTTCTATCTCCTATATCATTTTCATTAGCATCATTATCGTCATTTTCGTACCCATTATATTCATATTCGTATTTATATTTCACATTTTCAAAGAGTTCTTCACATTTTTTGTATAGTGTTCGATAAGATTCAGAAGGAAAGTCAGATTCCATAGATTTCTCTGAATTCATTCCAGCTAAAATAATATCCTGCCAATTCAATAAGCGTGTAAATTTCCTTTTAGCTGAGTTCTTTGATGTACTGGCTCGCACAAATTTGAGCACTTCATTGAGGGACCTGTCCACTTTATTGGCAACTTCTTTACTAAGATTTTTGGTTATTGTACCCGCAATATCTGTAGAAACTTCCATACCAGTAGGTGCAGATTCTTTGATTCTTTGATGAACTTTCTTTTCAATCAATGAACCAAGTTCGTTTATCAAATCAGCTTTGCTATTTGTCAAGGTCTCTTTAAATGAAACTGACCTTATTTTCATAATTTGAAATGACTCAATTTTCTCTTCAGGATCCTGGAAGCTGGCATCACTATCGTCACTTTCACTTTCAGAGTCCGCAGCCTCTTCGTAGTCCAGTCCTCGGGACCCTAAATCAACGTTATCATCACGATCAGCATCATGTTTGAAGCTTTCAGACCAAATGATATTATCTGCATATGCGAGACTGTTTCTTGGATCTGGCGCTTCCTTATAATTCAATGGCCAACTGGCCCAGTTTCTTCTAGGAAATATTGGATTTATTTGGTGTAACAAGAATGTGGAGTAAAGATGAAGCGCCAAATCTCGTCGATACTCAGTTTCAAAAGATTCTAATATAGCATTTCTTTCTGTCTTAGTAGACATTTTAAAATACCACTGCCTTTTGTAAAAGTCTTTTATATATTGTTTACACCTTTTTGATATCAGTTTTATGATACGGTTCTGATTTCGTTAAGTGCGGCTCTGGCCATCTGAGAAAATTTTATGTTAATTATCTGAGATATCGGTTTGAAAAGAAAATATATGTCTTTTCTTCTTTTCCTTTCTCTCTCTTCTTCTTTCCTTGAAATTAGCCAAGCGGGATCAAATAACTTTGGACTGTACTGAACTTGTTAGTTTCAAGGAAAGAAGTTTGACCTAAATCTAAGTTAAGCAAATGAAATCGTATCAAACTAAATTTTTAGATGTCGCTGAAAAGTCAGGACCATTGAAGTTTGGCTCCTTCACGTTAAAATCAGGACGCCAATCTCCTTACTTCTTTAATGCTGGGCTCTTTAATAAGGGAGCATTGGTATCTTTCTTAGCAGATGCCTATGCTAGCGCTATCATTGAGTCAGGTATTGAATTCGATGTACTCTTCGGTCCAGCATATAAGGGAATCCCTCTTGCTGCTGTTACCGTAACAAAATTGGCTGATAAAGATCCTAAATATGCAGAAATAGGCTACTCCTTCAATAGAAAGGAAAAGAAAGACCACGGTGAAGGTGGTTCAATTGTTGGTACCGAACTTAAGGGTAAGAGAATTTTGATCATTGATGACGTTATGACCGCAGGAACCGCCATTACTGAAGCATTTGACATCATTGCTAGTGAAAATGGTATCCCTGCAGGATGCATCATCGCCTTGGATCGCCAGGAAACAATTGCTGGCTCAGATATTTCTGCTACTCAATCTGTTAGAGACAAATATAAAGTTCCTGTTATTTCAATTGTCAAGTTGGATGATATTATTGCACACTTTTCCAGCAAGCTCTCAAATGAACAACTTGAGGCAATTGAAGAATACAGAAAGCAATATAAACCAAAACAAATTTAGTTTAAAGAGCTCCTTTGTATACATATACGAAATTAAATGATTATATTTTATTACTTACAAATGGCATAATGTTCCCAACATTTATTTATAACATTTTAATGGTGTTGTGAATAATTAACCTCTTATCTTCATGATCTTCTTTTTGGGTTGCTTGGGCACTTGAGGAGTTGGTGTTTGACTTAACTCTGGCTCTGGATCATAAATGCTTTTCGTCATCGGGTGTCCTAATGTTAACTCAGAATGTACAGGTACTATGGTGTTCATCTTGAAACCCTTTGGTTTTGGAAGCTCCTTTGCTTCAAAACCATTCTCGTATTCACTTGGAATTGGAATTCCCCCTCCTGGACCAATGCTCTTGAGAGTGGTGGGATGTGTCTGTAAGTACTCAGCGATGGCATTGAATAAAGCTCTCTTAGACTTAAACCTCTCATTTGTCACAGCACCAGTCTCTGGGTCACGTAACAATACTCTTACTCTGCCAGGGTTACCAAAATCTTGAGGGTGGGTTTTGTCTAACTCAAGTAAAACAGGTATTTTGTAAAGTCTGCATGCATCTGATATTGTTTTAGCCAATGGATTTTCTACGGCTTTGTCCTCTGATACTCTTCTACCATCCTTATGCGATCTGTTTTTGTCAAAGTAACATGGATATATCATTTGAAATTTCAGAATTTTCTCTCTTTCATCATCACTAAACTTATTTGTATCAAATACGCCTTTTTGTGCTTCTTGTTTTTGACCAGGTAATGGAGGAACTGCTCCTGGTGGGATACGTGACAAGTCTACCAAGTTATCTTTGTCTTGTGATCTTACTATAGTTGGTTCGGGCCTTAATGGAGCTATTGGAGTTCTTAACGTTGGATCAAACTCGGCGATATCCATATCCATATTATCAATGTCGTCATCGACCACATCTTCTAACACAGGCTTTCTAGACATTTCCCTATTTTGTAATGCTAGAAACTAAGAGTTGTAAAACACCTTTCTTCCCAGTGTTGTTCAAATCTTATATAGGTTAGTCTACAAAAGATTGTCGACTCTCAGTTTAAAAATGATTTTAGTGTACCGGAACAAATCTGATTATCAAAGTCCAACTTAAATAAATCAGGCTTTATACGATTTCCCAATTGAAGAGACCCCATATTAATATTGGAGAAGATTATGAAACACTTCTATAGGAAAGTTTTTCCTAAAGAAAACTTAAGCAAACTTAACGGTGTTCATTCGTAGCTTAAGGTAGTTGCCATCAGAAATACTAGGAAGAACAGAGACTGGTTATAGCAAATTATCCTCAAAGAAGGTTGAAAGAAGGAAGCATGAAATACATGGACTGGAATAGTTCTAAAGTCCATGCTATAATTTTTCTAAATTACTGATGCTAGAAATATAACTTCAACGTCTTCTTACGGGCGCAAACCTTACTTTGGCGTGCATGTATATTAATGAATATTCTTAGAGAGAAGAACTTACGAAGTAATTCAAGGTACACAAGAAAAAGTGTAAATAGAAACCTTTCAATTTGTATTTAATTCTGTAGACCTGAAAATAGGATTTAATCTTTCTCGATGCAACCTTTATGAACACATCATCGAAGAAGGCTACTAAAAGTGTAGCTTAGAAATCCAATATAAAAACAATTCTAGGGATTGGAAACTATTTTTCTTCACTGCCAGGGCACCTAGACTTACTGAATACAGATATCTATATTCCTATCATGGCTTGTAAAGTAAAACAACTTTATATTATGAACTACTAGTAATAATATAGAAACTATCTTATTGATGGATGCAAAAAACCGAAATGTAATTCACACGCCTAATGTCATGCATACAATATGAAGCATCTCCGATGAAGTAACGTGACATTTCTTTAAAAATTGCACTCGGGAATATAGTATGATAGAGAAAGCCATAGTTGAAAATTGGGGAAAACCCATGAAATCAATATAAACCACACATGGAGCCCATATTCGACTTTAGTATGGAAGATGTGTCGGCAAAGACCCACGAGGTACTTGACGAATGTATAGACTTATTCTCTTCTCCAACACATGAGAAATATATCAGCACCATAGATAAGAATAAGACAGGCGACCACCCAGATATAACGTATTTTCAGAAGATAAAAGCTAAAAACCATTATCAGTACCACAAGAATAAAACCTTGAATAATAGTATTGACAAAATTCATTCGAAGATGACTGTGTTCGATCCATATAGCAGGCTGGCATTGCTAGAACGACTTTCAACTTTTACTGCTCTTAACTGGTTCATCCCTGAGGATGCTGGCTTCAATGAGATGAGTTGTGCCAGAAAAGGTTGGGTCTGTCGGTCATTCAAGAGCTACTCTAAGAATCACTTGGAATGTTCATTATGTAAAAATCATGTCATCATTAAATTTAATGAAATCGGTAGTTCTGCTATAGATTATGACCAGGATGAATACGATGAGTTAAATAGAAGATTAACTCTACATTATGCATCTCTTATATCCGATAGTGGACACGAATCAAACTGCTCTTGGAAAAACACTGAAACACCATTAGAGGGAATATATTACCTCCGTCCTTATCTAGATAGCACCAATGAGAGTCTCATTGCTGACTATTTAAAGATACTAAAGAATCTCATCAATAACACTATGATAATGCTGGAAAATTCTTCAAGCTTCAGTCAAGAAATAATAGCTGATGATTATGATGATAGATTCACGGAATTCATTCGTGTTTCAAATTTATGGCTTTTACGGAAATACTTTAAAAATAACGAGGAGAATTTTTTGGTTGTATTGAATAATACACCTAGGTGGTTTTATAAAGTAGCTGTCATGGGCTGGGACTTGTTTGTGCAATCCTTTTCAGAACAGTTAGTACTACTAATGATTTGTCAAAAATGTAATAAGAGACATTTTATGACTTCCACCACTCATCCACCTGTCCGCAGACACAGTCAAAGTGGTATCGAAAAATCCGCTGGTATTGACTTGTCTAGTTCAAAAATTTTAACGCCTTGTAAATATCCCATGTCACTAAACCCAAAAGATGAAATCCCGTTTGAAACTGAAGATGATGCTGATAGTGATTTCACTCTAAATATCATGCATGAACACAAGCCTTGGTGTGCTTATAATGTACCAATTAATGAAAAGCTAACCTATTTCAACTACTTTGTTGAAATGGTTATTCAATCTGAAGCAAATTTGGATGTGAATGGAGAGTATGCAACATCGTCTATTGATTTTGACTTTGGTTTCAATTTTTCACCAATTGGTGTGAAGAGAAGGAAGAGTGTCGATATTGAAGATAGTCTTGAAAAGTTCAATAAATTGAGGAGACTCTACTTGATAGATGAATAAATTACAACTCGGTGCCATTCAATCATTATTATAATGATGAAAAGGTATTTATATAAATTGTTTATATGAATGCAATAATAGAACGAAATTAACTATTTTTTTATTGTGGTAATTTCCTTATTTGGTGGTTCACTGAAGTCCATAATCTCAATGAAGGTTTCCAGAACATCATTTTTAGTCCTCCGCACAGCAGCAACACAGCTATTGGAATCAAAACAAACTTGCCATATATTCCCACTGATATCAGCCAACAAGTCTCTTACAAACTTTCCAGTTTTTATATCCCAAAGCTTTAACATTCCATCACTTCCACTAACAATCCTGAGACTATCATGTTGGAAACAGGTAATTGCTGCAGTGTGTCCCTTTAGTTTACTATGCTGTTGCCCAGTTTTTGGATCCCATATTCTCAAGGTAGAGTCTGCTGCTGCCGACACCAAGTATTCATCAGATAATTCTAGTAATCCGACCAAGGAAGTGTGTCCTTGAAGGGTATGAGCTAGAGTACCATCATTTATGTCCCACACATTAATTGTTGAATCCATGGACCCAGAATAGCATCTTTTAGTTTCAAAATTTATAGCTGTTGAATATATCTTGTCGCTGTGACCTGTGAGAACGAATTTACACTTTCCATCATCTAATAAGTCCCAAACTCTAACTGTAGTATCATACGAGCCTGAGACAATCAAGTTACCATAAGCTGAAACAGACCTCACAGATTGGGTATGCCCTTCCAACACAGACAAAAGGTATGGGCTTTCTGCTTCAGTACTATCAAACTGAGGTTCATCATAATCTTCATCAATAAGTGGGAGCTTCCAAACATGAATATGGTGGTCTCTCGAACCGGTGACCAATAATGGTTTTTCTGGAAATATGATATCATTACCAAAATCATCTTTACCGATTTTAACAGGGTGTAAGATATCTAAGCATCTGACAGTAGATGTATGCCCTCTGAACACGTGTGTACACTTACCAGTATGTAGATTCCATATTCTAACTGTTCTATCAGTGGAACCACTGACTAGAGTGTTGCCAAAATATTTGAGGGCCCAAACACCACCTTCGTGGCCTTTTAAAACCTTGAGTAATTCACCTGTTTTTGTACTATAAATGCTTATCAATTTATCATCCACACCAGTTACAATTTTATCTTGATCATGTTGTAAACAAGTAACAACATTATTTCCGTTGCCAGCGACGCTAATTCTTCTTGGTTCATACTTTGGATCCATCCATCTGTTCAAGATCGTCCGCTTCTTCCTGTAAAGTATTTGTGCCTTGTTCAGTGAGCTAGAGTCAAAACTCCAGTCTTTGACTAAATCAGGGCATTTTAATTCCTCTTCGATGTTCGCATCATCGGTTATCAACTTATCTCTCTTGAGCAAACTCATCCAAATGCTAGAATTATTAATGATCTTATTCCAAGAAGTGCAGACAAGTGAAAGTGATACCAACGTCTCGTAGTTCAAGCGATCTAAGATTTTATAGGATACTTCCAATGGCAAATTGCTAATCATATCACGTTTCAAACTGTTTTGAATTAAATCACCGAGAGAGCTCAATGATGTCCTATCAATATTTTGAAGCAATTTGAAAATTAAATGATTTTGATTCTTTTCACTGAGGTATCCCGATAAATTTGTTATTAACTCTAGTAATTCAGCTTGAGTTGATGGGACGTTTGAGAGTTGGTTTTCTATTGGATCAAATGAAATACTGTTTTTGGCACTTTGAACTGGCGAAGCGCTGGGAGATGGTAGTGGTAACAGTTGTGGTTGATCTTCCAATTCCGGAGTTTGACTTGGAGAATTCATGGCATTTGGTGTCTGTGGGTGTGTCATAGGAATGTCTTGAGGAGTTTCCCCGCTCAATACAGGCGACATAACTGACGTTAACCTTCTCTTTGGAGGATGTATCAAGCCATTTTCACGAGAAATCGATACGGCCGATATAATAGCACCTTGCACCGAAATCTGGCTGTTAGATTCTGTATCTGAAATTGCCATATCATCACAGGACTCTGAGGCGTTTCTTTCATCTTCAGAAAATTTTTCTTCTTCCTTCCTTAGCCTCTTCCTGTTTTCACGAGCCAGCTGCTCTGGTGATATGAGTGAGAGCTTCTGATACTCCTTGTGCAACCACACATCTGCTAGTTTACTGTTAGGATTAACAAATTTACAGTCAAAAGCAGGTGTTGAATTTCTTAAGGGGTACAACGGTGGGTTATTATTAGATGCCATTTTCTCTAATATGACAAACTTATTAAATCTCTAGTTAACGATACAACACGCGTAGCTAGATATTCCCGTCCAGTCTTCTCTCTATGACAAGTCTTCTGCTGTAAATATTAAGATAGTAAACAAAATCCCTATGTTGCAACTTTTTTTAGGGGCTTTATGATACAAGTGGAGAAACAACTTCACTGGTAATATATCTATACCAACCAAGTTATTTTCCAGTTTATCTATTTGATAACTCTATAATGTGTAGTTGTCGCCGGTCTGATGTTTTGTTGAAAACACTTCAAAGTAAAAAACAATATTCGGCCCCCTTGAAAATTTCTATACAGGCAGACCACAAGTACAAAGTATATTGGAAGTCAAAGACAAAATATATTAGTAGAGCAAGATACTGCAGAACAGTTGCGGAGATTAAGGTCTAGGAACTAGTCAACCTGTGAGATGTTCCGAGGACTCTTATGTAGTATAGAGCAAGTGGTGATAAGTTTTAAATAGCAGACTTGAAGATTTTCTATTAAACTACAAAGTAAATAAATAAATTTTAAAAAATAACATTATTTATTTATTAGAGTATGATTTCTAAACGTTGCCGATAAGAATACCAGGGGATCCTGGTACAGCAGAATCGACAATCTTTCCCGTTATGTTGATTTCAACTGTTTCTCCGGTAAGGACATTGACACCTGTCTTAGCGCCATTTGCAAAGGTGATGATTTCAATTTCCTTGACGTCAAGACTTGTTGGAGCCTTCTTAATAATTGGAAGGACAGACTTAATAACCTTGGTCTCATCGAAAGTTAATTCTCTATTGAAGACGATTTTCGGATCTTCAGCGTTAAGCCTTTGCTTTAAAAGAGAAATGAAAGGCATAGCACGTTTCATATCCTTGCCAACCTTTTCCTTGATACGTTTGTTATCGTTCAAGTTATGAGCTTCGAAAAGTTCCTTAACGATCTCAATACATCCATCTTGCCATTCAGGAAAAGATGAAGCGACGTATAAAGTCAACTTTCCTGGTTTAGAAGAGTCAATTTCAGAATCCTTACCCTTCTTCTTCTTCAAGACATTGGCTTCAGACTCACGAATGGATCTTGTTAAATCTCTAACATACTCCAATGAGTCTGAAACTGATTTTGAAACAGGCTTGGACACTTCTGGGAACTTAGTTGTTTGAATAGATCCCTTGAGACCCAAAACTTCACGGTAAATGTATTCAGCAAAATGAGGTGCAATTGGAGCGATTAATAAGACTTGGTTTTCAATGTATTTAATGATTAAGTCTCTATGCATTCCAATGTTTGAAGTAACTGAATCTCTATAGTAGTCTCTTGCAGTTTGAAAGTCGAAAAGACCAGTCTTCAAAGCGTTCTTATAGTTGGTGGCTTCGTACTGTTCGCGTGTCTTTTCTATCAATGAGTTCATTTCATTCTCAAAGGCAACATCAAAGAACGAATCGGTCTTTCCTGTCCTCAACTCATCCTTAGTCTTCACTGTTTCTTCGGCCCATTCCTTAAATGTGGTCAAACGCAAAATGGCAGCATTTGCATTAGATTCATCGAAGTTTGCATCTTCAAAAGTATCACCAGCATCAGCTATGGCAATTCTAGAAGCATCAGCACCAAACTTTTTGACTGTTTCTTCTAAGGTCATGAAGTTACCTGTGGACTTAGACATCTTAGCATTGTTCAATAACAAGTGGCCGTTTGCTCTGATTCCCTTTGGCCAGAAACGTTTGGGGAATAAAGCCACGTGAGAATATATGAAGAAAGTCAAATGATTTGGAATCAAATCCTTTCCTGAAATTCTGACATCAAGAGGGTAGAAGTATTCGAATTCTCTTCTCATAACCTTGAGTTGTTCCTTAGGAATATCCGTTTTAACTTCATCTCGGCGACAGAAAATATAGTCGAAGACTTCGTCAGTTAATTGTTTTGGATCAATATCAAATTTTCCTTTGACTTGACCATAGTAATCAGAGTGTAAGAAGTGACAAATGGTGTAGTAAGCCATGTAGATTGTTGAGTCAGATAAGGATTCGACCAATAAGTTTTGATCCCATGGTAATCTGGTACCCAAACCAAAGTTTCTGGTAACAGCCCAGTTCTTCAACCAATCCAAGACACCTTCGAAACCGTGTCTAGTTTCTTTGGAGAAAGTTTGCATGTTTTCCAAACATTCCAAAGCTTGTGACTTCCAGTGTTCTTCACCGTAGTCAATAAACCATTGGTCTTCTAAGGATACAACACACTCATCGCCAGATCTTGAAATGACAAGACCTTCCGGTTCACAGTAGGTAAATGCTTGACCAGACTTACACAATAATTCCTTAACCTTTGGTTTTGCAACTTCAACCTTGTCACCAGAAAATTCACCAAATATCATGGTTCCGTTGTAAAAACCTTCCTTATAAGCAAGTTCCTTGGCTGTGGCTAACTGAACAGAATCCTTTGGAGATTGGATCTTAAGTTCTTTGACCAAATATTCAGCGCACTTGTCACCGTACTTTTCGGTTTTTATCATTGGTAAGATATCTGTAATAACCCATTCCTTCTCAATTTTGTAGTATTCTGACTTGTTAACTAAGTCCTTGGTAGTAATATAATCATCAGGAGAGTCTGATGGTACACATGTGACAACACCAGTACCCTTTGAAGCGAGAACGGTTTCCATAGGCAAGACACGTAATTCCTTGTGTTGAGCCAATGGTGCAGAAATTTTCGATCCAATCAAAGATTTCCCACTAATAGTAACTAAAGGCTTGTAGTAACCTCTCTTTGGAGTTAAACCTTGGAAAGACATGTTCTTGAATGCACGTTCAGTGGTGATGAAATATTCACCATTGCCAGCATCAAATATACCATAGTTAAGCTTAGGCGAGACGAAGCAACATGTTTGACCATACATAGTTTCAGGTCTCAAAGTTGCAGCAACCAAGTAAATCTTCTTACTTTCGAAATCGAAACTATTCTCTTTAAAGAGCTCTTGTGCTCCATTAGCAAACTCGGTAACTTTGATCTTGATTCCAGTATATTCTTGTGGGTTAACACCTTCTCCTGATTGTCTATCGTGATCTAAACATGCTTGGCCATCCTTTTCAGAGTAGATTGTGTATCTTTCACCAAACTTGATCTTACCACAGTCTCTCAATCTATTGATTTGCCATCTCACAAACGCATCGTAGTAAGGATTGGCGTCAGTAGTAATAAATGAACGTCTCCAATCAACTCTTCCTCCCAAAGAAGTAACGTGCTTCTCCACTAAAGGTGGAAAAAACTTCAACCAGTGTTCAGAATTAGAAAATTTGGCAATCTCTTCAAATGGAATACCCAACTGAGCCATAATTTCAAACTGGAACTTACCTCTTCCTTGCTTTGCTACAGCCTTAGACTTTTTGGCAGTGAATTTGGTGACATCATCTTTTTGAGCTGCAGGTTTCTTCTCTGTTTCTTCCTCGGCCTCATCTTCTTTTGGGGCACCAGAAAAGTCTTCTCCAAACTCTTCAACTTCTCTCTTAATTTTGTCGGCAGCAGCCTTGATTGGCATACCAGTACAGTGGAAACCCAAGGGAAATAATGCTCTCTTACCAGCCATTCTTTCATAACCTGTTCCAAATTCAACTTTGGAAAGTGTGAAAGTGTGTCCAGCGTGTAAAACACCATTCATGTATGGATATGCCATTGTAGAAAAGTATTTTGGGTGGGTCTTTTTCACTTCATCAATATCTTCAATTGGTACCTCCTCAAAAGTTGGGGCGTCGACTTCGAAAACTTTGTCATCAGCCCATATTTTTTGGTATTTCTTTTCAATGTCGATTAACGCATCTCTACGAGCAGTATTTTCTAGCTTAATGGTACCACTCATTTTGCTTGTGCTGCCTTAGAGAATTTGACTCATTTAGAACCTGTTTAAAATTTTTTTTCTTTACTATGGACCGCTATCTTTGATAGATCGTGTGGTTACAAATTTACATATAGATTTTTGCAGTTGTCTTGAAGATAAATATACGGAACTTAATAAATACTATCTACGACGTTGTACAGATGTTGGTATCATGATGTTCCTCTTTGGGGTATGCCTAACTTCTCTCCCTTGAAATTTTTGTAAAAAATCTGCTTTCAGTGCAACTTCTAGAGGTTTTCCATTGTAGTCTTTTGATGAAAGTTCTAAGGATGCTTTTCCAGAATCAGCTGTATTGAAAAACTCCACTAGTGCCATAGAATGGCTTGGATAGAGTTCTATTTTCTTTATATGACCTATGTTGCTCTCCAAAAAAAATTTCAACTGTTGAACAGTTATAGTCAGGTCGAGATTCAAAATGCTGATAGTCTTTTGATCATCAAAAGTATGAGGTTCTGTCTTGGATACGGAAACTCTCAGAACTTTTATTTTCCTATTTGAAATAATTGAGTTATCCTTGGAAATTGCCTTTTCAACGGAACTTTCTTGAGAAAATCTAATGAAACCAAATCCGTTGTTTTTAAAACCCGATTCTCTTTTCTCCTGCGACAAAGGAAGTGTTATTTTCTCAATTTCACCACTACCCTTGAAGAATTGTTGTAAATCATCTTCAGTGACGCTTTTAAAATCAAGGTTTGAAACGTATACTTCTCTGTGATTTGAGTTCGCTGTATTTTTAGAGACCGGTGGGTCAGATATTTTTACAACAAGTCTCACTGTCTGCTTTGAAACATCGTCTGTGAAGGCCTTATCATTGAATAATTTCAATGCTTTCTGTGCGTCTTTTCCATCAGCATACTCAACATAGCAAAATCTTCTTGACTTTTTCCCCTTTTGCGACGGAAGCCTAATACTAACCAACTTTCCTGCTTGTTTGAAAAGCTCTTCTAGTTCAAATTGGGACCATGATGGAGGGAAGTTTGTGACCCACAAGTTTGAATATAACAACCTTTTAACTGAAATTTCATTTCCTTGGAATTTCTTTTTATCCTTGGTTAATGCAGTGAAAACCTCCTGTTCATTGTTAAATTCGATAATTACGCTTGATGAGTTATTGTCTTCTATTACCTGCGATACGCTCTTGATATCGCCACATTCGTCAAAATACTTTCTAATGCTATTCTCATCGGCATCTTTTGTTAATGATGAAACCTTGATGCTATAGTTCTCTCTTGATCTTTTAGGCCCTTGATCTTTCTCCCGCTCGTGTTTTATCTTTTTCTTTGGAGGATCATGTTGAAGTTTATCAAGTTTGTCATCTTCCTCTAGGGCTCTTTTCAGTTCATTCGAATTCTCCGATTCTATGTGTTGCTTGCTTATTTCCTTCAAATATTTGTTTGCTTGAGCTAAAGAAAGTTTGTAGTTAACTGGGTCTCCGTATAGTTGTTCGTAACTAACCCACTCTTGAATTAACCTTTCTGGCCAATCTAAAATAGAAGACTGTCTAACGCCATCAAAAAGAATACTTGAAATTATTTTATAAGAAGCACCGTGGCGCTTTTCGAACTCATATGCAAGTAACCAAACATCACATTGAAACTTGAACTTTCGTAATAACTTTTGAATGATATTACGGGCTTGCTCGATGTCATCTAGTTCTTCAAGAATAGATATAGCCATCTTTTCAACTGAATGAAACACGTCCTTATTCTCTTCAATTGCAAAATCAACATATGTGTTGATATCCTCATAAACATTTTGTACGAAGTCCATGTCGTTTTTATGAGCAACTTGTCGGTATTCCAAGGATAAGATCGCAAGGGCAAGAACCTCCCACTCTCTGTAAGGGCTTTCATGCAAAATGTCTAAAGAATTGATCTGTGACTTAATTAATACAAATTTTTGAAGCCCATCTTCAAAGGCTTCACAATTTCGAATATATTCGGCGTAACTAATAGCTGAATTAGGATAACATCTGACAAATTTTGTAACGGCAGATTCTAAAGTATCGCCACCTATTTGTTTGTCGTATAGTTGATATATGTAGGTGAGCCAAACCGAGACCCATTCTGAAGCTAAATCAGCGGAGGAATTTCCATATGCAATTGATCGCCACATAAGGGAAGAGATTTGGTCACTATTATCCGAATATTTTCCAACGTTCTCTATGTATTCGATCCATAAGGTAACATTTTCAGGCTGTTGGGCTAATCTTAGTTCGAACTCTTCTACGTATCTTTGCTTTCTCTTCGTCTCAGAATAGATTTTGTTTGCATTTGTCATTCGTTTTTCGTACTCCTCTCCGAAAAATGTTGATGCAAACTTTGAATATTCTGAAAATGAATCATCAAGGGTCTTATGACAAAATTGTAAACGCTGAAGGTACAATTCATTCAAATAATAGAGATCATCGTCATTTTTGGAATTTTGGTATTTATTGGTGTAATAAGATAAAATGACTGACCATAATCTACCACTGTTAAAGTCAAATACAACACTTTTCAAAGCCTGTACAATTAGCAGTTCCACTGATGCTTCGTCGATAAGCTCGCCAGCAAGTTCGAGGATAAAGTTTATATATCCAATCCAATACTCTGAAGTTGGATAATCCAGTATTAGATCTCGATAGAAGCTAATTGTTATCAGAGATCTTTTGTTATTATCTTCTATTTCGTTTATTTCATCCATAATATTAGTGATCTCATGAGGAGTTGGCATAAATTTAAGTAACTTCATTTTCCTAACTGATAATACTTCTTCTATATTGACATCTTGCTTTAGCTTCAATGTATCAATTAATTTATCATAATTGGTTGAATCCAAGGGACTTTCTAGTATCCTGGTATGCAATTCTTCAGTATCTTCCTTATTTTTATTATCTGACATCTGTTGCTTTATTTTTAAAAAATCATTGGAAACAGACCATGGTTTAACGGTGTAGATATAGGCTCGATTTACGAGATAAATACAGTACTAAATTTTGATGCCCATCTCACTATATAGGAAAGAAAAAAAAAAGATTAAACTAAAGATCGGCAAACCCCACGATACCATGAACGCCAAGACCTATCTTGAGTCCTATGGCTGGAAAGAGGGAGAAGCGTTAAAGGATGGAGGGTTGCGTAAACCGATTATTGTCCTGAATAAAAAAGATTTAAAGGGAGTTGGACACAACCACAATGATTCAGAAGCATGGTGGGAGAAGCTCTTTGACGGGCAATTGAAGAGCCTTGAAGTTAACAAGAGTCTGAATGGATCTATAAGCATTCAGCAGAATGAGGCTAAAGCATCAGAGAATTTGAAAGCCATGTCCCCTTTGTACAGAATGTTTGTAAAAGGAGAAGGATTGCAGGGAACTTTAAGTCGAAATTCTACTGATACCAAAAAGCATATTATTGACATACAGGTTGAACAGGATGACACAGGTACTGTGAAGAAGATAAAAAAGGACAAAGTTGAAAGAATACAAAGAAGAAATGAAAAGAAAGAGAAGAAAGAGAAGAAAGAGAAGAAAGAGAAGAAAGAGAAGAAAGAGAAGAAAGAGAAGAAAGAGAAGAAAGAGAAGAAAGAGAAGAAAGAGAAGAAAGAGAAGAAAGAGAATGAAAAGAAGGAAAAGAAGGAAAAGAAGGAAAAGAAAGTAAAGAAGGTAAAATCCGAAGAAAGCATTGATTCAAGCAAACCTCTAACAAGTTTGAAATCAAATCAGCCTGCTATTAACTGTACTAGTAAGAAAAGCAAAAGAAAACTGAATGGTTCTACTGACAGCAAATCCAAGCGGAGAAAGACATAACACAAGTACTACCTTTTTGCATTTTATCAGAATGTTGCATCCATAAAGAAACCATAATAGACAATATGCATTATTTTTGTGTAGCATGTTCTGTATATAGGATCATGTTTGAGATATAGATATCGTAGACAAACATGATCCTCAAAAAACGTAAGGAACTTACGTGTAACCCATTGGTTAATGAAGCTGTCCAATGGCTATACGGAGAACTCGTTTTTCACATTGAAGAGTTTGGTTTTGATATATTTACTGTATTTAATTATAAATGCTAAGTTTAATTTTCCTATGTTTCTTATATTTATAGTGGGTTTTTTTGCATGTGCCTGGATTGTAGTCAGGTATCTTATATTCCTGAGGGTTCCTAAACCCGTACATAAGACCAGACTCAATAAGAAGTTTTCATTTACTGAAAGAGAATTGTGGGATGAAGTAGTGGAAAATTTTCATGTTAATATAACTGCATTAAATACGCCTATCTTTAATGATTCATTTTTGATATCGGAGACTATCAATGATATAATTGACTTAATCATCAAAGAGTTTATTGAAGGTTGGTTTATTCAGATCTCTACCAGCCGCCTATTCCCTGAATCTATAAAATTGGAATTAGTTTATATCATTAGAAATTTGAAAGAACGCATGATGAAGGTCGATTTTGCTAAGTTTCTCGTATCACGTATACTTCCATTATTAAATGATCATTTTGAACAATACATAAAGGCTGAACATTCAGTGAAGTTAAAAACTCTGGCTAATAAGATAAACCAGGATTCACCTGAGTATGCCTTAGCAGTTGCAAAATACTATGGCAGGGGAAAATTAAATCCTGGAGTCTCAGTTACACTAGATGGGCCTAATAGCATTAATGAAAAAGCATTCTTAAGGAAAAAAATAGGAGATGTTTTACCTTTTTTATTGTCACCGAATGAGAAATCCTCAAAGGTTGTAACATCTTTAGTGAAAGAGATTTTATCGTGTACAGTGTTATCGAATGTAATACTGATGTTGGGTGAAGGAGATTTTTACAATTTAGCGATTTTGAAGTTAATTGGTGATAATTTAAAGCATAGAGCTCAAGTTAAGAGGCTCCGTGCTGCTTTAGATGAACATACTCTGTCCCTTTCACTGAAAGCACCAACAAGGCTGCTTCTGTACTCAAAATCAGTGGACTTTACTAAAAATATTAATGTAGAAATTTTGAGTGAAAGAGGTATGAGTGATGATGAATTCAACGATCTTATGAAAAAACTAGGGAAGACGGAACGAATAGAACAAATTAAACAGATAATGAACCAGGCTGACGAGGTGCTTAATTCTGGGCTTAATTTAAGCAAGGATTCTGAAACCAGATTACGTTTAATTCAGAGTACTTCCAGAAGAAAATTAATCGAGAAACGAATTGAAGCACTTGGATCTAAGAATGAAGAATTGGTAAAGTTTGAACCTTTAAAGCTTTTTGATGTCTTCCATAAGCCCCTATTCATGAAAGCTTTTACAGATTATATGATAGGAATTGATAGAAGTGTCTTCATAGAATTATGGAAAGACATTGAAATTATCAAGGCTCCTCTTGAAGATGCTTTCATAGCAGACAATGGTGAAACAGAGTTGTCATTGAAGTTCTCAAATTTAGATGATATTAAGAGAATGTATTATGAATATTTTAAGAATCCTAAATTGGAAGTTGATCCACATACATTCCATATTGTAAAGAAGCTAATAGAAACGAAAGAAGATGAACGGGAAGAACTATATCAAAAGGCTAGAAAGCTATTATTTAAGTTACAGAAGGATTTATTTGAAACTATGGAAGAAAAAGATTTCCCATCGTTTAAAAGAACTGTTGCATTTATGGAATTAATATCTTCTGAGTCGTTGAACGATAACAATGGTGATGCCCATGAAATAGAAACATCGTTCTCAGATATACCTGTTCTCAGTGATGAGAGTGTAATTGAGGATGAAGATGCAATCAGTCCTGTTGTAGTGAAAGCTGTTGAGGATGCATTCAACCAAATCATGACGAATTCACATATAATGAGTGCCAGTTTCAATAAACCTGAAAGGCCAATATCCGCATCATCTAATTTCAATGGCAGTGATTTTTTCGGACTGAGCCCAGACTTGAAAAAGAGCATCATTCTAGGTGAAGGTTCCAGTCTATTTGGTGATGACTCTCGAGTTAACTACAATAAAAAGTCAAAACTCTTTGATGATTTTACAGATGAATCAGAGGCGGATAGTGACTCGGTAAATTTTGACTCTGACTCCCAGCTTCAAAACTCCTTTGAGTTTGAACATTCCAATAACTCTGATCTGCAGTTGTTTTTGGCAGCTCCTGGAAACTTGAGTCTATCTGAAGAGATTGCAAACCTCACAGAAGATATTGAAAGACTATCCGGTCAGTTAGTAATATTGGAGCCTCTACTCAGAAAAGCTGAACTTACTAATAATGTTGGTGAGCTTAAGATTTTGAAGAAATCTAAGGTTGGTCTTGAACGCGAAATAAGAGCCAAAGAGCTTCAAAAACAACAGTATATTGTTCAAGACAATGACAATAGTCTTTATGGGAAATCCAAAGTGCACATTCAGTCGTATATCAATGGAAATGAGAATGGAAAGGAGTTTACATTATATATAATTGAAGTTCAAAAATTCTCCTCCAATGATCCTGAAATTATAACTGCAGGTTGGATTGTAGCAAGGAGATTCAGTCAATTCTTTAAATTACATGAATATTTAAGATCGCGATACCCCCAAGTTTCGAACATCAAGTTCCCCAAAAGAACAGTTCTGGTTCTTTTGTTTCAGCAGAAGCAGTTGACAGATGCAAGAAAAACTGCGTTAGAAGAGTACCTTCAAACATTGATTGAAATACCAGAAGTATGTTCAAATAAGGCATTCAGATCGTTTTTATCATCTGAGAATTTCAATCTTAGAAAAAACCAACCCTTTGAAGATGGGCTTAATCTTCATCACAAGAGCTCAAAAAACAGCGTTGAAAAGGTCGCTAGTAAGCTTTATTTTGGAATTTCAAGTAGGTTCTTGACAGTTCCACTGTTGTCATCTCCCTCTGTAAAAGATGGAGAAAACAAGGAGATACTTGAGGAACTCAAGGGTATGCAGAATGAACTCAAGCTTTATGATGAAGTTAATGGTAATGAACCTAAAAGTTCTTTCGTGAAGCCAATCTGTGATATTCTAATATCGGTTTTCAGGTTGAATACGTCACAGAGTTGGTTAAGGGGCAGAGCCCTTTTAGTAATTCTCCAACAAATCTTCGGAACCACAATAGAGAAAAAAGTTTACGAGCAAGTGGGTTTGTTCCTTCAAAAGGAAGAAAGCATTCTTGATATTTGCTTAATGGCGAAAAACACATTGTTCCCAAATGGGAAGTTTAAAGACCCACCACCTATCCGTTCTTCATATGAGCAGAATACAACTAGAAAGGAAGCCAAGGTTCTTTTAGCAGTTTTCATGAATGAAACCTGCTCAAAGATTTTTGGTGTGTCAAACACTAATTTTGCAGTCACTAATGTTTTTGGAATGATCCAAAATGACTTTCTCAATAAACATTTATTACTAGAAATCCTTACGGAAATACTCAATGAGCTCTTTCCCGAGCTTCAAAAATCAGACTGAGTACACATTTTACTATATTTTGGCTATACGTTTAGCGAATCGTATCCACTGAAACATCACCGGAACTTAACCAAAAACTAAACCAAATTTCACTCATCTTATATACAGGATATGGGATAAATTTCCCGAATTATCAATTTAAGAGAGGTTGATTACATACATGATGACCCGATCATCTATCTAATCGATATCGGCACAGTAATTCTTGGCTCATATATAGCATTTTCAATATAACAATTATAGACAGAATTAACGTTTATACGTACAATTATGGCAAGCGATAACTCTAAAGTTCCTCCCACCGTTCCTAATGGTTGGGTTGCCAAGTTTGATGAAAAGTATAAAACTTGGTTTTATGTTGATTTAAGCACTAGGAAATCACAATGGGAAGCACCAACTGGCACTAAATTCGATGGTAAAGGTGATGACGTGCCACCTCCGCCGTATCAGCCAACCACTGAAAGTCGCTCAAGCAGCCTGTCGAGACCAGCTCCAAGACCTTCTGCGCCTACTTCTCAACCTCAACGCCAAGGTGGCAGTTATCAGGGGCCTCCCCCTGGCGGTTATGGAGGAGGGGGCTACCCACCCCAAGGAGGCTATCCACCTCAGGGAGGTTATCCGCCTCAACAATATCCTCCTCAAGGTTATGGATATCCTCCTCAACAATATCCTCCTATGGGCTACGGGGGTTATCCTCAACAGCAATCCTCAGGTCGTAAATTTGGCACAGGAGGAATGGCGATGGGTGTCGGCGGTGGTTTACTTGGTGGTATGCTCCTCGGAGAAGCTTTGCAAAGTCATAATGACATGAATATGTATGACGCAGGTTACCAAAATGGATTCCAAAATGGAGACGATTATGGTGGTGGCTACGGTGGTGACTACGGTGGTGGTGACTTTGGTGGTGGTGATTTTGGTGGTGGTGGTGATTTTGGGGGCGGATTCTGAAGGTTTTTCAATTAAGTGTAAAAATAGACACTTCTACCTCATCACGTTTAAAATTAGACATGTTTTACATTTGGTGTTTTAGGGTCTTACTTGATATAATTACATGAGAGAAATGGGATATTAACTGAGATGCTTTCAACTATCAGACTTTCAAAATACATTCTGTACCCATATTTGCATATCCTTATCATTATTCAAGAGATGATTTTAAAAGTAGAACAGTTAATATCACTTTATCTTATCAAATGTTACCTTTCGTATGTAGTTTCTTCAATGAATAACAATTTATGTTGTGTGCTGCATATACTGAAAGTGTTAGCGAGAAGTGGGGAGCTTTGTAGATAACGCAATATGATAAGTGGACAAACATTCTCCTAGAGCAGCTGAACTTTGTTGTTTCGTACAGCTATTTTATGACTGGGTGAGAGTTCTACTGTTATGTTTTATACTGCGAGTATGTTTATTTACCTACATCGTAATAGCTGCAAATTCCCATCTAAGGAGAGTACATATGGCAGCAACTTACCGTAATGACACTCTCAGGCCCAAAATTTCAATTGAATTTAAATTTTGTTAGCGAAATATAATGTAGATCATGTTCGGGTTCACTGTAAGCTATCTCCGTGCTATTCACTAATGGGGAATGTGTTGGATAGAAAATGATCTTGTGAAAATTACGATTTTTGTGCTGTTAGCACTACCATTCCCAAAATACGAGGTGCAAATGTCATAGAAAAACCGAACAGTAAGAGACAAGCCCGCCCATACAATTCCAAGAAATTGATTTGAATCACATTGACCTTAGCAACCATGATATTTGGCTCATTTCTACCTGTGTTCGAGGAGGACATTTTCTTGAAGTGGCGTCCATTCCCAAAGGAGACTACGAATTTGTACGCTACTCACTGGCACGAGGTAATTGCATCATTTCTCTTTTACGCTTCACTTAAGAAGCTTTCGCCAACCATATGCAAAAGAATCTTTGGAAAAGGCTACACAGATCTACCATTCAAAATTAGGCTTGATTTTGATGTTCACGTTGTTGGAATGGTCCAGTGCATTGTATCTAATTTAATAATTTTACCAATGTGGAATCACAGATTTTTGATTAATCGTGAGATAGATCCATATAATTCCATTTTTGGCTACACTCCTTATGCGGGTTTTGTAGCAGCTGTAACGATAGGATATTTTGTATGGGACTTCTTAATTTGTGCTCGATATTGTCTGGTTTTTGGAGTTGGCTTTTTACTTCATGCATTTGCTGCGCTTTATGTCTTTGGCTGCGGTTATTTGCCTTACCTCCTACCATGGGCACCCGTATTCTTGATATTTGAGTTAAGTAGTCCGTTTGTCAATGTCAATTGGATTGCTTCCAAATTGCCTCCAGGTACTGTTAGTGAGAAGGTTGTAATTGTCAATGGCCTCTTGCTAATTTTCACATTTTTCTTTGTGAGAATAATATGGGGGATTTATGCAGTTGGTTTGGTTGCAATTGATATGTATAAGGTGAGAGAATACCGGTCTATTTTTCTTCCAATATCAATTTTAGGTCTCAATGTCTTATTGGACTTTTTAAACGTGTTTTGGTTCACAAAGATGTTGAGAATAGCACGTAAGAAGATCAGAGGAAATGTGCCAACGAAGAAATTAACCAAAGAGGCTGCTATTAAACTAGAATGAGCGAGTGGATATTTTTAGATAAGCAGGAACTTATAGAAGGTATGTTACAGGAGACTTCACGTTTTCGATTACCCTGGTTTTCCATTTTGAGAAATAGTTTAATTATTATGTATAGAGTCATTTTTGTTGTTATGGAAAGGAAGAGGCATATTTTAAGTGTAATCCTTAGTTTCTATAGTTCTTTAATTGCAAATTTTGATATTATCAACAATTTATATTAGCCTCATATATAATAAGAACACTTACTGCAACTTCACTGTTAAGATTTTCAAATTATTGATATATTAGGTTAATTTTGTGTCCTGTATATAGAATGCACAAAAATTTCGAGAACCAGTAATGTAAGAGCATATTCGACTCGTAAGAAACAGATGCTTAAATTCATAACTGACCATAGAGTTACACAATAGAATCTTAAGTGTAAAATGAGATTCACTAGAGCTTTAAAGCAAGCAGAAGAAGTCTTAGTGAGGTCTGCATCTGGGTATCCAACTGGTTTGACTGGTTTGTACCATCATCCAAACCCAAGACCTGCTTTAATAGCTTTATACAAACATACATTGAAGGTTTTAGATGATAAATTTCCAAAAGAATCTATTTATAAGCAGTCTGTTGAAGCTTTGACCAAGAGCAGGTTACAGATAGTTGAAGGCGAGGAAATAACTGAAAACATCGAGAGCAAGATAGGAAGTGGATTAATCGAAGAAATTTTGATACAAGCAAACGATGAGTTAAGCTTGGCTCATGAGCTCGCTGGCTTGAAGTGCTGGGAAGAATTGGAGGAGAAACCATTAGATGACCAGTGGGTTTACTTTGGTAAGAAGATTTAATTGTCATTAGTCTACACACTTACGAAGAGAGGAGTTATGATTCTCTATCTGACCATAGTCATTTTGTAAAACATGAACAGTTGTTCAATCAACCATATAGTTAATACACTACACGTATTTCATATATCACTTCTAGAGGCAACGTATTTTTTATTTAGAAAATATGTAGTGAAATAATTTCCATGTCAGACCAGGATTCCAGTTTGATCTTTTGTTCAATCTCAAATAAGATCTAGTCACTTTCTAGTGGTCATCATGGTGGATTATCTGGTTATTGGCATTAATAGTAATATATATAACTCCAGACATAATAATCAACTGAGACAAAGAAAATGAAAACAGAAGTCAATATACACTTGTGCTTCGTACATCATACTCCTTGATATTAACAACAATTATTTTTCAAATTTGTGGCACTCTGCGAAACATCGATTCCTCCAGATGTAGAAGTAGAGGCTTGTGGTACCTCGCTGTCAACATGCTTCTCTTGAATGATTCCAGCCAACTCATAGAAGATAGAATCCACATTTTCATTGCTCTTGGCACTAGCTTCCATAAATGGAATGTTGAGCTTAGCTGCCAAAGCTTGGCCCTGTTCCTTTGATACCTGTCTTCCTTCTTCGTCATCACACTTGTTTCCAACTAAGAAAATTTGAGCATCTTCGTTAGCGTGTTGGGTGACCGTTTCAAACCAATTTTCAACATTTTCGAATGTCCTTGAGTCAGTAACATCATAGATTAACACTATACCCATAGCACCTCTGTAGTAGGCGGTGGTAATTGTTCTGAATCTTTCTTGACCTGCGGTATCCCAGACCTGCAACTTAACTCTCTTACCCTTACTTTCGATAGTTCTAATCTTAAAATCAATTCCAATAGTTGTAATGAAGGAAGGGTTAAACTTATCTTCCACGAATCTCAACAACAAACATGACTTTCCTACTCCCGAATCACCCACCAATAACAATTTCATGATCATGTCGTAAGATCTAGAAGGGGTTCTACCACTCATTGTTCCGTCCTGTTAGTTCCACTTAATAGGAGTTATAATTTTGGAATAATAAAGAAATAGCTGGCTAAAGTACCTAGAAGTTATCTAACTTGTTCCTTTTACTGCCTGGTTATTAGTTAGCCTTGACTTCTTTTTATGTCCTGGCAACTCTGTTCGTTTTAGAATATCAATAATCTAAGTAGTGCGACTTGGCTAAATCTCAACACAGCAGAATCGAGGGGGCTACGTTACATTATATATTGAAATGAATTAATGAACTCAGCCGCCACAAAAGAACGTGCTAGCTTGCCTATAATATCTACTTGTATAAAAGAACATTTCAAAGTCTAACTCTTTCATAAGAAAACTTCGGTATTAATTTCAACAGCAGAAGCGGCGTATGGTATTTCAAAGTTCTTTAAAACTTCGGGATGTATAACACCAATACTACCGATGATTTTAGCGTCAGCTCCTTCTTGTGCTCTAAAAAACACATTTGCTCCTCTGCCAGGGAAGAAAGTAGGATTCTTCTTGTCTTCCTCAATCCAATATCCTCTGCTGTTGTCCTTTTGAGGATTTTCGAGCCATTTGGTTCTCATGGTTTGCATAATCTTACCAAGAACACCTTGAACAACTTCGAAACCTGCCGTCTTACCTGCGTACACTGCAGCCCAGTTTCTTTGGTTGAAAGCGCCACGTTCCAATTCAGGGTTTTTCAAAACAATATCAGATGCTTCAAAAACCTTAATGGGTAAAGAATGCTTTCTGTTTTCTTTAATTGTCTTCAAAATACCAGGTAACAAAGTAGTTCTCACAACTTGATATTCTGCAGTCTTTGGATTCTCTAGCTTAACTGCCTTGGTATTATCATCAGCGACTCTCAAATACTTGAAGTTTTCGTTGTGAGAGCACAATGTCAACGTTAAAACTTCCAAATAACCAGACTGCGAAGAAGCAAGTCTTATTATATCAGCAATCTTATTGACAGGTAATGGAGCAGCAATCAATGACTGACTGTTAGGTTTAGTTTTGACCAAATTATCATAACCATAAGCAATAGCGACATCTTCCATAATATCACATTGGTGTAAAATATCTGATCTAGTAATAGGAATATGAACATCTAATATGTTTGAGTTAGAAGTCTTCTTAGCAATTAGGGACATCTTCTTCAATAAAGCAATGATCTCATCGGCACTCAATTTCAAACCAATACATGAGTTAATGTAGGAAATCTCGGCTTCCATTACCCTTGGTTTGACGTCAGGAACGATTCTAGTTTCGTTGTTATGCTCGGAAATGACCTTGACAGGCTCAATTTCAAACTTGCTTTTAGAGTAAATCGAGAACATTGCAACTATCTGATTTACAACAATTTCAGTTTTAGTTCTGTCTACACCAGTTACATCGATGAAAATGTTTCTAGTGTTAACAGAAATCTTAGAGTGGTTAGAGTTTATGATTGGTGGTAAGGAAGCAACGGTTCTGTTAGAGTCTAAGATAACTGGATACACGGGTGAATCCCTGATAATTGGCAAGTATTTTCCCAAGTGCTTATCGTTCTCGTAGAACTTCATCAATTCATTTCCATCCATAACCTTGGTTTGGTTCAAAGGAGCAAACTTTATGTCAGAAGGTTTTAAACCTTCGTAAGTAAATGGAGGCTTGAGGGTATCAAAATCATGAGTACCAATAGCCACCAACGTTCTATTACGGCACAAATTGGCATGAAGCTTGTCTTGCAATGCAATAAAGGATTCATAACGTCTTTCGTCTAATTGAACATTCCTCAAGATGGCACCTGCCGCATATGGACGAACTGACTCGGTAGATTTGTGAATAGTCAAAGTGACTTCTGGTTTTGGGGGATTCAAAGTAAATTTAGGTGGATCTCTAATTTCCAAAAATTCAGACAAGCCTTGAGCAATACCTTCAATACACAACATATCGTATCTATTTGCTGGGACTTCGATCTTTAATTGTGGTCTTTCTCCATCTTGCACTTCATCGGTGGTATCTTCATCTAATTCAATTCCGAATTGGAAACACAACTCGTCGAATTCCTCCGTTGTATATTCCTTTCCTAGAATTTTATAAAGATCTTCCTTATCAACTGGAATGGTAGGCATCTTCCTAAGTTACAAATCCTTTCAAATTAGCTTATAATTTAAACCTCTATTATTTAATAGTCGTCCCACTATCTTGAATGAGTCAAATTTTTAATGTTGAAAAATATTAGTATGATATTTACACCATATTTAAATTTGCGTAAACTTTAAAATGTGATAAATATTTTACTATATACTATCAAAATGCAAAATGTTATGACTAAATTATTTAATTGGATGTAGGAGGGGCCCTATTCATCACCTTTTCACCTAAATAATTGAATATTGTCTTATTGTCTTCAGCCTCCTCGATGTCCTCATTTAATTTGACACTTGATTTCTTTGTCTCTACGTTTTCCTTAATCTTGTTTATTGCTTCTGTGCCCTCTTCTGCCAAACTTTCAATTTGGTTTACTTGATCTGCCAAAGCATTCAAATCAAACATTGATTCAGGCGTAGTAATTGTAGGCTCTTCTGCAGTTTGCAGATCATTACCTTCAAATTCCACTTTGTACTCTGATACTTCGGCTTTTGACGAGTTTTCGTTAGAACTATTTCCAACAGTGTCCCACCATTCCTTTGGTTTAGGTTTGAGCCATTCTTTCCATGTTTTCCCTTCTGAAGGCTTATTTTCCATTTCTTTCAACATTTCTTGTCTTGCCTCATCAAATTCACTAACTAGCCTTCTCGTTTTCTCCTTCTCTTCTGGATCTGGTTCCTCTATTTCAGCAAACTCCTCACTTAAAACTTCCCAATTTAATGCCTTTAAGATCTTTGGGATGGCCTTTCTATATGACATATGACCCTCTACCCACTCAGTACAATCAATATTTTCAATTCCGTACGACTCTTCGATGGGTGATAAACCTGCTACAGTCAGGAGTCCACCACCGGTAGCTCTGAAAAGATATCCAAGAATCCAATCTTTTCTTGAGTATCCATTAATGAATTTTCCGCTAACAACGGTTTTGGCTGAAGCTAATTGGTCGTTTTTGACTGTGATTGGTGTGCCCAAAATAATGACGTTCTCAATTAAGCCATAACCACCTCTCTTGGCTAGTTCTATGAGACATGAATAAACAACACGAGCCCCTAAAGAGAATCCAACTAACGTGATTGGTCTCACACCCATATTTCCTGAAATTAACGTATCTGCAAGTATTTTACCAGCTTTCCAAGCTCTATCGAGGGAGACATTCCAAGGATTATCAAGAAGATAAGATAATTTAGAAAGAATAACAGGTAATTGAATCGCTGACATCAATGTGCTAAGGAAAGTAGCTCCCAAGATCTGTTGAATCGAGCTTGTCAAAGCTTCACTTGCTAAGATGCCTATTGTCTGACCCATGGATCTTAACATTTCGGGTTCCCAAAGTACCGAAAACATGTCACCCATCACTGGATCAACTGTAGAGAATGGCAATCTCACATCATCTGCTTGTCCAATCATCCAGCCACTTAAGGTAATGATAAGGTTTGTACGACGATTATTATACAACGGTTTAAATTCGAAGGTTTTTACATCACCGAGCCTTCTGGCACCAGCCTTGTTTCCAACTTTGGCACCAACTGCTACACCACCCGTAGTTATTATGGCACTACCACCGACACCAGCCAAGAATCCACCAGTGCCACCTACACCCACAGTCGTGAGTCCCGCAGCAAGCCCAGCTCCAATTACAGGCGCTAAAAGACCTGCCGAAAGACCTATAGCCAAAGAGCCACCTAAGGTAGCTAGGCCAATATATGCCAATCTTTTGTTTCGGTTTCTTTTGATATGTTTTTCAATAAACAGCTTATCATTCAATTTGTCATCTTTGTTGTCAATTGACTTCTCGTTTGTTTCAAGCTCTAAGCTCTCAAGAAGCCTTCTTTCAAACTGATATATCTCCAATTGTGGGATACCAATGTATGCCGCAAATTTTATTAAAAGCGTACGAGATCTGCTATCGTAGTATCCATCACTTAAAAGTAAGAGGAACAAGTCGCAAATAACAACCCACCGTAAATCAAAATTAGTTATATCGGAGTATTCCTTGACCAATGGTTGATCTGCTTTCTCAACAAAGCTACCGGCTAAATCTGTAACCTCAAGGCCATGAGTGCTGAGTTTCTCGATCATTGATTGTTCTTCTTTGGAAACGTCTAAATGCTCATAAATTTTAGTCATTATATATCTCGTCCAATTCCCAAAATTCTTTTGACTTGAATTCAAAGACTTAGCAAGCCTATTGGAGGTATTTGGTCTTAATTCAGCTAACACAGTAGCCATTTCAACTGTGATTAAATAAGTAATTCCAATATATGCAAGTTTCTGAGAATCTGAAAGCATGTTTTTGGTAGTTTGCATTGTTTCTTTCGAATGAATATTTTCTTCATCTTCGAAATCAAAGTCTGAGCCCGATTCTGAATCGCACTTATCAACTGATAGACCAGCTTTTTGCCATGCTTGTTTCTTAGTCTCAAACAAAAAGTCTGTTTTTTTATCTAGTTCAATATATTTTGCAACCTGTTCTTCGGTATCAATCTTAGTGTAGCCTCGAGATCCTTCCCTGTTGTCCAAAGTATCAAATTTATTATCAGAAGTGAACTCCAAGTTTCCCTTCTCGTCATAAAAGTCGAGTTCTGTGATAGTCTTCATTGATTTCCAGTTAGATGTATTCGTATTGAAGAAATCCTCATCTTCGTGAGCCTTATTCAGTTTCTTATTAGAAGATTCTGTGACGGTTTCTTTCACAATTCTCTCTTCAGGAGCTTGATATTTAGAAGACCCGCCTATGATCCTTTCAGATACAAAGTCGTCAGTGGAGCTTCTATTATTTTTACTACTCAAATCAAACTCAACATAAGTGCTTTCGTTCGTAACATCTAGATCCTCATTCGGGATATCTATGTCATCGTTAGATCTACTCAGTATTTCGATGGGAATGCTGGGTAATGCTGACACGCTTGTTTTAGATCCAAATTCATGTTTTGGATGAGAACGGGTAGAGACCCTTCCATTGCTTTGTAAAGAATCTGAAGATAGAACGGACTCGGCTGTCGAAGTTCGGTTAATCTCCATAGCAAGCTGGACCAGAGATGTTCTTTGCAAACAATGATCACAAACTAAATTAGCAAGCAGCAAGTGAACCAATATAGATAACAATTCATAAGGGTTTTTTGTGGTAATATATTAGTCACGTGCTGGAATCTAAAAAAGTATCTACTCTTTTGAACCAGATTTATGTAGTTACATGGACCTCTAAGTGCCAGAGTATACTTAACAACTCTAGTTGTGAACCTTCATCCTCCAAATTTGGCATGCTTCTCGTAGATAGCTTTATATTTGTTATTAGAGAAGTTCTCCTTTAGAGAATAGTCACATTAGGGCAGACATCAAATCTTCTACATGCTATGAGACACTTTGTCTAAGTGATGCTTTTAAAGGGTGCCTCAAAGCTCCACTATCTATATAATAACTCTAACTCTCACACTCAAGTGGAATTTTGTTTTTAGTGAATGTAAGCAACATGGTTTTACTCTAATCGTAATAAGCCCGAAGGGCCTACGCAGAGTCCAGGAATATGTTGCGACGGGTATGATGGCCGAGCTACAATTATTAGTCTTTGCATTACTACTAAGACTAACAAGAACTCAAGACCGACACGCTTAATTTACAATCTGTCGATGGAGTACTCTGTCAAACGACTCAAAAAAAGCGTAGTTAGGCCGTTGATCCTCATCCAAACTTGCTAGATCCTGGCTTTCAATTGTACCGCTCAACCTCCGAAGAAGGACCAGTAGAAGCTTCAGCTTTAAAACGGAACCAGCAAGCACCAATTTCTTGGCTTAATGGCGCAAAGGACAGCGCACCTAAACTTTTGACTCACTTCGCGTGCACCGAACTGCTATAAGTCACATCACTACCTCCCTCTCGTAAGACATCATGAGATGCCTTTAACGAAAGATTGCTAGGAGTTCGTTATAACACAGATTGATAGATATAAAGAAAGAAAAGAAGAAAATCTAAGTGAGAACTTCTCTACAAAGTTATATATATATGCGCATTGAAAATTTACTGAGATGAGTGTTACCCGCAATTGAATACATTACATCAAGTCTATCATAGTTATTTGCAACTAATCATTGTTACTTCTAAATTAAAACATGAGTAGAAGAATAGCAAGACGAAAGGCAGCAAACGTCCCATCTTCTTCTATTTCTTCTCCTTCATCTTCTTCTCCTGCTGTACTTACAGAACAGAGAGATGAGGATTCATCTCGAACACTAATTGAATTCTCTTCCAATAATGCAATTGAACCTCATAGGATACTTGGTCTATTTGAGGCTATCTTCAAAGAGACGTTAGAATCAGAAGACCTACATGATCAAATACAGATAGTCAAAGGACAGTTATATAACAGAGATTATGTTACAGCATTTTCTAGTGAAGAAAAGAGGCTAGCTTATGCATCAAGGTGGACACCTGCAAGAGCTCTTTCGTATTCATCGCTTTTTGCTACTTTAAAGCCTATAAGAGATATGTTAGGTAACCCTGAAGAAACAAAGAATGTTCTTTGCGTTGGAGGGGGCGCAGGAGCTGAACTTACTGGTTTGTTGTCGGTATTTTCCCGTTTGAAGGAGTATTATCCAAACTCAAATTCGAATGTTCAAATTGATTTAGTAGACATGGCAGATTGGACATCTGTAGTCAAATGTATTACAGATTATGTGAAAGTGAATTGGGTTTATAAATCAGAGAAAATCAATACGAATTTCTTGCATCAAGATATTTTAGACAGTCCTTATTTGTCATACTCAAAATACGATTTAATTACAATTCTTTTCACAACAAACGAACTCTTTAGTGAAAAAAAGCAAGAAACAATAAAATTCTTGCATCGTTTGAATCATGAATGTAAAGGTGGCTCTCATTTATTGATCGCAGAAAGTGCTGGGTCTTATTCACATATTACAGTTGGAAGTAAAACATTTCCCGTTCAATTTTTAGTTGACATGATGTTGTTAGGGAAACCTGGAGAAGATGATGGTCCATGGTCCATTGTGGAACAAACAGAAAGCTGCTGGTACAGAATTAATCAAAAAGAGGTAACATATGCGATGAAGTTAGAAAATATGAGGTTCTTTTACAGGTTGTATAGAAAAAAATAAAGTAGCATTAGTTTATATAACGCGTTAAAGTCATATCTTCAATCTCGAAAGATCTCTCTCGAGGTTTTCCTCTTCCTCTTTTCCTTCTTCTTCTGCTTCTTCTTTTTTATTTTCTTCGTTTGCTTCCTTCTCGTCACTCGGCTTCTCGCTCTTTTCCTTCTCCTTTTCTTTCTGCTTCTCATGTTCCAATTCGCTGGCTTTGATGTCTTTGGCGAGTATGATGGATTCCTCTTCTGCTGATTTATTTTCTTCTTTTATAGCTTCCATGGTCTTCTTTCCATCTTCTATTATCTTGTCTAGTTCCTTTTCCCATCCCAATAAAGAAGCCAAATCCCTAGCAAATTTGTCACATTCGTTGATAACAACTATGTCATTCTTTCTCTGTTTATATTTAAAGTCTCCTACAACCTCGTTGTTGACTAAAATTCTTAATGCACTTCCGTCTACTTCAGACGGTAAGGATGCGAATGGATAAACGGTTAATGATGTGCCTGCCACTATGGCAACGTCTATTTCGTTTAAATCTTCTTCCCAGATATCAAATAGTCTGACAGGTAAAGCCTCTCCAAAGAATACAATGTCAGGCTTCACATAACCTTTGCATTTTTTACAAGTTGGGATACCGTGGCTTTGCTTCTTGTTAAACATTTGCCTCTTGAGTTCTTTCGTGTCCATTTCTTCCCCACAATCGATACAGTGGTTGTTTGCAAACGAACCATGAGCTTCCACTATATAAGAATCCTCAACACCGGCCACTCTCTCTAAAGTATCTATATTTTGTGTATATACTCTTTTGAGTAAGTCTTTGTCCTGGAAAAGCTTAATAAGAAAATGGAACTCAGTTGGCAAAAAGCTTCCAGGATACAATTCCTTAGCTAACGTATAAAATGCCTTAGGATTGTCTTTAAAGAAGTCAATATCAAACACTGCTTCTGGGTATGGGAGGTTTAGCTTTGCTAAATTCGAGTATAATCCTGTTTTAGGACTTCTAAAGTCAGGTATGCCAGCTGCAGTCGAAACTCCAGCACCTTGGAAAAAAGTAACTTTTTTACCATCCTGAATAGCATCGGCTAAGGGCTTCAAGATATTTATTGAAAGTACCATATCCTGAATCTAATATATGTTTCATTTAGCTCTAATGCTGCAGTTCTAACTAGATAATAAATCGATTTGAATCGATTTGAACCGAATTTGATAGCAGCTTAAGATAGCAGCAGAATTTGATATATGTGGCACGTGACTCCAGGACGGCAAGAACTTCAATGATTCAAGATTATATACATATATATATATATATATGTGAAATGGCAACCAAATCGGTTTCATTTTATTCCAGTACCGGGCAAAATGAAGGTAAGTATGTGATACTTTGGTTGAATTAATTATGAGATTCTAACATCATTCTAGCAAAGGATCACTGGATTAGATCTTCAGATTTTAACATCTGAGCTTGCTGAAAGTATTTTGAACTATCGCTTGCAAAATATATACAACTTAACAAACTCGACTAGGCAGTATTTGCTTAAATTTTCCATTCCAGATTCAAAAAAGCAGTTGGTGGTTGATTGTGGTAATAAGCTTCATTTAACAGATTTTGAAAGACCCACAGCCGAAGCACCATCCAACTTTGTAAGTAAGTTGAGAAAACATTTGAAAACTAGAAGACTCTCGGCGTTAAAACAAATTGGCAATGATAGAGTGTTAGTTTTAGAATTCAGTGATGGACTTTACTATTTAGTGTTTGAGTTTTTCAGTGCTGGAAACATTTTACTCTTAGATGCTGAAAAAAAGATTTTGTCATTGCAAAGAACTGTGAGAGAACAAGGTGATGTAAGTCGATACGCTGTGAATGAAATATACGAAATGTTTGACAAACACTTGTTCAGTGAAAATCACAAATATGAGAAGAAGAGTTATAACGAGGCACAGATATTAGGTTGGATAAATGGTCAAAAATCTAAACTAGATGCAAATGATGATAAAAAGAAAAAAGTTCTTTCCATCCATAAACTTTTATTTGTTAACGCAAGTCACTTGTCTAGTGAATTGATTCTCAAGCATTTAGCAAGCTCTGGCTTAGATCAAAAAGCAAGCTGCTTTACACTTGAAAATAATTCTCAAGCTGTTGAAAATGCACTTAGTGTGTTGCGTGCAGCAGAGGAAGACTATATTCAGATTTCGTCTGGAAGTAATGGCAAGGGCTATATTTTAATGAAGTCTAATCCGAGGTACAATCCTAGTGACTCAAAATCTATTGAGTACACTTTTGAAGAGTTTCATCCTTTCAAGCCCTTCAAAAAAAATGAAGATCAGTTTAAGTTTTCTGAATTCGATGGATACAATAAGACGTTGGACTCTTTTTTTTCAACTGTTGAGTCTACAAAGTATGCAATTAGAATTGAACAACAAAAAATTCTGGCTGCTAAGAGGTTGGAACATGCTCGTGATGAGAAAAGCAAGCAGATTCAAAACTTAGCAAATCAAAAGGAATTAAGTGTGGTCAAGGCGGACGCGATTATACATTCTATGGATACTGTGGAGCAATGTAAAGACTTTATTAATGATCTCATTAATAAACAAATGGATTGGACTAATATAGAAAGCTTGATAAAGTTGGAACAAAACAGAGGACATCAAATTGCTAAATTTATCAAGCTCCCGTTGCATTTGAAGGATAACAAGATTTCTTTGTTACTTCCAGACCCAGATAATCTTTATGCAGATGGTAAGCTTGACAATAGTCAATCAGATGAGTCGAATAATTCTGACTCATTTTCTGATTCGGATTCTGATTATGATTCTGACGACAGTTACATCAAATCCAAAAAGCCAAAGAACAATAAAGGTGTCACTAATGGAAAGAGGCCTCAAAAACAGGAACAGCTAATAGAAGTTTCAATTGACTTGTCTCTCTCTGCATTTGCTAATGCAAGCTTATACTTTGACACGAAGAAGAATGCCGAAACAAAAATACAAAAAGTAGAAGAAAAGTCAGGAATTGCATTAAAAAATGCGGCAAGAAAGATCAATCATGATTTAGCTAGAAACTTGAGAAATGAACAGGATACTTTAAGGCAAATTCGACTCAAGTTTTGGTTTGAGAAGTTTTTTTGGTTCATATCTAGTGAAGGCTATTTGTGTTTAGCAGGTCGTGATCCTCATCAGATTGATATGCTTTACTACAGACATATGAGTGACAATGATTGCTTAGTCTCATCGGATACAGAAGGCTCGCTCAAAGTATTTGTGAAGAATCCGTTTAAGGGAGAAAACGTCCCAATTACCACCTTAATGCAAGCTGGTATGTTTGCTTTATCTGCATCAAGAGCTTGGAATGGCAAACTTACTACTTCTTCATGGGTGTTAAGTGTCACTGAGATATCCAAGAAAGATTTTGATGGAACATTGCTTCCAACGGGCATGTTTGATTACAAAGCTGAAAAAACTTTCTTGCCACCAGTACAGTTAGTTATGGGTTTTGGGTTTATGTGGATTGGAGACGAGGCAGCTACCTCTCGTTATAGAAAGCAAAGAATTGAAAGGGAGCAAACTCACGGACTTCAGATCGCTATGGATATTAGAAAAAAGGACCTTGAAGAGGGGCCTATTCTTTCCAAAAAGAAGATTGAATCCGAAAGCCTTGATAGTATGGAAACTAAAAAGGAGGAAGCGTCTGAGATTGCTTCAGCTTCAGATGCAGCTGAAAAATCCCAAAAGTTTACAGAAGACCATGAAGTAGCTATAAGCGAAGTAAAGGGCACGGAGAAAGATGCATCCCCAACTCATAAAATATCTTCGTCTACTAATGAAGCTAGACTCCTTGAATCGGACTCTGTCGAAAAGCAGGAAAACCTTAAATATAAAAAGAATCAAAAAAATGTAAGTTTTTCTGACGATGATGACGTTTTTGATCCTATTCAAGAAAAGCTCAAAGAATTGAAGGTTTCCGAACGTGAAAAATCAACCCAGAAACCTCCAAATGTTAGAGGCAAAAAAGCAAAATTGAAGAAGATAGCTAAGAAGTACGCTGATCAAGATGAAAATGAGAAGAGAATGCGTATGGAAGCACTTGGAACTTTGAAGCAGAAAGAAGAATCAGAAAAACAGAAACAAGCGGAAGCAGAAGCCATGGCTGCTAAGAAGCGTCCTCAAGAAAAGGTTCTGAGACAAAAACAACAAGATGAACGGGAGTATCGTAAATATATCTTGGAAGAATCAAATGAAGACGAAAACAGCACTACAAACTACCTTGAGATTTTGGATCTGCTTATTGCCAAACCCTCTCAAAATGATGTCACCACTGATTCTGTACCTGTTGTGGCTCCCTGGTCGGCCCTCAGTAAGTTTAAGTATAAGGTAAAAATGCAACCTGGTACTGGTAAGAAGGGAAAGTGTATCAATGACACTTTAGCTTATTTCTCCAATCGTAAGCTTGACAAATCTCGTTCCGATAATGATCTAGATTGGGAAAACGAGAGAGAAATAGTAAAAGCTCTTAAGCCCAACGATCTCATGGCAAATTTTCCTATGAGCAAGGTTAAATTAGTATTACCGGACACTAAAGGAGGATCCAAAGATAATGGTAGATCTTCTAAAGGAAAAAAGAGTAAGTAGTGATTAAGAGGAACTAGAAGTTGATAGGCAATGTATTTTGCAACTTTAGCATTTGTATATATGTACTCTATTCAGCACCCAAAAGAATGTAATAAAGATTCTATAGATCTTAGTGCTTCTATTTTGTAACAATACTGTAATATTGATTTTTACTTCATTTACATGTCATATGTGGGTAACTAAGAAATGACTCGCTAGCTTTAGAAATGGCTTTTTTGCAAAGAGCTTTTAAAGCTTCAAATTTTATTTGCAGCAATCGCAATTATATGCACGATATATTAATTAAATTACTTGATTTAAAGATCATTACTGAAGATGATATACCTGAAATAAAAAAGAAAAGGAAAGCACCTTAAATTCCTAAAAAAAAACAATGTCAGTGCATAATGCAAAAATGGTAAAAAATGTGAAGTAGCATTTTGTTACGATAATAGATGTTGGGCCCACTTAAATAAAGAAGAAAGAATAACATATAAACAAATAAAAGCTTCAAAAAAAACTACTAAAAATTATGAATCAAGTATTATTAAAATATAAATAATTGTTAACTTTACAATATTCCACATCAGAATAATAATAAAATCCGACTTTAGTTCTATTATATTGTAATGCTTTAAAAAAATAATAATCTTGATCTTCAACTTCACATTCTAAAAGACTGTAATCGGCAAAATCATATAAATAATGAGGAAGTTTAATCGGTCTAGCCATGATATCATCACGTCCAAATACATACAAATTTTCTGTATAAAATAAACCAAATTCTAAATTAGTAGATTCAACTATTTTGTTAAGTTTTTTAATATAATTAATCACATAATGATTTTCATAAAATTTAGCATATTGTAATAAATGATAATCAGGAAGAGGATCACATAAGTCAAAAATATCGTCCCATTTTAATAAAGTACATAAAAATGCAACAGACATGAAAACTTGATCTTTATAATCTTTCAATAATCTTAGCACAGTTGATTTTAAAGGAATTTCTGGATACCAAATACACATGGGTGGATAATTCTCAATTAAATATTTGTTTAATATATTGTTCATAATAAATTTAGAACAAATAGATTTTAAAACTATTTCATTTAATTTTAAATCTGATTTAAATAATTTAATTGCAAAAGATAAATCATTCATAACCGATCTGCAGATACATTTATCCATAAAATTAAAAGTTTTCTCAAAACTATATAATTCATAAAATCTTTCATAATTGAAATTATAAATTGAAAGTAATAAATCCTTATCTATATCTGATGGATTAACAAATCGTTCATAATAACTTGAACTAAAACTAAAACTCATACTATTAAATATTTATAAAATATTAATCATATCTCATAATTCTCTAAAAATTCATTTTCATCTACTTCAAATTTATTACTAATCAACTTCTGGTCTATTACGTAATATGCCTTTATTAACTCTAATATCTATATATTCTAAATTTTCTAAATCTAATTTTTTCCTATACTATACTTTTGTTTAGCAGCCAGACTGACCACCCTCATTACTGTTATACTCAATCCGCTGTCATCAAGTTACCTCCGATTTTGTTTTCACGCAATGAATGCGAGGGCCAATGTAATTTTATTGATTTCATTAAGTGACAAACCACCGTTGCTGCCGCCATCACTCTAGTTCCGTTGTATAAATCCGAACTTTGTTGCCGTGCAGTATTTCGGCTACCAGTAAAAAATCTGAGAATGTAGCATGTTTTCCGCGGAGACGGGGAGACCGCTTGGGGTTACAATGGCCGTGGGCTGTTATTACTCCAACTACCCGCATACGCTCTAAAGGGGACATGTTCTATCCTTTTCAAGTTTACTTACATGACCGCAGACCCCTGCTGAAATGTAAACAGGTGGTGTCTGCTTCACGCTTACTCGGGACGCTAAGGACCCTAGCAATTGATTACTTGATGTTAGGGAATTCTTTGAATGTGGGTGGGTATCGCTAGCGTCATAATGAAATAACGGTGACAGTAGCATAGAGGGCGGCTCATTTGGGTTAGTAGACACTTTGTCTTCATACATTGGAATTTTCATTGGCATCAGCTGCATGTAATGAATGTTCCTGTTTGAAACAAGTTGTTTACGGCACTCGGTTCTCTATTATATTACTAGTTAGAGGCCCAGTGGTCGGCTAACCTAACGTTTACCGCTGAGTAACCTAAATTATACCATGCATTACACGTGGGAAAAATAAATTGTTGCAAATTCTTGAGAAAATGCAAAAGAAGGAGAATCAACAAACGGCGGCGTATACAATGCACTGATTGGACACCCAGGGACACTGGCTTCGTGAGGATGACAGGATGACAGGTAATTTTGGGTAGGCTCCCACTCCAGAACACATCTGTTTTGGAAGAATCTGCAACCTTAGCTGGATGAGCCTGCACGCCAAATGTAGGAATACTTTTCGAATGTACAAACAGAAGGGCCACACAGGGACGAATATAAAAGAGAAGCGATACCTTATTTATAACGTAGATTGTAGGAACAACATTAATAGCTTTTAGTTTTTGGTAAAAGTGTTTAGTACGTGGGTTTGAACTAAGTAGAACACTAAAATTATCATTCAATTGTAATATTGCTAATTAAATTTTGGATATCTCATATCTTCACTAATAGCAAATAATCTACATAATGGTAGCCGTATCCAAGTTAATAAACACTGGGTTGTACTTAGTGGGACAAGGTGTCTTTCAAAACCTTGCTACTCCAGAGCAGGCAGCATTGGATCAATATAACATCATTAGATTTTTGGGCGGCTCTGCTCCTTACGTACAAAGACAGGGTTACGGTATCTCCACTGACATTCCGGATGGTTGCACCTACGAGCAAGTCCAATTGTTAAGTAGACATGGTGAACGTTATCCATCTAAGAGTGTCGGTAAGGACTTCACCAAGCTCTACAATAAATTGAAAAAGTACAGCAAGACTTTCAAAGGATCTCTTTCTTTCTTAAATGATTACGACTACTTTGTCCCTGATGACAAACAGTTGGAGAAGGAAACCTCTCCAATTAACTCCGAAGGATTGTATGCTGGTACCACCGATGCGTTGAAACATGGGGCTTCTTTTAGAGCCAAGTACAAGTCTTTGTACAAGCTGAACACCACACTTCCTGTTTTCACTTCAAATTCCGACAGAGTTCACCTCACTAGTGAATATTTTGCCAGAGGCTTCTTGGGCTCAGAATATAGGGATCACATTGCTAACTTCGTCATCATAGATGAGGATGCCAAGAATGGTGCTAACTCCTTGACCCCAAGTAATGGTTGTGACAATTATAACGACGGTCAACAGGACAAGTCTTTGGATGGCGAGAAAGACAATTTGCAGGATATCGTTGACAGACTCCAAAAGGAAAATAGTGGTTTAGATATCGACACTGATGATGTCGAGAATATGTTCAGCTACTGTGCGTTTGAATTGAACGTTAGGGGTTACTCTCCATTCTGTGACATCTTCACGAATGAGGACTTTGTTAAATACTCCTATGCCTACGACGTTTCTAGTTACTACTCAAATGGCCCAGGAAACAACCAAACCAGAGCTGCTGCCTCCCAAATGGTCAATTCCACTCTCACCTTATTGAAGGATGACCTGAGCAGCAATAAGGTCTGGTTATCTTTCACCCATGATACAAACATTGAAATTTTCCACTCAGCTTTAGGTATCAATAATCCAGAAGAAGATTTACCAACAGACTATATTCCATTCCCAAACCCATACGTCCACTCTTCTCTTGTGCCACAAGGCTCCAGAACCTACACTGAGAAATACCAGTGTGGTAATGAATCTTATGTAAGATTCATTCTTAATGATGCTGTTCTTCCTATTAAGAAATGTTCCAGTGGACCAGGCTTCTCTTGTAAGTTGGATGACTTTGAAGACTATATCAATGAAAGAATTCAAGGTATTGACTACAACGAGGCTTGTGAAAACAAGGAAAGCAGACCAGATAAACTTACATTTTACTGGGACTACAAGACTACAAACTACAACGCTAGTCTTATAGACGCATAAACTAAAAGTTATATCACATTTCTTTATCTTGTTGAATTTGAATTTCAATTTTTGAACTCTATTCAGTTCTTTTCACCGTTAGATTTCCTAAATATTCTGATTATAATAATCTTGTAAAAAAGTTGTTGCTTGATTAAATATTTCAACTTTTTTGTCAGTTTTTGCAGCTAAATATATATATGCTTATAAATTAATACTAAAGAGTCTAAGACGTTGTAAAATTAGGGAACAGCAGAGCCAAAGAGCATTTGTATTTAAAAGGTTAAATGAATTCATTAGCACTGAATGATGGAAACTGCTAAGGTATCAGGAAGTCAACTTCGTAGTTTTCAGTGGTATTATTTTTTGGGTTGCTGAAGTATATGCAGTCCCTCAGTTCACTATCATTTAATGATACTCATATAAATAGTGAATAAAACACACTGTTTTATCGAATCAAGGGATGCAATTGTCAAAACTTTGGACCGGTGGCTTGCTATCGTCGTTATTATACGCTGTACGTGAAGGAGTTACTCAGAAGGGAAATGTGGATATCATTAGCACCGGGAATTTAGACTTGACAGGAACCCCGCAGGAACACGGTCAGATTGTGTTAGACAGCACTATCAACAGAAAACCGTTGGTTATTTGGCACGGCCTTGGAGATAATTACAACTCTAGCGGAATAAATCGGGTTAAAGAAATTGTCGATAAAATTTACCCAGGTATATTCGTATATGTGGTAAAGCTTGACGATGACCCTTCCAATGACCAACAGAAGTCCATTTTTGGTAATGCGAGACAGGAGTTGGATAAAGTATGCGCTCATATATCTGAAGTTCCAGAATTAGCACAGGGGTTTGATGGAATAGGCTTCTCACAAGGTGGGCTTTTCATGAGAGGATTGGCTGAGACGTGTGAAAATGCTACTATTAAAAACTTAATTACATTTGGGTCTCCTCATATGGGTGTTATGGACCTTCCTTTGTGCGAAGATGAAAAGGACTGGCTTTGTCGTAAAAAAAATGAACTTTTAAAGAGGCAAGTTTGGCATGACAGCATACAAAACACAATAATTCCCGCTCTGTACTTTCGCGATCCTTACCACTACGATGACTACATAATAAAGTCTCACTTTCTAGCTGACTTAAACAATGAAAAGATCGATAGCTTCAATTATATGTACCCTGATAGGCTCGAACAATTGAATAAGTTCGTTATGGTCACATTTACAGAAGATAGAACCTTAGTTCCGAAAGGTAGCGCTGCATTCTGTGACATTAATACATTAACAGGTAAGATAATTCCATTTGATGAAACAACATTATACAAGCAGGATTTGTTAGGACTTAAAAAGCTTCATGAAGAGAACAAATTAGTTTTCCTTAACATTTATGATGACCACATGAGAATTCCAGAAGATTTTTTAGTAGACATAGTAAGCGAATACATTGGGGGCAATTTTTGAATATTTTTTTTTGGATTTGAGTGTTAACGACAAAATGATGGTAAATTTCATTTTTCTATCATAAAATCTGGTGTAGAGCGCTTCATTTTTTTACTTATGTTCTAAAGCAATAAAACTATTCATCAATCTCCTGATTTTCTGTAGATTGCAACCACCTGTCGTGCAGAAATTAGATTTTTTTGATTTTTGATACTACTTGATTTAAAAAACAGTAGACCGCAATGTCCCAGCCACTACAACAACTGCTAGAAGAGAGAAGGGCTCGTGTAGAGGCTCTTAAAAGGAAGAGGAACAGAACTATTCAAATAAAGGATGAAACAGAACACCTCTCCTTGAATGAGCAGTCCCGTAAAAGTGATTCACAAGTTGATAGCCTTGGTGACGAAGAAAAATATGATCAAGAATTGGAGCAAATAGTATCACCACAAGCGGTAGATCAGGTTGGAACAGAGGTTAACAAAGGCCTACCAATAGATTCCCTGGTGCTGAGTCCACCTAAACTCACGTATGAAGGCGGAACTGTAGAAGCAGTTGCGACATCAGTTCAGGAAGAGGTTTTCAATAAAATTCGACAAAAGGCTCACATTGACGTTAATGAGTCTTCTGGCGAAAAACCAAAGAAGATCCATAATGCAGACATGAAAGCAGAGATCTTTGCCTTAACAGAAAGAGCGCAATTTCAAACAAACCGGACAATAAATAGAATACTACGGAGCAGACTAGAACAAAACGTACAGGAGTCATTAATACACTAACACTAACACCAGAATCATCATTATATTCGGCGTATGCTACATACTTTATCTCATTCAATAGTACCTTTTGTTATGACTACTTGTATAATTGTAGATTACTCTTCATAAAAATCTGATATATTACCCAATGAGGAAATCAAGAACCACCAATCAAATTCTTAAATTTCAATCCGAACCTCGTCCATCCTACTCAACCGAAAAGTTGATTTAAGTCAAAACTTCGTTTAGTTTAAAGGTTTATAATAGAATCAAAAAGAATTAGTGGTAATGTCTTTGGTCAATAGAATTGCTTTCAAAGCCGCTCGTCCAATTGTTGGAATGGCTATTCGTCCAGCTCCGTATGTTTTTATTTAACTGTTGATGGCAGTCAAAGTAAATGAAGGTTCAATTGAAAAACTCAATTAATGGTATATCAAAAGACCTCGTTAAGGATTGAATAACTTAAAGACGAATATATCATAGAATATCTTTTCAAATTGCTTTTTTTTATACTACGTTGACAGCCATATATACTGTGGATATCTTACTAACAAGTTTTTAGAATTGGTTTGCGTTACCTTTCTACACCAGTTGAACCAAAAGAAAAAGCTAAGTCTATCGTTGATGCCTTGCCCGGTAACAACCTTTTATCTAAGACTGGTGTGTTGGCAACTACAGCTGCTGCTGCCGTCTATGGTATTTCCAATGAATTAATTATCGTGCATGATGAAACTGTCTTGGTTGCCACCTTTGCAACTTTCGTTGCTTTGGTAGCAAAGTTCGTTGCCCCATTGTATACTGATTTTGCTGATGGAGAGATTAAGAAAGTCAACAATTTATTGAATGAATCTCGTAACAAGCACGTTTCCGCTGTAAAGGAGAGAATCGAATCTGTCTCTAAGTTGAAGGATGTTGTGGAAACTACAAGATCATTATTCGGTATTTCCAAGGAAACTGCACAATTGGAATCTGAATCGTTCGAATTAAAGCAAAAGATTGCTGTCGCACAAGAAGCTAAGTCTACTTTAGACTCATGGGTGAGATTCGAACAACAACAAAGACAATTGGAACAAGAACAATTGGTCAAGTCCGTTTTAGACAAGATCAATAAGGAAATTGAAAATCCAAAGTTTCAAGATAGAGTTTTGGCTGAATCTGTCGCCGAAGTTGAAAAGTTATTCGCCAAGAACTAAATATCATTAGTCGTACCATACAAACATCATTCGGAATTAGTATATAGTGCTAGTCATGAAAATATTCGAAATTAAAATTTTATCATAAAAACTATATTTTGTAGTTCAGGTTGATGAGTAACTGCTTACTATGTTATGAGAGGGCTTCCAGATATGAAGAGAGTTGTCGTCCGCAACACTGGCAGCTAACCAATCATCATGTAGGGACCAGTCAAAATCATTTACTCCTAACATATGTCCCCCATGAACAAACAATAAGGATTGCTCATCTTTGTACTTACTGATATCAAAATATTTAACCGTTTTATCACTTGAAGAAGATCCAAGTACATTTCTATATTTAGGGTGCCATTTCAATTGCGTGATAGAGTCATCATGATCTTCAATACGGTAGAGCTCCTCAGTTTCTTGTGACTTAACATTTCGTATATCCCATATCTTTATGACACCCTTGGAATCACCAGTAGCAACGCAAAATTGATTTTCAGGGTTCACTGAAACACTATTAATACTATGTGCTTGCTTATACTCAAGAATTAAAGCATTTTCCTTTCTAGTGTCATACAACTTAATATTTCCAAGATCATCTACCAATGTAAATATAGAATCATGACAAGGGAACCACTCTATGTCATTTACTCCAACTGAATTATTATAGTAGAAAGAGCGATTGAAAGTTTCGTTGTCTTTTGAATTAAAGTTGCTTTTTATATCGAAGATGTTAATATTTCCTGTCATATCTGCAGATATTATGACACCCTCCTTTTGTCTGTTCCAATCCATTGCAAATATGTCTGTATGTGATTCTTTTTCGCTGTTAATAAGCCGTAATTGAGGTTTATTAATGTTAAAATCGTCACCAGTGACAGTATTTTTGAAATTGCTATGCTTTGTTCTATCGTAGACAACAAGATCTCCAAGATTATTAGAACTTGATATAACATCAGGATTTTGTGGCATATATCTGGCCTTGTTAACGTCACCGTAGTGGTTTATCTTTTGAAGAACACTAAGTTTCTTCTTAGCGACAGTATTCATTTCAAATTCTTCCTTTTCATGATTGTAATTCAATTTATCAATGCTGAGCTTTTCATTTAGATTCTTGTAGCTTGGTAGCTGTACTATAGAAATGCTGTCCACAGATTGCCCTAGTGTGAATGTACCATGTAAGATACGTTGTAGCACGACTTGATGGTCCTCAGATTTGTTATTATCTTCATGGCTGATGTATTGATTATCTATCTTTGAAGCATGCTCCAAGTCTGGAAAGAATTGAACAGTTAATGAGGGCCAGAGAAGGGAATTTGTAGACAAAAAGTCATAGAGGAACGGTGAGTTCTTTTTCCAAACCCTATAATTTTCTTGTGTTTTCTGGTCAATTAGTGACTCCTCTATTAGCATGGAATCCTTTTCCTTTTCAATAGTCTCATCAGCACTATCAACTGATATGGCTCTATTACTTTCAGTCATTCTGTTATCTCTTAAGATCAACGAATATTTTCAATGACGCGTTGGTCGAATATATCAATATAACTTTTCAGATCGCACTAATCAGTGATGAGATGAGGTTAACTATTACCATGAGTAATTTACGATTGAATTCTTCTGATCTAGGTACCCAGGAATAGTAAGTAACTATAAGAACAAGCAGCCTGAGAATATTACTAACTCTAGAAGCTGGGATAAGTTCTATGAAGTTGAAATCAAAAACTTTCAAAGTAATTCGGAAGATACTGGAGAATGCTGGTTTGATGACTCAGATGCTGAGAACAGAATGGTTCAGTTCTTGATAGATAAAATCAGTACAAAAGAGTTTAATCTTCCTGATAAACCAAAGATTGTGGATTTAGGTACTGGAAATGGTCATTTGTTATTTGAGTTGCACGAAAATTTGGAAGAAGAGGAACTAGGGTTAGAGTTTGAATACTATGGGATCGACTACTCTTCAACTTCCATTGATTTTGCCAAGAAGATTGCAAACCAAAAGTACCCTGATCTTAAAATTGAATTCCATCAGGTGGATTTGTTACTGAAGACTTCCACTTTCTTGTCAGAGAAAAGTGAAGATTTTGATATTTTGTTGGATAAAGGTACATTTGATGCAATTGCTTTAAACCAAGATCCAGTAGATGGTTTTGGAGGAAAGATAGGTATGGAAGTATACGCTTCACAGATTAAAACCTTAATGCATTCTGGCTCGATATTGTTAATCACTTCATGTAATTTCACTGATAATGAATTGATAAAACTAATAACTGAAGATGGCACCAATGATTTACAAGTCTGGGGTGAAATAAATTATCCAAGCTTTAAGTTCGGTGGCCAGACTGGCTCTACCATTTGCAGCATTGCATTTGTTAAAAGCTAAGAGTGTGACGTTTATTATATCTAATTTACATATGTATTGTTCTTACTTAGAAATGCCATTATTGGAACTCATTTGCGATTGTAATTCCTTGACCTTTTCAACAAGCTCATCTCTCAAAGCCTGGTTGCTGAATTTTAATAGGAACTGAGCAGGGTTGCCTTCTTTATTTACGAAATTGAAACGTAAGAATTTACCCGGTGTCAAGCTAGCATCCAAGCCTTTTATTAATTCTGTTTCCGGGTTTATCTTCATATTGAGAATAACCCTAAGCAATCCTTGAGATCTCATGACAAGTCTTACTTGCTTTGCGTCTTTGAGTGACTTATTCAAATGAATTGGGCCAAGGCCTCTTTCCTTCCAACCCTCTGAAACCTTGGAAAAGTCTAGTTCAAAAATCTTTGCAGTAGTGTTGAATTTACTTTCTTCATCTTCTTCTCCTGTTCTGATATCTTCTACTCTAGTTAAGTCGACCTGCTTATATTGTTGAGTACTGGGTTCAGGTGATTTCTCCAGTTTTTCAGCAGGCTCATCCAAAAAGGACTTTTTCTTTAAGGATTCCTGAAATGCATTGCCAAATTTAGAGCCTGCCCCAAAAGAAGATCCAAATGATGCTGTTTGGATGGCCCTTTTTGAGCTTTCTTCTTTATCTCCCGACGTTTGTGACTTTGATGAAAGTGAATCGAATACATTCTTCTTATTTTTCATATTTTCTAAGACAGAGGCGTTCCCAAAAGACGTTGTAGCGCCAAAGCTTGGCTTTGAAGGAGGTGTTTGCGCATCTTTGGGGGTTTTCTCTTTTACCATGGCAAAGGAAGATACTGGTGTTATAGTTTCGCTTCTGGGTTTCAATTTTATCAGACTAGCACCAAAGACATGCTTCGGTTGTGTATCACTCTCTTTTTCACTTGACGTGTCCCTTGGAGTCTGGTCATTAGACGACGTGAAGGATGTTAATGGAGTAGTTGTTTCATTTTTAGCTTTCGAGTTCATCAGACTAGAACCAAATGTGTTCTTTGGTTGCCCAACGTTAACTGCTACCTCAGTAGATAAAACATTAGATGTATTGCCCTTTAGTTCCTTGATTTCTTGCTCCAATTTTGAGATTCTATCATTAAATTCTTTAGAGATCTCAACTTTGAGTTGCTCCTTCAATATTACCAATTCACCATCCAATCCCTCTTGCTTGTGCTTTTTCACTTCTAAGGAGGTATCTGGCTCTAATTTTCTCTTATTAGATGAGTCCTCAGACATCTTATGCTTTAATTTGATCTATCAATTGAACAAATATAAAGGAACGTCAAATTGTATGTAAATAGCCTGTTATTTGAACTTCGCAACAGAAAAAAAAGTGAAGTTTTTGGTAATCAACATACATATTAAAAAGTTACGAACGTAATCATGCCATTAAAGATAATGCTAATAGAAAAGAAAAGAAAGGATTGCTATAGGATAAGTATTCACAAATGTTAGTTTCTCTGCCTAATGTTTCTAATTGACCTATTTCTTGTTGCGTCGCCTGATGATCTATAATTTGATGCATCTGGGGAGAGTGAAGAATATTTGGCATACTTGTCTTTAACCAGTCTCTCAACCTTTCTTGGTTCCTGGTGTAAGTCGTGTTTCATTGGAGGGGGTGGCTTATGGGAAGATAAGTAAGAGCCATAGGCATGCGACGAGGATGGAGCAGGCTGGTAATTGCTGACATAAAGACTTCTACCACTAGCAGCAGCAGAAGTCACCTTTGAGTGCCTGGCGTCTGGCTTAGTGTAGTGACGACCACCTAGACCACCACCCAATCTCCTTGGCTTCCAACTTCTCATTGTAGTACCTCTCTCTATATCCACAAGAGATGTTCTACTAAGGTTGCCAGATGCATCAGGTATTTTGACTCCTTTGGCAGCTAAGTCGGCTACACAATTCTTAGAATCCGCATCCCTTTCATACACTACAAATGCATAACCCCTTGACTTACCCTCACGGTCTCGTATGATTCTGATTGATTCGATAACACCATACTTGCTCAAAACTTTTGAAATGTCTAACTCTGTAACAGTATAAGTTAATCGTGAAAGAAACACAGTTCGAATTGGGTCTTTAATGATTTCTTGATGGTGCTTCGTAAAAAACTCTGGGTCATTCCATTCACGCAATTGCCTATCAAAAGATTCTCGCTGCAGTCTTTTCTTCAATAACCTTTTATCCTTGGCGGATATCTTCTTTTCATTTGGCTCAGCGAATTCATTTTTATTAGCCTCTTTTATGTACTCATCATATTGTGTCTTCCAAAGCGATATGGGAGTTATATGCCTTGTTTTTCTTTGTTCTGAAGCATAATCAGTGGGCTTCTTGTAAAGAAGAGGAGGTTTTGGAGTGAACAATTTCTGGATATTTGGTGGATACTTCTCCCTATCATCTGCCTTAAAAACGTTAGTTATTATTTGAACATCTAAATTAGAGGCCGAGACCTTCAAACTTACCATTTTAAGTAAACTTAGATCCATGAAATAGCAATGGCTGTTACTGAAATAAATATTTTCTATTTTGTGATATCTATAAAATGTCTCAAATCGCTTCTTACACTTTAGCAGCCTCAAGGTATTAAAGAAA